>CM076569.1:680871666-681085236 GCA_034641835.2 Pinus albicaulis | reverse complement strand
CGTACTGGATATATACATGAATTGAATGTGCCCAGTTTTTCTTGTAGACTTCTCTGGTAAAAAGTATCCACAGTGTAAATAAATCATCCACAGTATATTTTTGTATGAATATTCCTTTCAGACAAGAGACTCAGAGCACTCCTCCGACTTTTGGTGGGATTTGACCCACATCTCTATTCCTGATTGAAAATCTAGTACAAAATTTGTCTGTCCAATGGTCGGATATGTTCTATGTGCATTGATGAAAAATGTTGTGCACGTATTGGATATATATATATATATATATGTTCTAGAATGCAATTAATTGTTCAAGTAGTTTTCCCGTGTGCATTGACGAAAAATGTTTCACACACTGAATATATATGTTCTAGAATGCAATTAACTGAATGTCATCAATTTACTAATTTATAAATCAACAAGGCCACCTAGTTGAGTGCATTAATGGCATTGACCCCAATTCAACAAACATATATCTACTTCTTATATTTCCAATCAAAATTAAAGGGATTTATATGGGAAAGAGGCAACTAAATATATATGTTCTAAAATGCAATTAACTGAATGTCATCAATTTACCAATTTATAAATCAACAAGGCTACCTAGTTGAGTGCATTAATGACATTGACCCCAATTCAACAAACATATATCTACTTCTTATATTTCCAATCAAAATTAAAGGGATTTATATGGGAAAGAGGCAGAACATATAGCCCATGAACTACTTTTTAGAGTCAATGAAGGTATCATCATGTGGGAAAATGTTTGGAAAACTTGATTGTACTTGAAAGTAATCTTAATATTGTTTTTTATCTCTACATACTATTGTTTGAGTGAAAAAAATTTCCAATGAAAGGAACATAGCTTTTCAATCCAACTAACCATATCAATTGAGCTCTATTTGAAAAAAAAGTAAAAAAAACCAAAAAGCCAACAAAATAACATCCTTAGTTGTTATTTTTATTGGAATAACTAAATCATATTAAGGATTCTCTTCATTGAAATTGTTTTTGGATGGAGAATCCTTAAAATATGATTTAGCTATTCCAATAAAAATGACAACCACGAATGTTATTTTGCTGACATGTTTTGTTGGCATGTTAACTTTTCTTTACTCTTTTTTCAATTAGAGCTCAATTGATATGGTTAGTTGCATTGAAAAGCTATGTTCTTCCCATTGGAAATTTTTTCACTCAAACAAGAGTATGTAGAGATCAAAAGCAATCTTAAGATGCCAAATGTACTTCAACCATCCAAAACTTGAGTTTTAAAAACTTTTTGATTATATCAAAACATTACTTCACATGTCATGCCAATTTTAGTTCAACTATCCAATAAAAACATTTAACATTATATCACATGCCAAATGTAGATCAACCATCCAAAACTTACCTTTTTTAATTTAACAAAAAATTATAGATCACAACATTACTTCACATGCAAAATGTGCTTCAACCATCCAAAACTTGAGTTTTTTTATTTTTTTTTATTTTTTTTATATCAAAACATTACTTCACATGTCATGCCAATTGTAGTTCAACTATCCAATAAAAAAAATTAACATTATATCACATGCCAAATGTAGATCAACCATCCAAAACTTAACTTTTATTTTAACAAAAAATTATAGATCATAACATTACTAGTAGTTCAATTATCCAAAACCTAAGTTTTAAAAACCAAACAAATTATATAACAACATTACTTCGCATTCACATGCCAAAAGTACTTCAACCATACAAAACTTAACTTTTAAAAACAAAACAAATTATATTAACACAATAAAATATGTCAAAAAATTGTAGATCTCACAAGTATCAAACATGAAGTTATATATATATATATATATATATATATATATATATATGACTGTGCATCTAGATAATATATAAAAAAGTAAATTTAAGACTAGAAATCTCAATCAAATCTAGAAATAATGTCCATCAAATACATATGGATGTAGTGTCTTTCCTAGCAGAGTCTCAATCCACGAGCTATCTTGCAAAGCATGGGGAACCTGTACACAATTCCCATACAAACATTAAAATTTGATGTTTTAAAAATGAGTGAGAATATATAGAATTTCATGTAAAAAAAAATATAAAAAAAAATCATGCAATACCTCATGAGGTTCGCTCTCCATTTGTTGCTTGCCTGCTACAACTTCCCCCATGGGAACATCTCCAACGGTAAACTAAACACTATACATGTACAATTATATATATATTAAAAATTTTCAGATGAAAATGCATGCATATATAAACTTATTTTCAATAATATTAAAAAAAAAGTTAGACAACTTGTTCAAATGGTTGAAATGGTGTGGATGTTCCTATCTCTATCGCTAGAGTCCATGGATTAAAGAAATCTTCTATAGAAACCTAAAATTCAAAATCTTAAAAGTATAAAATAACTCAAGATCAAGATCTCAATTTATAATAAAAATTTTAAACTTCAATTTATAAATTATAACTTTTAAAAAAACATATATATTTAAAAGTGAAAAATTGAATACTTCTGCAGGTGAATTTGGGACATCTCCTAAGAGAGGCTCCAAAAGAAAATCTCCAAAAACCTAAAATTCAAAAAATTTAAAATAACTCAAGATATAGATATATCTCATTTTTTAATGGAACTTTTTGAGGTGGAATATATATAACTTAAAAACATAAATTTTAAAAGTGAAAAATTGTCCATACTTGTTGTGGATCTGGCACATCTCTTAAGGAAGTAGAAGGTACATCTCCCAAGGAAGAAGAAGGTACCACCATCCCAAGAACATCAGACGAAATTGGAATCTGTTAAAACATTTTATTATTATTGTACATGTACATGTGTGCACAATTATTTATTTTAAAAATATCACTTAAAAAACACTAACATTTGTCAACATATCTTGATGGTGAAACCCATATTAATTGTCTGAACCAGAGGGTCCAAACGTGATATGAAAATTTTCGTCATTCATTATGCGTGACAACTACAAATGGTGTTTTAACATATAATGATATATTTTTGTTAGATTAATGTACATACAAATAAATGTATACATATACATGTGTATTTATTACAAATTGTACATGTATGTGTTAAAATAATTGAACCCTAACCATTAACACATACCGTTCTCGTGCCCTCTTCCTCATGAAGAATTAGGTCTTTCCAACCATTGTGACAATTCTTTGCATATATTTTGAGATCTTCAACACTCATGTTGTCAATCTCTTCATCTGTGCAATACAAAAAATTGGCGCGTGCATTCTCACGTGCTCTTTGTCGATTCAGACAAATATCGACTCCACCCAATCCACTGTGAACATTGTCGATGATGGCATCACTTGCTTCTCGACTAATTTGAGAAGTGGCATCCATCTCTGACCGCAAAGTTTCGACCTGAAAAGTTCGACTAACCAATGGTGGCTCAAGGCGAGGCAACTCAACATCACGGATAGCGCCCCTACAGTCACACAATCGACCTTTCCCAGGACCAAAAAATTCAGACAAAAGGTCATTGTAATTGGGTTTCATTTCCAAAAAAAAATCTACATAATTTTTTTTTGCAAAATAAAGAGGAACTTCGTCGTTCCATGGGAGTCTTCCATAGGCCGCAAGGTGTCTATCATACAAATAGTGAGCTATATTGGGGTGCTTGAAATATTTCACCTTCAACATCTTTCTTTTCAGCCCTTATTTGAAATTAAACATTGACTTCACCATTTCTTTTGTAACTCTTTGTTTTACATCCTCCCATTTATTGAGACCCATTATTGTTTCATTTCTTTTTCTCATGACTTCTACAAATGTATCAGTCGTTGGCCCAAGATTTCGGTACATAGCTACTAGTTCACCTAAAGAATGTGTACCTATTTCCAAGCTTTGTCGACTCTCAGCAAGTAGAGTCAAAGCCATGAGATCTCTCTGCAATTTTTCATGAAGTTGTTGACACCTTTCTAAGGTGCATTGCGCCATGTTTCTTTCCCAAGGTATATCATAAATGTCGGCCGGATAAGTCTTGGTGGGTGGACAACCTTCTTCTTGAATGTAGCTTTTTGTCCTGCATATTTTTTGACCAACATTTGGAGCATTTTCAGCCTCTGCATCAATATATAAGATTTTGTATATTAGAAAAAACACATGTAAACAAATTTGTACAAACTGAATAAAAAAAATATCGAAATTGATGGCAACCTTGACGTGGTTGGCTAGCATCTTCCCCACCCTAAAACTGTTGAGAACCAGAACGACCCTGCTGAGAACCAGCACCACCATCCGTTGATTGGCCTCCGGGGGAATAAATATAACCACCTTCAAGCAACCTGCTAGCACTTATTGATGGCCCTCTAAAGGGATTTAAACCATCACCAACCTCTTGAGACGAGAGAAAAACTTCATAAACAAATACGAATTTATAATCAATTAAAAAATACATTCATACATATAAATACACACGTACATATTCATTGATTAAATTGCGTTCAAACCATACCACGACTGGGTGAACCATGGGCATGCTCCATGGATGGAGTAGAGACCCTTCTCCTCTTGTTAGCTCCTAAAAAATAAAAAATAAAACTTGTTAACAACTAATTTAACTCACAAAGTTGATAAAAAATCAATTCCATATGTACACACATGTATGGAGATTTAAGATTATATTTAAATACCATGAACATCCCTCGATCCCTGATCCCCCCCTCTCGTAGAGATATGGGATTCTGTTGATCTTCGTCATTCATCCTCCATGATATATATATCTACGGTGGACATTTACAATTATTTTTTTAAATGACTAATTTAAAATAAATTCAAAATAAATTTCAGAAAATTAATGTAATTTAGTGTACACAAATTATGTAAAACACAACTTTCAAAGCACTAATTGATGTGTGAAACTCAATTTAAGCAAAAAAAAATTATAAAAATGATAAGTTCACCAAATTGCGCTTTACATGGTAGGAGCACACTTGGTATAAAATTGAAAAAAACACATTGTCATTAAAAAAGAAGTGAAACTCCATTTAAACAAAAATTTGTTGAAGTCCCCGCATTTTAATTTTATAAAAATGTGAAGTTCACCACTTGTTGCAAATGTGAAGTTCACCAAGTTGCGCTTTACATGGTGTGGTGGGAGCACACTTGGTATATAATTGAAAAAAACACATGGTCATTAAAAAATATGCATTTATAAGTACACAACACACACATATCCAAGATATGTTACAATGTCTATCAATAAATTTTGAAGGAGAGTGTCTCAACACTAATTCATCTTTGAGAGATGAATCTTGAATTTTTGAAGAAGAGCGTCTCAAAACTAATTCATCTTTGAGAGATGAATCTTGAATTTTTGAAGAAGAGCATCTCAAAACCAATTCATCTTTGAGAGATGAATCTTGCATTGGCATTGCTCTATATAATTCTAATTCATCTTTGATAGATGAATCATGAATTGGCATTGCCCCACACAATAGATCAGCAAACATCTTATTCAGATTTGTACAATGCCTTATACTAAAAAATTGAAATTGGCTAACAATATTGTTTGCTATTCCATGCAGTTCTTTTAGCCTCTCCTTTTTAACTTGGCACATGCCATTCATCTGGTTGCACACAAGTTCAGAATTGGTGAAAACTACAATTCCATTTGATCCATACTTCATCGCTATTCCCAAGCCTTCTATCAATCCAATATAATATGCCTCGTTGTTTGTTGTTCTTCCTGGTATATTCATTTTCCTTTGGACGACTTTGCTAGTCGCAATATTGGAAAGCACATATGTAATCAATGCTTTCCCTGGATTGGGATAGCAAGAAACTTCTATGCATAATTTCCATTTTTCAACCATATTTAATGGTTTTCTTATCCCTGAAAAAAAAAACAAATTCAATAAAAATATATATTAAATTGACATTTATTGCAAATGCATGGGAGAAATGACACAAGATCATGAGATAAATGACATGTGCATGGTTTATCTTAAAGTTTGACTTAAAAAGTTTATGGTAGAATTCACATCTAGAATTAATGGGAGGAAGCCTTTAGTTTGTGGGAGAAATGACACATGTACATAGTTTACCTTAAAGTGGTTGTGTTTTATGGATATTAAAATGAAGAACTTCTATTTAGATCTATTCCAGAGATTGACTGTAGGGGCATTTACTAGATATGTCACCTTTCATAAAAGATGAGATCTAGAGGCAACCTGGCCCTTTACAGACTCTGCCTATAGAACTTGTAGAAGTTAGTTCACTACCTGTCCCAATTATACCCTATGAAGGGTGTAGAGGACCTGTGGAATCACTAACACTACTTTACGTAGACATAAGGGTGTATAAGAATGCATTTATTTTACACTGGATATTAAAATGAATAACTTCTATTTAGATCTATTCTAGAGATTTACTGTAGGGGCATTTACTAGATATGTCACCTTTCATAAAAGATGAGATCGAGAGGCTACCTGGCCCTTTACAGACTCTGCCTATAGAACTTGTAGAAGTTAACATTGTCTGTCCCAATTATACCCTATGAAGGGTGTAGAGGACCCGTGGAATCACTCACACTACTTTACGTAGACATAAGGGTGTATAAGAATGCATTTGTTTTAAATTGAATATTTTTCATTTTAAATTAAGAATCTATTTGAAACAATTACCTATATAAGGTTAAAACCTATGTTTTGTATCAAATCACTTTTGGTTTCAATGGGAAACTTTTATGGCTTTAATATGTTTTTCTCGAAATGTGATACACCCCATTAAAATGGGAGATATATCGAAATGGTTCATATGGTGTAATAAAATACAGATGCATAAATTCAATGAGCATAGTTTTGAGATATAAAAGTCCAAAATGGAAGAGTTGTTTGTGAACAAATATCAATGCCACTATGGATATATCTTCTTCATTAAAATGGATTTTTCTAGAATGATGTCCACTAATTTGGAAAGAAGGGAAAGTATCACAATTATATGTTAATGTGCATTTCATTAAAAATCTATTTGAAACAATTAACTATATACTTGGTTAAAACCAATGTTTTTGTATCAAATTTGGTTTTTCTCGAAATGTTGTTTGTGAACAAATATTAGTGGATCACTATGGATATAGATCTGATTCATTAAAAGGGATTTTTCTAGAAGGATGTCCACTAAGTTCGAAAGAAGGGAAAATATCACAATTATATGTTAATGCATGTGTTTTACATTGAATATTTTTCATTTTATTAAAAATCTATTTGAAACATTAAACTATATATAAGGTTAAAACCTAGATGTTTTGTATCAAATTACTTTTGGTTTCAATGGAAAACTTTTATGGCTAATGTGTTTTCTTACACCCCATTAAAATGGAAGATATATCAAAATGAATCCTATGGTGTAAAAAAATAGTTTCAAGTAGTCTAAAAATATAGATGCATAAATTCAATGAGCATAGTTTTGAGATATAAAAGTCCAAAATGGAATAGTTGTTTGTGAACATATATCAGTGGATCACTATGCATATCACTATGTATATATCTGCTTCATTAAAAGAGATTTTTTTAAAAGGATGTCCACTAATTTTGGAAGAAGGGAAAGTGTCACAAAATTATATATGTTAATGCATGTGTTTTACATTGAATATTTTTCATTTTAGATTTAGAATATATTTGAAACAATTACCTATATAAGGTTAAAACCTATGTTTTGTAGCAAATTGAACTTTTGGTTTCAATGGGAAACTTTTATGGCTAACATGTTCTTTCTCGAAATGTGATACACCCCATTAAAATGGGAGACATATCGAAATGATTCCTATGGTAAAATAAAATAGTTTCAAGTATTTTAAAGATATAGATGCATAAATTCAATGAGCATAGTTTTGAGATATATAAGTCCAAAATGGAATAGTTGTTGGTGAACAAATATCAGTGGATCACTATGGATATATTTGTTTCATTAAAAGGGATATTTCTAGAAGGATGGAATTAAGTTGGGAAGAAGGGAAAATATCACAATTATATGTTAATGTGCATGTGTTTTAAATTAAATATTTTTCATTTTGTTAAGAATCTATTTTCAAAATATTTAACTATATACTTGGTTAAAACTTATGTTTTGTATCAAATTAATTTTTGTTTCTAAATACTATACATGTTTTACATCGAATATTTTTCATTTATTAAAAATCTCTTTGAAACAATTAAACTACATAAGGTTAAAACCTATGTTTTGTATCAAATCACTTTTGGTTTCAATGAGAAACGTTTATGGCTAATTTGTGTTTTTCTCGAAATGTGATACACCCATTAAAATGGGAGATATATATGGGAATGATTCCTATGGTGTAATAAAATAGTTTAAAGTAATTTAAAGATATATAGATGCATAAATTCAATGAGCATAGTTTTGAGATATAAAAGTCCAAAATGGAATAATTGAACTTAGACAAATATCGAGTTCATTAAAAGAGATTTTTATAAAAGGATGTTCACTAAGGTTGGAAGAAGGGAAGGTATCACAATTATATATGTTAATGCATGTGTTTTACATTGAATATTTTTCATTTTAAATTAAGAATCTATTTGAAACAATTACCTATATAAGGTTAAAACCTATTTTTTGTATCAAATTACTTTTGGTTTCAATGGGAAAGGGCGGAAACATGAAGCTGGGTTACACTTTTGTGAGAATCGGGGGCCAAATTTTTTTTTCGGCAATAGTTCAGCCGAACATTTTATAAAGTTCGACCGAACTGTGTAATAGTTCGGCCGAACTTTCTTTGAAATTTCAGCCGAACTCATGATTTCGTTTAGATTGATGGCACACTAACGGTGCGGGAAAACATAATTTTTTCCGGAGATTGGAAAATCGGCAACAAAAGTTCGGCCGAACTTTGAAAAAAAGTTCGGCCGATCTATGAGTTTGGCCGAACTTTTACTTTTAAAATAGTTCGGCCGAACTAATTCCTATAAAATAATCGCCCGCGAAGATATTCTGGTTACCGATTTCATTATTCTCCATTGTTGTTCGCGCGTTTTCGCTGTTGCTGCCTGCTCATCCCCGTTGTTGTTCACGCGTTTTCGCTATTGCTGCCTGCTCGTCCCCGCTACTGTTCACGTGTTTTCATCGGGTATGAGTTCTTCCTGCCTGCCTAAGGTTGTATTTATTATATTAGTTACCACTATTATGATTAGAACAGAATGCCATCACTATGATGCAACTATGATATCACTCATACCAGCTTGTTGTGTTTTCGATATCTCTGCTTAATGGCATTGGTTCTCATGGTAACCTTATATGTCACAATGGTAATCAAAGTAAGCTCACTCGGCATGACCTATGACAGTTTCAAGCTATAACCACTGTAAGTGTTAACCGGCTAATTAAAATTGGAAATCGAATTTAATCAATGTGAAATAAAAAACTGAAATAAAAATGAAGGTTTTCAAAGTGCCTATTTTTTCCTGTTTTTTTTGGTCCATTTTAATGTGCGTTCTTTAAATCTCAGAAACATTCCAATTGGCCTGAAAACCCTAGTGACCATATTTTTCCTAGTCACCATATTTTCCCAGGATCGAAATTGAAAATCAGATTTAATGAAAATTTAAGCAAAAATGTTGCTTCCTTTTAAATCTCAGAACCATTACAATTGGTCCGAAAATGTCATGGCTCTCGAAGGTTGAATCATTCATCTCAGGCACTTTCATTTGGCTAAGATGTTGTGGCAAGGAGGTATGCTTTTCCTTCAAAATCATTCCGGAATGCACCTAGTTCAACCTCTTATTTATGCCTTAAGGGGAATTGAACCTTGCTGGGTGGTCTAGTTGGTGCACTGTAAGTACACTAAATATCAGTCTGGCTTTGTTGCAGCCTCACTCTGCCTTTCGTCAAGGAATTTTCTTAAATGCCAGAGTTCCAGACTTAACCTCACTGGACTTTGATTTGAAGTTACTATTAGAAACTTGCGAGTGTTACAGGCTATTTACGACTGTACTTGAGTTTGACAAGAGTTCAGTTAAGCAAAAAATCAATTAAACTTAGATAATGCCTATTTCACAATGATAGATTAACCAGTTTAAGGTAAATAAGTTAAAAAACCATGAAAATTGTATACGTCCAACCATGCCTGTTATAGACTTCTGTTAATACTGGCAGAGATCCATGTTAACCCAAATTTAATTAGCCAATGTGAAACCTCCTTATTTCAACCTCCTTATTTGCACATTCATATTCAACAATTTTTTTATGAACAAATGACACCAATTGTGTCGTGAATAATTCTGTCAAATTTAATGTATGCATTGTATGTTCTGAAGACTCCAATGTAATGGATGCATTGTATGTATTTTTTGCTTATATATTTTTATGTTGTTTTTCATAGTAATGTCATATAGTGTATGAAGTTTTAAATTGTTTTTAAATTATTTTTATTATGTGTTGTATGTGATTTTGATTGAAAATGTTTCTTTTTTATTTATTAATTAAAAAAAATTATTAGAAAAATTATTGCTTTAAGCCTTAGAATTTACAATCAAAATTAGAAAATGTATTTTTTATCTAAACTATTTATGAAAAGTTTAATATTGTTTGATCTTCTCTACCATGTCCTTTTTACATATATCTAGAATAATATTATTTGTAGTTTTCGGTTTTTTGTAACATTTTACTACCATAATCAAAATCTATAGAAATAATAATCTAACATTATAATATCTTGAAATGGAGCTAGCCAACTCAAATATAGTATTGCAAATCCCTCGCTAAGTTAGATGAGGAGGCTATGTATTACATATGGTCTTGAATGAGCATTTGGACTCTTTAGATATCTAAAGAGTCCAAATGCTCATTCAAGACCATATGTAATACATAGCCTCCTCATCTAATATATAAAACTTTAATCCATGTGCTTAACCTTAACATTGACACAAATGGAATTTACAATTTTACTCATTGCTTTATGATAGAAAAATATGTGGATGAATATTGCCCACATATCCAAAGTCAAAAGGGATAGATTAAAAAGGGATGCGCTCTGGTCATCTATAAAAGATAAATTAAAGAAGCATGACATATTAGTAATGCAAATTAGATATGCGTACCAATTATGTTCATATAACACAACAAATAGATGATTCAATAAAATGTCACATAGAAGTCATTTATCTCATGGGCCTTCAACTTAAATTATATATCTATCATTACATTAAGCTATAGGAGATAAATCAAAGAAGCATTTGAATGTAAATTAAACATGTGTAATAATTATGTCCTTTAGTTTAATAAATAGATAATAATTTGCAAATTCCATATCTAAGCTATATTTCATCTAAGTAGCTTTCAATTTAAACTTATATCTAATGTTAAATTATATAAAAGAATAACAGTAATCCAAACTTCAAAAAAATATTTAGAACTTTAGTATAAAATGTGACATATAATTTTCCTGTGTGGAAAAACATAGTTATCGAGAGTTTAAAACTCATGCATTTTAATAGAAAGTGGGTATACAAATGAGCAAGTAGATTTTTTCTAGAAATGAAGAAGTGAAGGTTGATAGAGAGCCACACAAAATTGCAAATTCATACCTTAACAAAATTTTTAGATCCTTTTAAAGAAAACGTGTCATATAATCAACTTTCATCGAAATATATGATAAACTCAACCCAATTTTATGAAAAATAGTATACCATTTTTTACATAATTTCACATAATACAAATAGATAAATTTTACTTAAGTATTGTTATAAAGATTTAACTACCCATCAAGAGATGGCCAAGTGATTGAGACAGGGCATCATCACAATAAAAAACCAAGTAAAAATTGTAGTAATCCTAGAATCATGCTTTACATGAGGTAAAATTGGGGAACTCATGACTTGTACTATAGATAAAAAAACATTTACCCTTACCAAAAAATATATGATAAAAATTGAAAAACTACATAAGCTTAAGCTTAAGGGGATATAATCCTTCTTTCCTTCCATATAGATAATGAAAATGATTGTTCCAAGTCTCATGTTGCTTCTCATGTTATTTTATAAACCCTGATTGGAAAGAAAAATAGGAGGGCAGAAATGTAAGAAATATAAAACATAATGAAACACAACGTAAGAAATAGAGAACATAATGAAACACACACATACATATCTCTAGACAATCAACACAATTATTTTCCTAGGAAATCCTTATATGGGAGACAAGCAACCCTAAAAAGTAATGATGCTCTAGACTCCTTTTTCCCTAGGAAATACTTATGGTCTTTCCCATACCAAAGTCCCTAGGAAATCCTTATGGTCTTTCCCATACCAAAGTATGTTCTTTTAAAACATGTTTTCTTGGTGATATGGGTGATTTAGAAATGATTGGGAGAGCGAAATTCCTCATTTAATATGTACAATATGTTTGGTTCATGCCACTAAGCCAAGAATTTTAAATTCAACTCACTTTTAATATAACCAACTAAATCCTGCAAAAAAAGAATAAAACAATTTATGATAGGGTTGTGGATTTAGGCATTGAAACAACACACCATGATATTTCAAATTTAAAAATAATGGTTTGAGTCCTAGGTAGCTTAGAATCCTATTTGTTTTCAAAATAAGGATGCACTCCCATTTGATTCTCATTATTAGGTTGTAATCATGAGGCTCTCGCTCAAGAGTGGACCTTCCCAAAATCTTGTGACGTCTTGTCACAAACAAAACCATAAAACTGAAAAACACATCATGCAAGAAACATAGCTCGCTGACATATCATTTTTCTCCTTCAAAGAAAAAAATTCACATCATGTGAATATATCCATGTACTCTTACATATTGGTGTACAAAACCATCAACCAAACACAAGTCGACAAAACATGCCTCTTCAAACAACTGACTCTCAAGTCAAATAATAGAGATCATGTACAAATTTCCATATTTGTTGCATTTAAGTGTGTCAACATAACTCTACTTTCAACATCTTGCTTCATGCAACATGCACCATACTTTGAATTTGCAAATAAATTCATGAAACATCAAAATACATGCTAGGCCTTAATTGGATAAGAAATCTAACCATCTGTTAGCAAACCATTTCAATGGCACTTCTTTTAGCTGCACTTCATCATGTGAATCATCTTGACCCTCATCGATTATGGAATCCTCTTTTCCATTCTTGTCTTTATCTCTTTCCACCTTCTTCAAATGTTGTGGATGACTTGTTGGATACAAAGTCCAACACTTGTCCACAAGGTGACCTTTCTTATGGCAATGACTAATAAACAATTGCATCTTATTTTCAACATCATTTTCCTTGTCCAATGGGCCTTTGACTTTTTGCCTCATTTATTTAGATATTTTCAATGTGCATGGATATCTTCTTCCAACATCTATAAACATTATGATTATTCAAACCCAGATACTGGCATAGATCCATCTTAACCCAGATTTAATTAGCCAATGTGAAACCTCCTTATTTCAACCTCCTTATTTGCACATTCATATTCAACAATTTTTTTATGAACAAATGACACCAATTGTGTCATGAATAATTCTGCCAAATTTAATGTATGCTTTGTATGTTCTGAAGACTCCAATGTAATGGATGCATTGTATGTATTTTTTGCTTATATATTTTTATGTTGTTTGTCATAGTAATGTCATATAGTGTATGAATTTTTAAATTTTTTTTAAATTTTTTTTATTATGTGTTGTATGTGATTTTGATTGAAAATGTTTCTTTTTTATTTATTAATTAAAAAAATTTATTAGAAAAATTATTTCTTTAAGCCTTAGAATTTACAATCAAAATTAAAAAATGTATTTTTATCTAAACTATTTATGAAAAGTTTAATATTGTTTGATCTTCTCTACCATGTCCTTTTTACATATATCTAGAATAATATTATTTGTACAGTTTCTGGTTTTTTGTAAATTTTACTACCATAATCAAAATCTATAGAAATAATAGTCTAACATTATAATATCTTGAAATGGAGCTAGCCAACTCAAATATAGTATTGCAAATCCCTAGCTAAGTTAGATGAGGAGGCTATGTATTACATATGGTCTTGAATGAACATTTGGACTCTTTAGATATCTAAAGAGTCCAAATTCTCATTCAAGACCATATGTAATACATAGCCTCCTCATCTAATATATAAAACTTTAATCCATGTGATTAACCTTAACATTGACACAAATGGAATTTACAATTTTACTCACTGCTTTATGATAGAAAAATATGTGGATGAATATTTCCCACATATCCAAAGTCAAAAGGGATAGATTAAAAAGGGATGCGCTCCAGTCATCTATAAAAGATAAATTAAAGAAGCATGACATATTAGTAATGCAAATTAGATATGCGTACCAATTATGTTCATATACCACAACAAATAGATGATTCAATACAAATGTCACATAGAAGTCATATTTATCTCATGGGCCTTCAACTTAAATTATATATCTAGCATTACATTAAGCTATAGGAGGTAAATCAAAGAAGCATTTGAATGTAAATTAAACATGTGTAATAATTATGTCCTTTATTTCAATAAATAGATAATAATTTGCAAATATACCAAAGTATGTTCTTTTAAAAAATGTTTTCTTGGTGATATGGGTGATTTAGAAATGATTGGGAGAGCGAAATTCCTCATTTAATATGTACAATATGTTTGGTTCATGCCACTAAGCCAAGAATTTTAAATTCAACTAACTTTTAATATAACCAACTAAATTCTGCAAAAAAGGAACAAAAAAATTTATGTTAGGGTTGTGAATTCAGGCATTGAAACAACACACCATGATATTTCAAATTTAAAAATAATGGTTTGAGTCCTAGGTAGCTCAGAATCCTATTTGTTTTCAAAATAATGATGCACTCCCATTTTATTCTCATGATTAGGTTGTAATCATGAGGCTCTCACTCAAGAGTGGACCTTCCAAAAATCTTGTGACGTCTTGTCACAAACAAAACCATCAAACTGAAAACACATCATGTAAGAAACATAGCTCGCTGACATATCATTTTTCTCCTTCAAAGAAAAAAAAATTCACATCATGTGAATATCTCCATTTACTCTTACATATTGGTGTACAAACTAAATAAATCAAAAACAAAGTCGACAAAAACATGCTCTTTCAAACAACCACTGTCAAATAATAGCTCATGTACAAATTTCCATATTTGTTGCACTTAAGTGTGTCAACATAACTCTACTTTCAACATCTTGCTTCATGCAACATGCACCATACTTTGAATTTGCAAAGAAATTCATGAAACATCAAAATACATGCAAGGCCTTAATTGGATAAGAAATCTAACAATCTGTTAGCAAACCATTTCAATGGCGCTTCTTTTAGCTGCACTTCATCATGTGAATCATCTTGACCCTCATCAATTATGGAATCCTCTTTTCCATTCTTGTCGTTATCTCTTTCCACCTTCTTCAAATTTTGTGGATGACTTGTTGGATACAAATTCCAACACTTGTCCACAAGGTGACCTTTCTTATGGCAATGAGTAATAAACAATTTCATCTTATTTTCAACATCATTTTCCTTGTCCAATGGGCCTTTGACTTTTTTCCTCATTTATTTAGAAAGTTTCAATGTGCATGGATATCTTCTTCCAACATCTATAAACATTATGATTATTCAACCCACAAAAGGAACATGTGCAAGTTCTTTTATATATCTTATTTGAATATTTACCATGTTTATCACAATCAAAAGCAATTTTATTAAAGGCAAATTTATACCTTGAACATTCACCATTGTCGCCTTCTTGAGGAGGTGAATTTGATGAGGTAGTGGCTCTCCTCTGAATACTAGCAATGAATTCAATGACTAGATAGAGCTTTCATCATCCTCTTCTTTTACATTCTCATTAGCTGCATGTTTATTAACGTCTTCTTGCAAAGTGGGTGTCAAACTTTTCTGTTCATCATGAACACAAACTTCACAAGCTTGAGGTAATGAACACGAAATAAAATTCCTTCTTGGAACAGCTTCATGTGCCTCCTTGGCTTTGGAGCATTCTCCATCATGTTTTCCATAACCAAGACCCAAATAATTAGGCCCTTCCTCAACAACATTTGGCTCAACTATGCCTTGTACATGTTTACCTTTAACCCTTTACTTTCATAGCACATTTTCATAAAAAATTTGGACCTTATTCCTCTAGTGTGTCTCTCAAAATCACGTACACATTCATTTTGAGAGGAAAATGAAGACAGAAACCAATAGCTAATTCTTCTAAATAACCTTGACTAAAATGAGCTAAATTGTACTTTGATATACCAACTTGATTTGAATATGGACAAACTAGTTTTATTGGGCTATCTCCCTCATTAGTTAAATAAAAATGTGTTTAGGATCGTCTAAAGTTAGCCAATTGGGAAGGGGTTTGTGTCAAGCTTTAAGTGTATTTTGTGAGAAATTGATGAGTTAATTAGCTTTTAAAAACTCATGTGTACAAATAAAATGAAAAATTTTTATTTAGGAAATTTTTTTCCCTCAATCCAGATTCCAATCATTGGACATGTAAGAGGAAGAAAGAGGGAATTCACTTTTCAAATTCTAGACCTTGTCTAAACCAAAATAAACTAGAGGTTTTGTTTTCAAATACATTCACTTATTTGTAAAATTTCTAGCTACCAAAAGTCCATATGCCAATATACCTCCCAAGAAATCCATTTAATACACACTCGTTATTTTTTTGTCTTCCTATATTCCTTATCAAATCTCTTTCTAGTGATTCTGAAAGGTGGATACTTAAATCCTTCCTAAAAATTTGAGCTCTAAAATGAGAAGACATACAAGGTCATTTTATCATTCTTCTATCCAATTATAAAAAACCAAGTGAATATTTCTGGACATATTGTTTTCCTCGTCCCATAAACTGCATGGGTCATGTGGAGTTGCCTCGCCTGCTTGAGATGTTTCTAACAAACATGATAATAGAGAATTAGTGATCAGCCACCAAAGATAGCTCTTCAAGGATATCATATCCTCTCATCAGTCAAGAATCTATTCACAAAAAATGTCCTATGGAAATGATGGTTTAAGAAACAAAACTAGACAAAAAACCTTCAAGGAGAACAACAAAATCTAAAACCCTTCAAGGTCTTAAATCTCAAGCCAGAATTTAAATTACATGTCTTGATCAAGTCCAACAACAAAGAAACATTCGGGTTGACAACACCAAAATCTACAACTTCTTCAACATCTTCTAAACCATCTTCAAAGTCAATATTGTGTGCATCAAATTCTCGCAAGGTCATCAATGGAGTCATCAAAACTACTATCTCAAACTTCAATGCCAAAATAAGTCGAAAGAATTTACCTCTCCAAAACCTTCTTCAAGCAAAGCTAGCATGATGTCGTCGAGAAATCTCGCACCCACGAGGAAATTCTATCAAAGTTAAAACAAACTTTTCATCCATATTTAATGCCTACTTTTTTCGTGTGGAACACCTCCAAATTTAAGGACCATAATGACATAAAATATGTAACTTTACCTAATAGGTGTAGACCTAGAACCCCCAACTTGCGTGACATGTACAATTGAAGATCTTATATGGTAAGGGAGAAGAGAGTCATGGTCACCGAGTTAAGCAAGAGAAATAGTTTGGTATGACAACCTTAATTTGTGATAGGTCTAGCTAGCAAAGCACAAATTGGCATGGTAATGGCACTAAAATGTGAAAATTCCCATTTCATTTGGAAATAGATGGTAGAGAAAGGTATAGATGAAAGGAGATATCCATTTATGGTAAAGAAATCAATAGTTCTATCAATTCCACCTTGGTAACTCTAAAGAGACATTGAATTAAATGTCATCATTCATAATTCATGGTCATGGAACATGATTGTGTTGCAATTGTGATAACATCGTTATATGGCTAATAAAAAATGACGAAAATGACATTTTTGCCTGCTTTTTTTTAAGATTTAAGGAAAATTACACCAAGTAGCTTCCAACTTCAGGCACTATGTCAAACTCATCTCAAAGATATTGTCCAAGTAAGAGTCACTTAGCAAGCAATCTAGTATACATGACTCCAATTTTTGATCAGCTTCTCTAGTATGGTGCAAACACTGCTCCGTATGCTCAATGGGCATGCTTGATGACAATAATTTGGGGAGTGAGAGAGGGAGATGGTAGGAGTGCAATTCAAGGAATCCACGGAAATTGAAAAATATATAACTAGAATAAGGTGGAAGACATTTGTAACCTAAGAGAGAAACTCCCAGGAAATGGGTGAAGTTGAGCTACACACCCAATAACCCGAGGAGAAAACATTTCTCCCACTTTATTTGTTGGCATAACCTAGTAAGTGTTATTCACTAGCATGTATTTTGGTAAAGGCCTTTGACCTAGTCATTCAACTCCATCCACCAAGCTGTAGAGGATTCCAAGCCTAATTTCATGAAAAGTAAGTTGGGGATGATCACATTGACTGCTTGATGACATTTCTATGAAGATAACTACCTTGAAATATATATGTAGAGGGAAAGAGACACATTCCCATGTCTCTGAAAGCATGAAAACGCTCCTTTTGATATTTTAATGCCTCTAGTGTTACTCTACAAGTTCTATAGGTAGAGTCCAGAAAGGGCCAGGGAGCCTCTAGATTCATCTTTTATGAAAGGTGACATATCTAGTAAATGCCCCTACACACCTCAAATGGATCTAAATAGAAGCCTTCATTTTAATATCCATAAACACCTAATAATCCTAAGGGGTAAACTATGTACATGTCATTTCTCCCACAAACTAAAGTGTATAAGTGGGTAAATTTTATACCAAGTGTGCTCCCACCATGCTAAGCGCAATTTGGTGAACTTATCATTTTTATAATTTCTTTTTAGATTAAATTTAGTTTCACACATGATCAATTATTGCTTTGAAAGTTGTGTTCCTACATAATTCTGTGTACACTAAATTACAAATTGATTTTTTGAAATCTTTTGAAAATGTCGACCAATAGATATATATCATGAGGATGAATCCATTTAAGATCAATTAACTCATATGGAGTGTTCAGGGATCTGGGATGTCTACCATATTTAAATATAATCTTAAATCTCCATACATGTATGTACATATGGAATTGATTTTTTATTAACTTTGTGAGTTAAATTAGTTGTTAATAAGTACTATATTTTAATTTTTAGAGGTAAGAGGAGAAGGGTTTTTACTCCATCCATGGAGCGTGGCTGCTAGTTCAATCAAGTCGAGGTATGAGTGGTAGCAGGTTATGGAAAGGGTGATATTTATTCCCCTCAAGGCCAATCAACGGCTGCCGGGTTCTCACCGTAATACCGTGGGTCCGCTCAAGAAGGCTATTCTCGGGTCTAGTTCGATAGGTCATGTTGGAGAATATGTTAACCAACAACATCAAGGTTGCCATCACTTACTATTTTTTTCATTAAATTTTGTACAACTTTTTTTACACGTGTTTTTTTCTAATATACTCTAAATTTTATATATATTGATGCAGAGGCCGAAAATGTTCGAAAGCTAGTGGTCAAAATAGATGGGTAACTCGCTATTATCTCAAGAATAAGGTTGTCAACCCAGCTTATCAACTTATCCTATCAGATTACCGACATATACCATGGGAAACCAACATATTTAAATGCACCTTACAAAGGTGTGAAAGCTTCTTCATGCAAAATTGTAAAGAGATTCGTGGCTTGTCTTACCTTGCCGAGATCGACAAAGCCTTGAAATAGTTACACATTCATTGGTTGAAATGGTAAATGTGTACAGAAATATTGGACCAACGACCGATTCATTTGTAGAACTCGGAGGAGAAAGAGAAAATAAACAAGTGAAGGGTCCCCGAGCAATGGGAGGACATTAAACAAAAAGTTACAAGAGAAGTAGACAAGTCAATGTTTAATATAAGGAAGGGCCAAAAGAAAAAATGTTGAAGGTGTAGTATTTCAAGCACCCATACATAGCCTCGTTATTTGTATGATCGGCATCTATAGCCTTTGAAGGCTTCCATGGAACGATGAGGTTCCTCGTTTATTTTAAATAAATGTTCTATGTAATTTTTTGGGTATGAAACCCAACTACAATGACCTTCCTTCAGAATTTTTTGCCCTAGGAAAGGTCGACATATGACCGTAAGGGCGCTAAGCGAGATGTGGAGTTGCCTCGCCCAGCCGCCATTGGTGAGTCGAATCGCTGAGTCGAAACTCGCGATCAAAGATGGGATGCGACTTCTCAAATAAAACAGAAGCAAGGATGTTATGATCGCCAATGTTCATAGCGGATTGAGTGGAGTCGACTTTTCTAAATCAACAAATAGCATGTGAAAATGCACGTGCCAATTTTGTTTATTAAAAATGCATGAGGAGATTTACAACATGAATGTTGAAGATCTCCGAACATATGCAATAACACAGAATGGTTTGCAAGAGCTAATTTTTCATGAGGAAGAGGGCAATCAAACAAGATGTAGTTAGTGACCTTAGGGTTTGAAATTATTTTTACATATACATGTGTACAATTTGTAATACATGTGTGTATGTACATGTATACATTTATTTGTATGTGTACATTAATCTAACAAAAATGTATGATTATATGTTAAAACACCATTTGCAAGCCTCAGCATGATGCGGATGAAAATGTTAATATCACGTCGGGATCTCCTGCTCAAACGATGCAGATGTGGTTGACCATCATGATATGCTTGGCAAATGTTAGTGTTTTGGTGACTCTAAAATAAATAAATGTTGCCACACATGCATGTATGTATATATATACTTGATAAAATGTTTTAACAAAATCGTTTCCGTCTCGATGTTTTTGGGATGGTGGTATTTCTTCCTTAGAGATGTAAATTTTCTACTCCTTGGGAGATGAGCCATTTATGAATAATTTTTCACAAGTTTAAAATTCTATGTTTAAAAGTTATATATATATATATATATATATATATATATATATATATATTCTAATTTCAAAAAGTTCCATTAAAAAATTGAGATATATATATATATATATAGATCTATATTTTGAGTTATTTAAAATTTTTTTGAATTTATGTCTCTATAGAATATTTCTTTTTAATCCTAAGGATACGACAGAGATAGAAACATCCAATAAATATTTGAACAAGGTGTCTTTAGTTCCTTTTTAATATTAAATTGAAAATAAGTTTATATATGTGTACACGTGTATTTTCATTTGAAAGTTTTAATTTATATAAATTATATATATATATATATATATATAACCGTACATGTATATTGTACATTTTACCACCGCATATGTGTTCATGGGAGAACCCTGCTCATCAAATGGAGAGGGAACCTGATTTGAGGTATTGCATGATTTTGTTATTTGTTTTTTGCATGAAGTTCTAGATATATATATATATTCTCATTCATTTTTAAAACATCAAATTTTAATGTTCAAGTACATGTGCATTGTGTATGGGGTTTCTCATTCACAGATTAGGCTGACTAAGACTTAGTAGGGAAGACACTAGATCTAGCTCTCATTTGATGGACATGATTTACGTAGATTTGATTTCACTTAGATGGTTTTAAAATTTGCTAAACTTGATACAGCTTGATACTTGTGAGATTTACAATTTTTGGACATATTTATTACATTGTTATTATATAATTTGTTTTATTTAATTTTTGGATGGTTTTAGTACTTGGCATGTGAATATTTAATATTAAATATTTTTTCTGATAATGGAATTATAAGTAGTTTAACATGTGAAGTTTTTAAAACTCAAGCTTTGATGGTTTCACCTACATTTTGCATGTGATATTTAATGAATTTTAAATGTTTAATGTTTTAATGTTGCACACAATATATAATCAAAGGTTTTTAAAACTTAAAGTTTTGATACACTACACCAAAGTTGATACTTCACCTACATTTGCACATGTGGTATATAATGTTAAATGTTTATAATGGGATCTAGTTGAACTATAATTGGCATTTATGACAAAGTAATGATATATATATAATTTAAAGCTTTTTAAACTCCTCAAGTTTGAAACGGTTTTCAATCTACATTTCGCATGTGATGTTTAATGTTTTAATGTTGCACTTATTATATTATCAAAAGTTTTGGATGGTTTCACCTACATTTGGCACATGTGGTATATAATGTTAAATGTTTCTATTAGATAAGCTTGTTCACTATAATTGGCATGGTATGTCAAGTAATGTTGCACAAATCCCTTTGATGGTTGAAGTACATTTGAAATTTTAAGATTGCTTTTGATCTCTCCATGTAGTTTTGTTTGAATGAAAAAAATTTCAAATAGAAGAACATAGCTTTTCAATGCAACTAACCATCTATCAATTGAGCTCTCAATTGAAAATAGAGTTTAAAGAAGTAGATATATGTACAAATTATCCCTTTAATTTTAATTGGAAATATAAGTCTCTAGTACATATATATGTTTGTTGAATTTGGTCAATGTCGCATGCACTCAAATAGGTAGCTCTGCCATTTATTTACATTGTTGTTCTTTATCAAAAAATCCAACTAGTTTTTCATCAATGCACATAGGAAAAACTACTTGGAACAATTAGAGTATCTAGAACATATCTATCCAAGACAAGTAACATTTCTTCATCAATGCACATTGAACATATCCGATCATTAAATAAGCAGATTTTGTACGAGATTTTCAATCAGATTAGAGATGTGGGTCAAATCCCACCAAAAGTCAAGAAGTAAGCTGAAATTTTTTGTCCGGAAGGAATTTTCATACAAAACTATTACGATGATTTATTTAATTTAAATAATTTTTCATCAATGCACATAGTAAAAACTAGAACAATTAATTTCATTCTATAACATATATATATATATATATATAACATTTTTCATCAATGCACATGTATATGTAAAACTACTTTCAAAAAATGATAATTAGAGCACGGTTGTACCCAAACAATTCTGTACATGTGCAAACACTTGCACAAATAACATAAGCAGTCAATTTTAGTTGAGTACCGAGTTCTAAAACATATTTAATCCAAAGATAATAAATTGTTGGACAATTCACTCAAAAGATTCTGGGAATTCCATCCTCACAATCCGCTCATGATCGATTTGACATTTTTCCATCTCTTAATTTTTGATTTTTTTCTTTGATTGAACTTATCAATCCTGTATGCGCCGCTGCACACACCAAGTGACTATATTATCAACTTATGGAATCAGTTCATATCTTCAAAGTAAACAAAGTCTCCACTTTGATGAGCTGCTTGAAAAATAACCTTCAGCATAATAGACCCTCACATTTAAATCCGCGGATCATCATAGTTTTGTAATAATTTCATTTTTTCGTCAGCAACGATCAATAATACTTCACATTTCATCGTCAATAGGTGCAAATTGCCAAAGAAAACATCTCCTACACAATAAATGAATTTAACAAAATTATGCATATGTTTAAATTTATTTCTAGATCTTTAAATCATTAGAAAGTAATTCAAATGTTACCTTTCTTCTAACAAGATCAAACTCGACACCATCTGACATATTGTAGTTTCCTCCTGATTTCATTTCTTCAAACATTGCAACGTTATTTTTGCCCTTTGTATTTAGCTCTCAGATATGTTTCCAATCGCTCATACATTTTTGTTTTCTCACAAATGTCATTGGATTTCCTTGTGTTGTCTATGCAAACATCACAAAAACAAGAATATTTTCTTTTATCCACAAACACATTTCTCGACTTAATTTTGATTGAATCTGAATGTACTTTGAGTCCCTTTTATTGTTTCAACATCATTTCCAATTGATCTATCTACGTCTTCGATCATGCCGAAACCTTTATATGGAAAATTAGAAGAAGAATTTGTAAATATGATATCAAAAATACACCAAAGATAATCATTGCATGATAAATGTACAATGTTTAAAATTAGATTTCCAATATAAATTAAATTGAATGTACCTCTTGATGGGCTTCTCTCATGGCTTAGAGCAAATACATGCACCATTGAACAACTTCTGTTCACAAGTCGGCTACAAGTGGTTCATTGATTTATCTTCTCAAGTACTCATTTTATGCATGCTCCCAGACCGTTTTTCATGCCTTCCTTTTCCATGGCCAGGCTTCAAAGAAATTCCAACAATGATTAATGTAGGTTTTCTTTATGAAGCAACACAACCAAAAGAATGATCGTAGATTTGAATTGACCTACGGATCCTGGCCACTCATATCCAATGTTCATTGAATGTTATTCACCCATTTTTCAATGAATCATAAATTTTTCCAAACAATGTTGTACAAAAACACGTATCATGTGTACGCATCACACGATATAAAAGTGATATTCTTTTAATGATATACGATTTTCACTGCTTTCATCAACATTTTGTTTAGCATGTCTATATAGAATATTATGGACGAGCATGGAGACTTGGTCAATGATAGGGTATTTACTCCGACTTCTTTTTGTGGAACAAATGTGTAGTTTTCAAGAAAATCAATCACCGAAAAATGGTCTCTGTGGAAAAACTTCACGATTTTTTTGAATTGCAAGTCTTGCCATCGAAGCCTCTATGGGAATGCTTGGTATATTTGTAAATTTCGCCTCAAACTTTCAAAAAATTTATCGTAAAAATTTCGCCTTCTATTAATTCAATTCTTTTAACACTATTTGCACCTTGAATCGATGTATCGATATATTCATATCTCTCATCCATTTCACTTTCATGTTGGACAATGATTGATCATTTATAATATCAATACGATATTTGTTTTGAAATTTAGTCAAATGTCCACAATCATCGTATTTTTTACCACCAACACATTTCTTTTTTGTAAATAAGTTCATCGCTCTTTCACATATAATTTGAGATATGAAATCATCTGATAGTGGAAGGAGGAGGTGAATCCTTCCATACGTTCTAACAAATCAAGGAATGTGTCATAATATAACTCAAATTCCACATGATAACAAAGAATAACAAGTGTCGCGCACGGTGATAGGTTTTACATATCGTGTTTTGCTTGAACAAAGCACTGAAATGAAACATGAATTTGAAGATTCTCTTCTTTGAACTTGTTGAATAACTCTATCCGAAAGTGGTTTCCAAGAGATGTTTCATGTTCTTCGTACGTATTTCTTGTTATTCTCCTTCTTCGCATCACATGCCTTGCGCTTGGTGAACACGCAAATTATTCTTTCCAATATTTATATATTATTTTTTTAACATTTTCTCCTAAGTCTTTATCTTTATGTTGTCTACAAATAGCTTCAACAAGCGAGTTCATCATTTACATCTATTTATAACCGAAATTCTCCGATGTTTGTGCAAAGTTTTTTCATGAGGTTCCAAGGTGCTCAGCCATAGATGTACTACAAACACTTCTTCTTGAGTACTTGAGGAAACCATTAAGACCAGATTCCTCTACGCATTAAATTGAAACATCTTTCTCTTCTAGATTCTAATTGACTTTATATCACTATTCATATTTTTTATCACTTCTTCCTTCATTTTTTTATCTTGGTTGATTAATACCCAATAGTGTCGTAGTTTCTTTTAATTTCTAATGATAGGAGACCTTTTCAACATTTGAGTCTGATCACACCGCCATTTAAGAAATACTTTTCAAAAATGCAATAAATCAATCTATTTTTTCATCAGTATTTTTGTAACATGGTCAAGTTTTTTTATCTCCATATGTGTGAGTAAATAACATTTTCAACATCTCATTATATCGATAGTGATTTCATCTCGGCATTATTATTCAAAAATAGTACATATTCAATAAATAACTAAATTAATAAATATATCTAAAATTTCAAATATTTTTCAAATTAGTTCATCAAATAAAAAATTAAGCTTCAAATTTTAAATATATCAATAGATCTATAATATTTTTATTTACATACCTACTACTTGAGGTTGATTTTCTTATTCAATATTTTGAGGAATATTTCCTCAATCTGACATTAAACAAAAAATATTTTTCAAACTAGTTCATCAAATAAAAAATTAAGCTTCACATTTTACATTAGGAAAATTTTAAATATATCAATAGATCATAATATTTACATTTATACCCGCTTCAATTTCTTGAGGTTGATTTTCTTCTTCAATATTTTTGAGGAATATCTCTGGCTCGCTTACATTAAACAAAAATATTTTTTTCAAAACTAGTTCATCAAATAAAAATTAAGCTTCACATTTTACATTAGAAAATTTTAAATATATCAATAGATCATAATATTTACATTTACATACTCCGCTTCAATCCTCGCTTGAGGTTGATTTTTTTCTTTCAATATTTTTGAAGAATATTTATGTCTCATACATTAAACAAAATATTTTTCAAATTAGTCTATCAAATAAAAATTAAGCTTCACATTTTTACACAAGGAAAATTTAAATATATCAATAGATCATAATATTTACATTTACATACCGCTCAATTTCTTCTTGAGGTTGATTTTCCTTCAATATTTGAGAGGGCTTCTAACTTTCTTTTTGGCGTAGATTGTCTTGTCTCTTCACGCTCCTTCAAGGTCTTTTCGATCATATTTTCTCGCACAAGTTCTTCGATTTCCATGATAATAGGGTATGAAGTTCAAAAAATTCCTTCAAAAAATTAGACAATAACTCAATTACAAAAAATATCACAAAATATTTAATTTAAAAAAATTCAAGTAAAATTTTTTTGCAAAAAATACATACTCCAATCCAAAACACTTTAAAAAAATCGAGAGAAAAAATGTCTTATAAAAAATGAAACGAAGCTCAAAAGATTTTACTTTCAACTCAAACACGCACGTACCTCCAAGAAATGTCTTTTGAATATACCAGCCCAAGAAATTTTTTTAAGTTCAAAATTTTTTTGCCAAAATCAAAGCGCCTCCAAGAAATGTCTTCCAAAAAAATTCTTTGTAAAATGAATTTGCTTCCAAGAAATGCTTTTAAACCTGGGAAACTTTGGAAGATAAGTTTTTGAACCCAACCCAAGATCTTTATAAAATGAGATGAAATGTGCGAAATGTGCTGTGTTAGACTCATTTGGGCTAGTAATTTATATTGCCTCGAAATGTGTTTTAGTAGGCCCAAAACTTTCTGTCAATCTGAAAGTATACAATAGTTCGGCTGAAATTTTTATTAAAAGTTTGGCCGAACTATTAAGACGTTAGATTTAATGTGATTAATAGCTTGGAAAACAAAAGTTCTACGAACTAACGCTACACCAATGTTAAAAACCAAAATTCAATACCTACTTCAAGTAACTTTGTGCATCTAATTCAAACTCATGAAAAGTTGTTATCAATCGTTTAACCAAGACAAGCATTTTCAAATTAATCTACTTTTCAGAAATATAACTTTATGGAATTTCATAAACATTTATTAATTTTAATTATTTTTCTAATAAAATGGGTGCAAACAATTTCAGGTCATTGTGATTCAAGAAATCAAAATTTTTGTATCTCCCAAAATACATTGTAAAAAAAATTGAAAAAATTATGGGGCATTACATTGGTTTGTCGTCTCTAATGGGTAGCTTTAGATTTTTAGTTTATAACTTATATGTTAAGAATTGCGGCGACGCAAACATATCCAAAATACTAGCTTTTCAGATGGGACCAGCTCTCAAAAAATTATAGTAATTATGATATGCATCCATTGGCTTTCAGGAATATGATCTAAAACAAAGTAGACTCGCCTAGATTGTTGTAACACATTTTTGTTTTTTCAAAAACACAAATTTTTCAATGAATACAACATTGCGTCATAACATGACTTATAATCCTTGATTGTTAAGAAACACACACTCAAAGAAACGCTAAGATCGTAAATCTCGCATAAAAAAATTTCAAAAAATAAGTAATAGAAAGCTAACAAAATTTCTCACAACTTTTATTTTTTATCGCAAAATGAAATTCTACACGTAAAAATTGTTATAGTTTGCAGAAAGTTGAAGAACCGAAAAAAAATGAAATTTTTTTCTCAAAAAAGGGCAAAAAGTGTAACCCAGCTTCACATTTTCACCCAAAGGCAAGAAAGATCTTGTTAGAAGGAGTTCGAGATCATATTGTCTCGAACCTCCATGGAAATGAAAATCCATATGCTATGTGGAAGGCCTTAACATATACGTTTCAAAATAGCAGTGACAACAAGAAGTTGATGCTAAAAGACAAGCTAAGAAATATCAAGATGGAGGAGGGTGAGACGATACCAAAATACTTGATGAATTTCACTCAATAACAAAATGAGCTTGGAAGTGTTGGTGTGACAGTAGCCCGGGATGATTTGGTGAGCCTAACACTTCTAGGCCTTCCTAAGAGATGGCATAGCTACCATAACTCTGTGAATGGGAGGGGGAAGCTACTAGAGTGGGAGCGATTGTGCTCCGGCTTGGTACAAGAAGAGATAAGGCAGAGCACCAGAGACAGGACTTCTTACAAAGACAAAGAATAATATTTTGCATTTGTCAGAAAAGGCAAGAAATCCAAGGGAAATAAGTCCCAAAGCGAAGAGGGCAAGAGAGACTTGTCCAAGATCAAGTGTTTTCGTTGTCACGAGTATGGGAATTATGCCACGAAATGTCCAGAGAAGGCAAGCAAGAAGTATCCTACAGTTACAGCAGCAGGTGAAGCTCTAGCTTCACAGAGCTTGATTTTACTCTCATTTCATGCATGTCCAGCACTATAATGGGATGCTTGTGGTATCTCGACAGCGGTGCCTCGTTCCATATGACGTGAAATAGAGATCTCTTCAGTGACTTTGAGGGGAAGGACCTCCAATAGAACATAGAGTTTGGAGATGACCAGAGGTATTGCGTGACTAGCATAGGTATAGTTACCTTTCAGAGGGATTCTAGCTCCCATCTTAGACTGACATATGTTTTGTTTGTTCCAGGACTAAAGAAGAATCTTGTTTCCATAGAGGTATTGGAAGACCATGTCTATGATGTGATATTTAGAAAAGGAAAGGCTTTCCTAATACATTGCCATGGGACAGGTGAAACAGGTCTATGTACGAGTCAAGAACATGTATGCACTTGACATACCAAATGCATGCAAAGCTTTGAGGAGAAAAGCAGAGGTTATAAACTTGGTGATTGAGATGGAGCATAAATTATCTCTCAACATGCGGCCTCGGAAGCATTCTCAGAAAGTTGTGAAGCAACCACAAATGCAGAAGCACAAAGGAGACCGAGTGGAAGCGTCCACTCAAGCAGAGACCTCCAGTAGGGGGGGATTTTGAGCCAGATGTGTAGATTGAGCACATGCAGCCATACCTCCAAGTGAGAGGTGGGGCAATGTAAGTCATAATCCCAAGAGAAGAAATTTTGGAAGGTTCCATTGAGATGGTGTGTCTCATGGATCAGACCTGGCTATGGGGGGCCAACAGTACACAGTAGCAGGAAGGGTCAGTAGGTTTGATGCAGTCAGATATCAGAGTGACAGATGTCAGATATAGGACTGCATATCAGAGTTGGCATCAGTGCAAATGGCACAGATGCAGAGTCAGCAG
The DNA here is from genome assembly GCA_034641835.2 of Pinus albicaulis. Lineage (NCBI taxonomy): Eukaryota > Viridiplantae > Streptophyta > Pinopsida > Pinales > Pinaceae > Pinus > Pinus albicaulis. Next base: position 681,055,753 of record CM076569.1, on the reverse strand, counting down.
CAACGCATAATTTTTAGTAGATAGTGCAGTAACTAGTATCAGTTAGAGACTCTGATGACAGATGCATCATATTGATTGAGTTTGGTGCTTTTCAGTTTCAGGAGTTGCAAGAGAAAACAACACTAGAGAAGTGTTGCATGCTGAAAATTCCAAAGGTACCGGATCGGGATAGCTTGAATTCCTTTCTTGTTGAGAGGGAGTGTTGAAAATGGAAACAATAAATATTGAAAATGGCACCCAAGGGGGCTTTTGATTTAATTTTTCTTTAATTAAATTGGAAGAGAAATTGTAATTTAATCTCATGACAAATTGTATTAGTCAACCAAGTGAGGAAGACTTACTTAGCTTAGGAAATTCAAGTTGGGGATCAAAGAGGAGGCATGTAGAGTTCTCCCATGATTTTAGGGGGTCCAATTACAGTTATTTGTGAGTTGTAAAGTTAACTCAATTAATTGAGTTAAAATTAGTTTAACTAGTTCTAACTGAGAGATGAGCTAGTGATAGGTCCAGTGAATTAAATCTGATTTAATTCACAAGTAGTGATTAATCATTTAACTGATAATTCGCTATAAATAGTTGTTTCTTTTCAATTCTAAGGAAGACTCAATTGAGATTGAGGTTAAAGAGAATATAACTATCAGTTGTATAATTAGAAAATTGTACAGGTCATGCATGAGGTCATTAGTATGCCTTAAAGGTATTATGCAATCATTAATTGGGAACTTCCTAATTAATAGGGGCTCAATTAGCCCAGGAATGCATAAGCAAGGTTGGCCAGGCAGAGGCAAGCAAGAGGTTAAATATTGGACCAAACTTGCTTAGATCGGTGCTAGATTCAAGCAAGAATAGAGTGAGACAGTCAGCAGAGTGCAGAGGTTTCTCAGGAAGAGAAATAGCATTGTATTGTTTCATGTGTTCGGAATCACAATTGCCATTAGACCAAAACCCACAGGTTTTAGTCAACGATCACATCGCCAAATCACATCGCCAGAGATAAGGATCCACGTGAGGCGGTTAGTCCATGTGGCGAAACACACGGGGAGCGTTGGTATATCCAATGTCCAACAATCTCCCCCCAACGCAAGCCAGGTGTGTATTGAACTTGTGACCTATTCTCTAATACCACTTGTTGGGAATCACGATTTCCATTAGACCAAAACTCGTAGGTGTTATTCAACAATCACATTGCTAGAGATAAGGATCCACGAGAGGCGGTTAGTCCATGTCACGAAACACACGGGGAGCATTGGTATATCCAATGTCCAACATCATGTTCTTGACTTTATGCAATATACAGATAGTGGGGTTTTGAGCAGTTTATTTCCCCATATACATCTTTTGTTGTGCAATTGATAATTTATTTCTCTTACTTGTTATGTGATTGTGCAATCGTAATTGGTTTCTGCAAATTGTAGAAGGATTCAATATTTTTTTTTAGTTCATTACAAGATCAGATTAAATCCATTTAGATAGTTTCTACATAGGTTGCACAGCATCACGTGTGGAAAGATGTTATGGTGGAGGAGTACAACTCCATCATGTTGAACGATTTTTGGGAGGTGATGTAAAAACTGTTGGATGGGGCAGTGGTTGGTTATCACTAGATCTATAAGATCAAGCACACTGGAAATGGAAATGTAGAAAAGTTCAAGGCAAGGTTCATGGCCAAGGGTTTCTCTCAAAAAGAGGAAATAAATTATAAAGAAATGTTTGCTCCAGTGGCCAGGTATAATTCCATTAGCGTTGTGATCTCACTTGCAACATAGATGGATGGTAGATATATCATATGGATGTCAAGAAGGTGTTCCTAAATGGTGTCATAGAAGAGGAGGTGTTCATCAAATAGTCATAGGGTATTGAGACGTATGGAAAGAAACGCATGTATGCAAATTGAAGGGAGCACTATATGGACTCAATAAACCTCCTAGACCAAGGTATGGTTGTATTGAAAACTACTTGCAAGAGATTGGGTTCATGAAGAGTGAGGAAGATTCTAACCATTGTTGCGAACATCTTGATAACATCTCGATTTTATCTTGAAATCACGATTTTTTTCCTAGTCGACGTTTGCCGATTTTTAAAAATATTTTTATGGTATCTTAATTTTGCCGATGTTGACCGATTTTTACCGATAGTTTCCATATTTTTACAATTTTTTTGTTTTCCGGACCCTTTCCGATTTTATCCTAATGTTGATGTTTGCAACATTGATTTGAACCTCTACTATCTTATGCTTGGAGGTGAACCACTCATTCTCGTTTTTCATGTGGATGATCTATTTTTGACTAGGTCACTAAAGCTCATAGAATATTGCTAGAAGAACTTAGCAGTAGAGTTCTAGATGAAGGACTTTGGGTTGATGCATTATGTTCTAGGTCTAAAGGTGTGGAAGATAGATGGAGATATCTTCCTTGGTCAAGGGAGATATGTTATGGAGATATTGAAGAAATTTAAGGTGTTGGACTGTAGACCCATGTCTACACCTATCATAACCAATTGGAGGAAGATTGATGCATCGAAGTAGAAGGTAGTGGGCCCACCTTATGTTGAAATTTAGGAATATATGGGACAAATTTCCCATACAATCCCAACTTCCTTAAAAAAATCCATAAAGAATAATTCTAAATTAGAAAAAGTATTATTATTGATAAATATGGCATTTGGGCAAGTAATTGTTAAAGCATATGAAAAAATATCATAATGGAAAGTCCGAATTTAAGTGTATTCCATCCAATATTAAATTCAAAATTTTAATGTTGGCCCCAATTAAGGTCATGTCGATCGGCCTTTATGGATGCAACCTTTCACACATTGAAACAAATATATATACCCAATCACGTTAGGAATTTTGGCATGAACAATTCGAATGGTTATAAGGATAATATCATATTCATATTTTGACTTGTGGACTTATTTTTGGTCTGCAATTTCGTATAAGCCTTGATCTACAAGTCCATATGAGCCTTGGTCTGCAATTTCGCGTATAGGTATTTGATCTACAATTTTGTATGAGCCTAAGTCTACAATTTTGTATGATCCTTGGTTTGCAATTTCATATTGGTATTCAATCTGTACTTGGTCTGTAATTTTGTATAGCACATGGTCTACAACTTCATATATCATTTGGTCTACAATTTTGTATAGCATACGATATGGACATTGATCTGCAAATTCGTTTGGTACATGGTCTGCAACTTTCTAATAGCTATGGTCTGCAATTTTTGTATACTAGTACAAGACCATGTGTCTATGTACAAACAAGTTGGTATACTCCTATAAGGTTTGTATGGATTGCACGAGCTTGTTTTCTCTTACCTTTGTGATCTGGACACACAGTATGTAACTCTTGCCTACTGCAGTTTAGATAAATCTATGTGGAAATATATCACTGTGGTTTGGACGAATTTTTATCGCTGACAATCATTGTGGAATGAACAAGTTCTATGGAACTATATTTAGTGCCTCACACACACACACACCGATATATATATATTTGTGTGTGTGTGTGTGTGTGTGTGTGTGTGTGTGTGTGTGTGTGATTACAGCAGATTTCACTTGTATATGTTAGTGGCTTGATTTTAGTATAACCATGATGACTATAAGACTTACTCTTATAATGACATACGGCATTTGTAACATTCGTTCTCTTTGTCACATATGGTAGTGCTCTAGTTCCTATATTTCATATCACAGTGTTTCAAATTCATATTACTGACCTTCATCTCTTGATGGCAGTGAAACATGAGGTATAACTCTTGATGTAGAATGACAGTAATAGAGATAAGTAACATGAAATCCTAAATTATATATGGGATGCATGATGGTAGTGGCATGTCCTTACTCAATGATCTTGCTTATATTATGTGATGACCATGATTCATAGGATTCAATGACCCTACTCATAACAACAATACCTTTTAATGATGACAGAGACCTAACTCCTATGATATAGTGACTTAATAATGACAGAAATATGACCCTTGTGATACAGTGACTTTGTTCCATGATGAAAGTAAACTTGCACTTGGGATATCTAATAGTATTAATGACACTTGACATATTTTATTTTCCTTGATGGTGACGACACTTATTATGACAAGGATATTGCTTCTTGGGACAACATTATGGCAGCATCTCTCTATATCGTTTATTTCACAAATGAAGTTGTGCACTGACTTAGATTGGTCCTTGGAGGATTGATTTAATAATGCATCTCTCTATGGATGCACTTTGTATCTCAGTTGAACAATTGATGAATATCTAATATAAGAAGAATTTGGATGGGTTTACCCCCTTATGTAGTTTTTCCTTGGTCTCAAACCTAAATATTGGTGTCTCTATTGTGTATGTTTTTCTTTTGTTGTTCCTTTATGTTTTGTTGTAAAATTGATGTCATTTTTCTTTCTACATAATTGTTAATGATGTTAATATATTATAGGGTGCATGTGATACAAATGATGAAAAAGTTTAGAATGTAACTATCTAAATCAAAGAACAATCTAGCCCTAAGACAATTAACATAGTATGAGGGTTGGGTTCAAGAAATTCATTGAGAACACCCCCTTGAATACACTAATGATGGAAGCAGATAAAAATGGTAAAGACCTAAAATAATTCTAGGGTTTGAAGGAAACCCTAGGAAGCTTTGTTTTCACAATAAAAGGTTAGGTTTTGGGAGAAACCCTTGAAGTGGCCTTGGATATGGCCTGGGTTCTATAGCATTGAAACCCTAGTATAATTCAGAATTATTCTTGATATGATATGCCCTAGAATGAATTTTCTTGATATGACATTATCATTTCAGAGAAACCTTAGGAGAAGGGTATGTTGTAGTTTCAGTGGTCATCGTATACATTGATGGTTGGCCTTCGCTACTAAAGAAATAAGATAAAGGATACAGGTGGTTCTCAAGAAGATTCATTTATTCTATCGATAGCATATGGTTTATGGACAGTGGTGACTCAAAGAGGCTGGATCAAAAGGGAGCTAAATATTAGTATTTTCAAATCCTATGTTATGATAGTGCTCTTTTTTAGATTATTGTTTATTTCTCCTACACAAATATTTGAATACTTACTTTACTAGTGTCTTGGATAAGGAAATTTGATCCTTGTTAAATATCATCATGATGTGAAGCATTGCAGGAAGGATTGACACAGAGGGAGTTGAGAGACTCCTACAATCTATCTTAAAGTCAAGTACTTTCTAGACTTTTGTCATCTTTTTTCTTGTTAATCTATTCTCTTTGATACTTAATGATTCTTCCTACATGGGTATTTTATTTGTTTCACCAACTTCTTAGATGAGGATGTGATCCATCTTGAGGATCATCAAGTTACATAATAGTGCAAGTAGGATCAGCTCCAAGAGGGATTTGGTGCAGGAAAATGAAGGAGCCACTCTCATATCTAGAAAAATGATAGACCTGCCTCACCATCAAGAACACCTTCATTATGTTTATTTAATTTACTATTATTGATCTTGATTTTATTCACGGGTCCGCGGGTACATCTGATGCATAACAAGATCAAGACCTCTATATCGAGATCGTGTGAAGGATCTAGAGTCATGGACAAGAGCTCGGTCATCGAAGAAAGGATTGTAGTCTCCCAAGATAAAAACTATGATTAAAGAAACCTCTTATTCAGAGGGATCAAACCGTCATATAACAATGATAAATTTTGAGATAAGGAGATGTTGAGAGTTATATGTCCCTCATTCAAGGACCAATCTTAATGAAAAAAATGTTTTAGTGTCTGATGCTTCTGTAATACTAAACCAGGATAAGGAATATCATCTCAACATAAGAGGGTTATGATGAAATCTTGGCTCCCGTTGTCTAATGCACTATTTGGCTTCCTCTATGATGTACTTAAGTAAGAAGCATATTTGGAGTACTTTAAGGCACATGAATAGAAGAATTATGATTGTGAAGGTTGTTGAACTATGAGATAGCTATGGTCGAAATTTTTCATCAAAACTTGGAGAATAAATTAATTATTGGTCACCTCAAGTCGGCTCAATCAAGTTCTAAAAGCTGACTCCTTGGAAGTACATCATGTCGGCCCTACAAGGGCTAATTATACCTCACTTGAAGCTTATTAATAGGACGACATTGGCATCATTTAGTCTATTACAACAACAAACATTTTAGTCTACAATCAGAAGCTAATTCGGTCATCTACTACATGCCTATTATCACATGCGAATAATACAATCAAAGTTCATTTTTAATTATGGCTTGGATCTACTTCAAGGGCTCGTTGACCTTAGTGATTTTGGTTCATTTGAGATCATCCATAATCCTATTTTGAGGCCGAAAAATTGCAGAAAAACTCACTCTTTTTCTTGTGTCATACCTCTAAAGTTTTATAGGGTTTTTGGGTCGAGTGTTTGACAGTTTAATGTATACTTATGTGGTGACCTCAGTAAGAATCTCGACCTTCCATCACAATGACTTCAGGCTTGTGTTTTAGCCTCTTTATGCAGACCTTAATTATTGGACATAAGTGGTTTATCTCTCCTTCTATGAGTAGAATTTGATTGGGCATTGCATTGTTCATTCTTTTGGATTTGTTAGATCATTCTAATGTACTATTGATGTAAAGGAATCTCAATCTCATAAAGAAATATTTTTTTGGTTTTCATTGCGTGGGTTTTTCCCTAGTTCTGAGTAATCTCGGTGTCTCTTATCTCTTTCTTATTGTTTATTTTTCATCGTCTACTATGATCTCTATTCACTGCTCTTGTTGTAGAATTATTGGTTGAAGTTTTTCATGTATAGTTTCTGGTTGACTAAAGTATAAAGAAGGAACAATTTTCATCAATAGAAGTAGTTATCAAATTATGAAAAACTATTCTAGTCTCTACATCACTAGAATTTCAACATGGTATCGGAGCTTTGGTAAAGGAAAAGAGTGGAGAGATCAATTTAAGAGCACCAGGAGAACACTTGAAAAACATCTTGAAGAACAGTTGAAAGGGCATGGAAGGAAAGAGTTGAAAAAGGAACAAAGTTTTGAGATGGGTCACAATTCTCCCTTTGATTCTTAGATGGCTTCTTACTGTAAATTTTGATGACCCTTCTCTATGGAACTCGGATGGTTCTTTTATATGATTTCAAATGGCTTCTCTGTGATCTCGGACTTCATATGGCTTCTCTGTGGTTTCAGATAGCCTCTTTGTTCAGATGGTTCATTACAATGATTGTAGAAGGTACTTGACAATGAAATAGAATAGCTACAATGGTAAACATCTTCATGAGGTAAGTATGATTATAAGGGTATGATCTTGGTTCAATAAGATCTCAAATATTACATCTTAAAAGGATTATATTATCTATGTTTTATAATTAACTGACATGAGTCTTAATAAAACTCTTCTGTGGTCATTGAGGTTAGCAATATTGTATGGTTGGTAATGTAACTTATCCTCAGAAATATTATATATTATTCACTCTTTGTAGACTATATAGTATGATCCCTCATTATGGCTTACTAGAACATATTCTTATCTCTTGAAAAATTGTATATCACATCATATATCCTCTGTGACATCTTCATATATCTGTGGCTAAATTCAAATGGTACCTCTATGCACCATTTATTTGAGTCTCGGGTCTCGACTTATATATTCACAATTATGCTTTAACATTGACACATGATTCTTGATATTGAATTGATAAATTTCCCTTAGAAGTATCACTATAAATTTGAGAAGATGTGATTTATATAAATATTCAAGGAAGTAGAAGTCGACATTATGTCTTGGTAATTTTCTAAGGGTTGAATCCCCTATAGTTGGGTCTCACTAGCCGTTTGATCTATATTGATACCCTGTAACATTAACTAATTAAATAAATTATCAACTGAAATAGATGAAACTCTCAAATTACATAAGGAACTATGGAATGAAGCTTCGTAGGAAGCGTAAACCCTAGTGATGGCGGCCCTGGTTCTCAGCACTAGTTCGACCCTCATGCATGTATAAGTTTTATATGTTTTTTGTTGTGCCCGTCACGAATACCGATAATGTGCACATACTATATCATATTCCTCTTGTTTTTGTTGCCTCCATCTCATGAATACAACAATCTTCTCCATTCTCAACTATCACAGACTTAGCAGTTTAGTGTTGACCTTCGTTAGTTTAGCAGACAGAGGAACAACCAGCCTGACATACAGGAAAAAATTATTTCCCTACTCTGCTTCTGGACCCCAGCGTTGTTACTGACGGTTACAGTCTCCCTGTCTTAGAATGACCGTGGAAAGAGGAAGGAATGGTTTTTGGATTTTTTCTTCAAGGAACCTACCGAAAACGTGGGCAACTCCATTATGGAGGAATAACAATAGGACTACTCATCAGACTCCTTGGCACCAGACCAAATATGGTCAAACTACCCACCTCAGTATCTAGCTGGGGCTCATGCAGGTGGTTTTCTGGAAGGTATCGAACAGTTGGAGGCCCGAAAAACAGACATGGAGATTGGTGTGTCAACTACAGGTTTTACGGATTTTAGGGTTCCTAACTCAAGCCTAACTAAACATTTTCTAGTTCTCACCTAACATCCCGACTTCTCTGTTTTTATCTATCCCATCCCTGTCGACTTTACACATTTGGAACCAGCAACAGGCATCGTTTAACACAACAAAGGGTTTGGTACAAGCGATTTCTCTGGTGGTCTGGAATGTACTAGCGATGGGGCTTTCGGCTTTGATCATCTTGGCTTGGGGATTGTAGGCGTTCTACATACCTACGCTAATTTTCTTGGTTGTATGACATCCGTCATCGCTTCCGGAATTTTTGAGGGCCTGCCCATACCAACTTAACAACCTGAAGAGAAGGCCTCGTTAGACTCGGATGACACCTTACCTGAGGAAGAGGGACCTCTCAGAGATATTTCGTCACACAAGACTTGAAAGAAGAAGACGCAGTGCACAAGGAGCCGCGAGAAATCCAAGGAGCTGGTTTTTTGTGAGGGGGTTATCATGCAACAAGCCGAAGAAATAGAACAAACAGTCCTGGTTAGCAGGGTACAAGGGAGGAACTACACCTCGGCACGGCTCAATCAATGGACCGCCGAAATATTGGGCAACATCCTCGAACAACTCCCGGTTGTCCTCACCCTGAACATAGGTTGGTTTGCTTTGATATTTCCTCACCCTAATATTGCTAGTGGGTTTTAACAAAATATTGGCACATTGAAATGACGTCGGTTCTCCTTAAGCATTGGACTCCCCTTTTCGACCCTAATAAGGAGAATATGGGTGCTGGTCGTATTTGGGTTCGGTTACTGGGTTTTCCCCTCCAATTTTGGATGGAATATGTCCTCAGATGCATAGGAGAGGACCGGGGCATCTAATTAACATTCTGATGACTGTATGAGCTCATTAACACTCATACATGCCTCCTCTGCAAGTCTTACAACCTTTACTCCTCATGTCAAGCCCTAAAACAGGAGGAAAAACCCTAAAAATGTCTGAAACTTTGGGTACGCAGGTAACATGAGGCCTGCCTGCGTTCCTAGCTTGGGTACGCAGGTAATACACTGCTTACCTACGTTTTAGAACGCAGTTTTCCTTTGCAATGCCTGCGTACCCTCCTCAAAGTCAGAAAGGCAAGAAAGTAAAGTCAAAAAAGTTGGTTTGAGGTCAATTCTAGAAGGTTCTAGATGAGATTTTTTGGGGATGAGTACGCTTTGATAAGGTGCATGTATCCCTCACCTTAAGGAACTAATCCCTTGATGTGAGGAGTTTATCCCTTTGAAGGAGGATTCTATCCCTACAAAGGTGGAATCTTAACCTCCTCATCTGCTCTATAAAAGGAGGCATTGGGTAGCCTCAAATGGGGTTAGATTTTGGAGATTGATATGTTGGAGCTTGAGAATATTTGAGGTTAAGTGTTGTTGAGATTTAGACTCAGTTAACTAAGAATTTTGTGAGGAGAGATTACATACCTCTATTTGTCTTGGTTGGAGGAGTGCAGAGCTTATCAAAGTAGAGGAGACTCCTGCTTCAAACCCCTGGAAGGCCTGTGCAACATCAAGGCTCAGGTTGTAAGGTTTTCCTTCTTTTGAGATTAATACAAACATACTCATTTTTCTCAATAAGCTGTCTATTCATGGTTTATTTCATAGATTCCTTGATCACTATGATAAGCATGGTTTATGATGATTTCTATACAGGTGCTATGTAATATTTTGCTTGTTTGTGACTGTAGGTTTACGAGGAAAACTCCTTCAAGTGCACGAGGGACAACAACGACTTCAAACAAGCGTTGGACATACGGTAAGTCTTTTACACCTCTATAGAGCTTTTTGTAAACCTTACATTCTTAGAGAAAGATTAGTCTATTTGGCTGTTTGCTGCTAGATACTTTTAGTACTAGGGAGATCGGTCTTGTCTGCAAGAACGATTTATCCGGCCAACAAGGCACAAGAAGCGTTCAGATATGTGGCAGGATCTTGACACTCGACAGCCTTCTCCAATGACATCGTCCAAATCAGTTCCGCAAGTGACCGCTCCAGAGGCTCCAATGCAGCAAGAGGAGGATCTCAGCCCCATCACGGATATTGTGTCCTCTACCTCATCACATTTTCTTTTTAATGTCATACATTCATCTACTTCATCTGTAATTGATCATATTACTAGTCCTCTTATTATGAAGAATAATTTGGCCCCTGTATGTTGTCCTGTTGCATCTGCTCCCCCCCAACCCTCCATAGCTTCTCCTTCCATCCCCTCCACTAACCTGGCAAATTTTGACTGCCCTGACAACTCCGGTACTAGCTCCTATTGCAGATACAATATTCGATCCTCAGCCAAGGCCCTTAGTTGTAATTCTTATGGTTTAGGTGATGACCCCGCCCAGATAGCCCTGAAAGCCACCAGAGGTAGACCATCCTCACTCTCCAAATCCATTCATCAGGTCGGGGTAGATGTGGCCTCGAGGAAACAAATCACTATTGATCGGGTTCTTAGAGCCAAGAAAACCCCTGCCAAGGGTTCCCCATGATCTGGCTTTCCTTCAACTATAGAGGGTTAGTCAGCCCAGATAAGAAACTAGCCCTCCATCGCCTACTAGAATTAGAAAAGGTGGACATTATCATGCTACAGGAAACTCTAGGACAAGGAGAGATAGTTCATAAATTTTTCTCTTCGATCTATCCCTACTGGACCTTTCACACCCTATATGTGCGTGGCCAATCAGGGGGAAGTTCCATTAGATTCAATGACCAGACCATACATGTTCACAATGTGTGGGGCTTGGATGGGATACTTGGGGCAGACATTACTGCCTTTGATCTTGGTACTCCCTTCTTAATACTTAACATCTATGGGCCTTTCCATAACAGACCAACTTTCTGGGACAAGCTGTTGCACTCCAAAATCATGCAGGAGGATCACATCATCGTGGGAGGTGACCTAAATTTCTCTCTAGGTCATGTGGAATCCTGGGGTCCCCAAGCAAAGCATGATCCCTTATCCTATCACTTCGAGCAATTTCTTGATAAATCCAATTTGATTGACTTGTAGATGGCAAAAAAAGTGCCCACCTGGTGTAACAGAAGGATTGGGGAAGTGGCCCTTGCATGAAGGCTGGATCATTTTTTTATTACCTCAAATTTGGTTATCTCGATGAACAGGTCTAGACAATGGGTGGACTCAGGTTGTTTGTCAGACCACTCTCCCATATATCTTGAGATACATGGTGAGAAGAAGAAACCACACTCCCCTTCCAAGTTCAACTCCTCATGGCTTGAAGAACCTGACTTCAGACAGATATTCATTGAGAACTAGAACCACTGTCACCTGATGCACAATACTCTGCCCGCAACAGTTATAGCCAATAACCTGTCCAACATAAAGGATAAGACTATCAAATGGGAAAAGGAGAAAATAGTTATAGATGAGGAAGAGCTGAGGAGGATTGAGAGGGAGATCGCCCATATGCTTGATGACGATGGAATAGGGCACACCTCCTTGGAGCATAAGGAAAAACTCACACTATTGGAAACAAAGAGAATTAAGCTTCTTAGACTCAAAGAGGAAGCTTGAAGACTCAAAATCAAGGCTATCTGGCTCGAGGCAGGGGATAATAACACCACAATTTTTCAGCAATGCGCCAAAGGTAGAAATAACATTAATACCATCTGGGAATTAAATGATCGGCACGGCAAGGTGGCCAAGTCTCACCAGCAACTTTCGGATATTGGAATCAGACATCTCTCCCACATCTACAGAGATCCTAGGGTGGCTAACATTGGAGAAGTGCTTAGTATTGCAAGGCATATGCCCGAGTACATCGAAGATGATGATATGGATGCACTCGATGCCCCCATCACCCTAGGTGAGATAGAAGTTGTCCTAAAGTGGTTCAGAAAATACAATATTCTTGGACTAGATGTTTGGCCTATTGAATTCTATATATCCTTCTTTGAACTTAATTGTAAGAATATTCTATTGTTCATTGAGTACTGCAGAGTATCGGGTAAATGTATGACGACTTCAACTCTACCTTCATTGCCTTCATACCCAAGGTGGAAAATCCACTCTCCGTTATTGACTATCGGCCTATCTCTATGTGTAAGTGTATATACAAAACCATTGCTAATATCATTTCTAATCGTGTTAAGCCTATCTTATCTCAGAACATATCCAAGGAGAAATTTTCTTTCCTTCACAATAGACAAATCCATGAGGCCATCAGCACCGCACAAGAATCCCTTCATTCTATCAAGCTCAATATCCTTAAATGTACCATTCTCAAGATTTATTTGGCCAAAGCCTTTGATTGTACCTACTGAACGTACCTCCATCTGATTCTCACCCATATTGGCTTCCCCCATCCCTTCATTCAATGGATTTTGTGTTGTATTACCAATGCCTCATTTAGTATCCTTATCAATGAGGCAGCTACTCCCTTCCTCCATGCAAGTCATGGTCTCCTAGAAGGATGCCCATTATCCCCTCTTATATTCCTTTTGATTATGGAGGGTCTCACTAAGCTCATTGCCTCTGCTAGGAATGAAGGGCAGCTCCAGGGAGTCAAAATAATTGATATTATTCATCTGACGCACTTGCTTTTTGTTGATGATGTTCTCATATTTCTAGATGGCTCCTTGCGGGACTCCATATGTTTCAAAAAGATATTGTCCACTTTCTTCTCTGCTACTGGAATGCTACCCAACCAAATCAAATCCACCATTATGATTTCCAAATTTTCCCTCCAAGAGAGTAGACATGCCCTTCACCTTTTTCAATTTGATCACAAGCATATTGAAGAGGGTCTAAAATATCTGGGGTTTAGAGCCAAGCCCAATGATTATAGAATCACATATTAGAATTGGCTCATAGCAAAATTTTGAGCGAAGAATCAACATTTGGCAACAAAAATGGCTCTTTAGAGCAAGCCGACTCGTTTTGATCAAGTTTGTGTTGGAGGCAATTCTGGTGTATTGTATGGCACTATCTTGGATTCCAAAAGGTGTCACTAACATAATACAGAAAATAATTCGACGCTTCCTCTGGCGCAGTAAGGAGAAAGGTCACACTTTCGCTTGGGTTAGTTCGGAGAATATCTCCAAGCCCAATTTTTGGGGGGGTTTGGGACTCAAGTATCTTAATCTCTTCGCTACTGCACTGGCTGCCAAAATGGGATGGAATCTCATGACCTCCTACAGTCTCTGGCAAGAAGTCACCTATTCAAAATACATCGCTCCTGCTTCCACACTTGAATATACAAGAAGCCCTATTAGACTCAGGACTAGCACATATATTGTATGGCGCGAAATCTCGAAATCTAAGCACTCATCAAAAAAGGTCTTGCTTGGTGCATTGGATCGGGCACTCAGGTACGGATAGGTTTGGACCCTTGGTATGGCTGTGGCAGGGAACATTTTCTCCCCCAAGACCTCAAACATGTCCTTAAAGAGACAGGGATCACTCTGCTCAGTCGAGTGGTGGATGGGGACAACTCTGATTGGATTACTCAAGCTTAGAAATCACCACAATATCTGAACATCCCTGTGAATTGGTGGATGGCCTGGAGCAGATCTATCAGGGCCCTCAAGAATTCTCATATCAAAATCTAAGAAGAAGCGGATGAATTGACTTGGGCTATCTCCCCCAAAGGTAATTATACACCCAAAGAAGGTCATTTTTCCCTCACAATAGCCCTACAACCTCCTGAACAAATCTGGTGGTGGAAACCTCTATGGAAGCTAAAATTCCCCCCAAAACTCGCCTTTTTATGTGGTGCCTTCATACTAATTGTGTGCCTACGGAGGACAATCTGGCTAAGACATCCATTTATGGACCCTCCAGGTGTGGTCTATGCAAAGTACGAGCTGAAGACATCAACCATCTCTTCCTCAATTTCTCTATGACATGTAATATCTGGTAGATGGTTACAAATAAACTCGACATCAATAACTCTTGGCAGGGGCAAACTATCTCCATGGCTTGGCATAATTGGTGGCACTCTAGTTCCGTGTCAAAGGTTCACACTGTAGCAATTATGTTCCCAACACCAGTTTTCAGTTTCTCCTTATTTCACCCATAAAGTTAAATGCCCATTCCCATAGCCATACATTCAACAAGCTGGAAAAATAAATATTTTCTGAAAACACAAATTCTGGAAATTTCACAGTGCTAAAAATGCAGAAATAAAAACTCAGAAAAATAAATCAACCACACACAAAAAATAGACACACTGATTTTTGGTCAACTTGACCTTGGAAAAACCCCCTACAACTCTTGGGGAAAACCAGTTCGAAATCTCTTCTTATTTTTGATAAATAGCTTTTACAGTGAGATAGAAATTACACAGCAAAAATTACAGCAACCTCATAAATGTACTTATCTCGAAAACCGTGCAAAAACTCTGCCTCGATTTTGTGCCAAATACAAACAGAAAATATCAGCAGAAAGTATAGCCTTAAATTTTGTACGGACAGCACCAAAAACAATGTCGGAATAGTTGTACAGCCTCCCTTGAAATCTGTGCAAATGCTGCCTCGATTTTTGTGTTGTATGGCTGCTGTACAGACCTCGTTTTGTGTGATGTTTGCTGTACAGATTCCAAAAAACCAGCCTTCTCTCTCTGTTGTACGGACCTCAATTTTTGTACCTCCTTGTTGTTGTATCGACCTCAAAAAACATGCTGCAATAAATTATGATTTTCCTCCCTTGAAATCCGTGCCCACTTTCCTTGAACTTCATGCTCTGTCCTTGTTGTACGGATTTGCTAAATATAAGTGTTGTTGCTCTCCTTCTTCTCACTGCTCAGAAATTCTCCCTTTATTTCTCTCCTCCTCTCTCAATCTGCTCAAGAAAGAATGAATGATCTTTTCTCTCCTTTTCCCCCTTTAACCTATCCCTAAGTGACTTTTGGGGAATCCCTAAATCCAATGGCTGAGATAGCTTTAGATCTAAGGCTGAGATTAAATGCTCATTTAAATCTTACTTTCTATTTTTTTATTCACCCCACTTTAATAAATACCCTCTCAGTCATTTATTTCCATAGTCACTTTTCAATCTCTAATTTCACATTGACTTTATTAAAGTCACTTTAAAATTAGACTTAATAATTTTATCACTTAAAGTCACTTTTAAATTAGATCTGACTTTATAACTTTATAAAGTCACTTTAGGAGACAAATTAAATTCCTTTGGACACTTTTCCCTAGGCTAAAGATCAAAGCCTTAGGGAACCACCTGTCCTTCGACAACCAAATTTCAACACTCCCTCTTACCGAGGAAGGTGTTCCTCACCACACCCATCTTGTCTCTGAAGTAGACATGATTTCCCCGTGGTAAGGCTTTGGTAAGAATATCTGCAACCTGCTCATCAGTGGGAATATACTCAAGCTTCATAGCTCCCTTCTGAACATAGTCTCTGATGAGATGATATTTGATCTCGATATGCTTTGACCTGTCATGAAATACTGGATTCTCAGTGAGTTTAATGCAAATCTGATTATCACAGTATATCACTGAGGGTCTCAACGATTGACCAAATAAGCCAAACAACATCTTGCGAAGCCATATGGGCTCACAAATAGCTAGATTGGCTGCCATGTACTCTACTTCCGCTGAACTCAATGCTACTAATTGTTGCTTTCGGCTGAACCACGACACCACTGCCATACCCAACCCAAAACAGCACCCTGAAGTGCTCTTCCTATCAGAAGCACAACCTGCCCAATCAAAATCAGTGTAACCTGCCAACCTCACTCCATTTCCCTGCCTATAATCCAGACCATACTCCATCGTTCCCTGCAAGTACTGCAAAATGTGTTTTGCAGAAACCCAGTGCACCCTCCTGGGCTCACACATGAACTGGCTCATCGTGTTAACTGCAAAACATATATCTAGTCTAGTGTTGAAGAAATACATCAAGGAACCAATCAGTTGTCTAAACAATGTGGGATCCACCAACTCAGAATCTGAAACGTGATGCTTCTTCCAGTTGGTGATCATCGGTGTCGACATGGGTGTACAATCCTCCATGTGGAATCTGCCAAGGATGTCCACAATATACTTTCCCTACCTCAGGAAGAAATACCCCTCCTCCTGCCACACTTCCAAACCCAAAAAGTAATGCATCAAGCCAATGTCATTCATCTCGAACTCTGAGGCAAGATCTCTCTTGCAGCGCTCTATGAGTCTCTCTTCACCTGTAATGACCAAGTCATCCACATACAACACCAGAATGAGAGGCTCCTCACCTATCACAATAAAGTATAGGTTCAGATTTGCATCACTCTTTGTGAAACCCATCTCCTGCAAGTACGTATCAATCCTAGAGTACCAAGTTCTAGGAGCTTGCTTCAGGCCACAAAGGACCTTCTTTAGTCTGCACACATGGGACTCCTTCCCATGCACCTCAAAGCCCTGTGGCTGCTCAATGTACACCTCCTCCTATATGAAGCCATTGAGAAATGACGTCTTCACATCCATCTGGTGGATCTTCCAACCCATCTCTGCATGTATCGATATGATGGAACGAATCGAGGTATATCGATCCACGGGAGCGAAGGTCTCCTCATAATCTACTCCCTCTACCTGGGGGAACCCTCTAGCCACAAACCTTGCCTTGAATTTCTCAATGCCGCCATCTGCAACATGCTTTACCTTATAAAGCCATCTGGAAGTAACCACGAATTTTCCCTCTAGCCTTGGCACCACCTCCCAAACATTATTCTTCATGATAGAAGAATACTCCTCCTGCATGACCTCTCTCCAAACCTGCTGGCTAGCTGCCTCCTCATAGCTAGAATACTCAGAGTCAATGATGTTGGCAACCATTTCCATATACCTACAAAACCTATCAGGTGGTCTTCTCTCTCTAACCGGCCTCTTTGGGCCAGCAACAGATGTGGCCTCTCTCAAGGTATCCTGAAGCCACTTGGGCTTCCTCTTCCCTAAGCACACTTCTCCCACCAGATAATGAAACTCCTCATCCTCATCAGGAGCGTGAAATCTTGACTGTCTGTCTGATGTCCTCCTACCTAAACCTAATCCTGTAGATGCTGAAGTACTGTGTGAAATGTCCATCAGTGGACTCCCTAATGAACTGCTCTAGGGACTGCTCTGCATGCTTCCCGAAGCACCACCCCTCTGACTCTGTGAGCCACTACTCACTGACGAACCTCACACCGTAATTGATGTACCTCCTGATCCATGCCCACTGGATCCCTGTGCCTTACTCAGTTGCTCCTGAGGGTTTGGCTGATCTAGATACTCTAACTCTCGTGACCTCCTAAAAGCCCTATCCTCCTCGAACTTCACATCCTTCCTAACAACAACTCTCCTCTGTGCGGGAATATAAATCTGAAAGGCTTTCGATGTCTCACTATAGCCCATAAAGATACCCTTCTCTGTGGTGGGCTCTAGCTTGGTCCTCTTCTCCTTGGGTACGTAGAAGTATGCAATACACCCAAAGATATGAAAATGACGAATATCAGGCTTCTTCCCAGAAAAAGCCTCCTCTGAAGTCACATGCCCCAAGGCACGATGCAGACTCCTATTCTAAAAATATACAACAGTGTTGCAGGCCTCTGCCCACAAAAACAATGGTAACCCCTGATCATGTAACATGGCTTTGGCAGCCCCAATAATGGATTTGTTCTTCCTCTCTGTAACCCCGTTCTGCTGGGGGTTGTAAGGAAATGTGAACTCCCTCTTGATGCCTGCCTACGCACAATACTCAACAAACTCACCAAGGGTGTACTCCCCTCCATTGTCTGACCTCGGGTACTTGATCTTCCAACCTATCTGAGTCTCCACAAGAGACTGAACTCCTGAAACTTCTTGAAGACCTCACTCTTGGTCTTCAAGAAATAAATCAAGGTCCTCCTGGAGTGATCATCAATGAATAACACATAATACTCATATCCACTCAAGGAAACATGAGACATTCGACCGCTCACATCGGTATGAATCAAATCAAGTATCCCAGCCGATCTGCTGTCACTGCTAGGAAAAGGGGATTTGGCAAACTTTCCCATAGCACATCCTCTCCATGTATCAATGTGATCAATACTGAAATCTAGCACACCTGTAGTGATCTCCTGCAATGTCCTCAAGGCCCCATGATACATGTGCCCCATCCTACGGTGCCAAATCTTGCACAGCTTTGAACTGCTAGCTCTGCTGCTGGTACTACTGCTCAATGCCAAAAGGGGCTGAAATTCAAACTTGTACACCTTTGCATGGCGTACACCAATCACTCTAGTTGAATCAGCTAGAGCGCCCCTGGGGTATATAAGCACATGTCCTCTCCTGAACAATATCTCATACCCTCTGTCCTCCAATGCTAAGACGGATATGAGGTTCTTCCTCATCCCTGGCACATATAGAACATCTGACACCTTCAAGGGAGGTTTGGGTTCCCTATCAAATGTTAATGTCCCCACACCGACTACTCTAACAAGGCTGTCATCTCCAAGTACTACCTCTATATCAGTGCTGCTAGAAGTACTCATGGACTCCTATCATATGACGTGAAGCCTCAAGTCAACATACCAAATACTTGAAGATGTTCCGCTAGTGGAGGGAAATGCACACTCCCTCTCAACCTCCATGGCAGGTTATCCTGCACTGAGAGGACTCACAAGCAATGAACCCAAAATCTTGGTCAAAGCTATCCGAAAAGTCCTCTATCTCTAATGATGTCGCCATGGTCTTGTTCTTCCCCTTCTTCTTCTTCTCCGGACAAAAAACTGCATAGTGTCCCATCCTCTGACAATTCCAACACTTCAACTTGGAATAGTCCTTCTACATATTCACCTCATTACATTTACCTTTTCCTTTTCCCCCACCACTACTTGTGGAAGCTTGCTTCTTTCCCTTGTCTTTCTTGCCTCCTACTAACAGTGCTACATCCTCATCCTCCTCAACTAGTTTGGCTGCCCCAAGCTGGCTCTTTCTGATTTCATTCTGTATGCAATCATCCAAGAACCTCTCCCAAGTGGGAAGGGTCTCATGTGCACAAATCCCATCAGCAAAGTTCAGCCATGAAATGGGAAGGCTATTCACTACGATCCGCACCAACTTAGTGGGTGGAATGACCTCTCCAACTGTTGCCAATGCATCTCTCACATTAGTGATCTTTGTAAGGTATGTAGTAGCACTATCAATATTAGCCATCTTAATGGCCTTCAGCGTCTCCCTTAGGACCATTTTCATGTTCTCATTGGTACTCTGGTAGAGATTGGTCAAGGCTGTCCACATCTCATAGGAAAATATCTTTCCTCTCACATGAGGAACGACATGGTCTTTAATACCATCCAGAATCAGTCTCTTACCCTTCTTATTCTTCTTATTAAAGTATGCCAGTTGAACAGGGTCAGAAGGCACATTAACAGGGTTTTTTTGGGTATGCACCATTATACCCCAGACTTCTGCCTCCTCAAAGATGCTTTGCATTCTTTCCCTCCATAGATTGTAGTTACTATGCCCATCCAACCTATCCTCCACCCTCAAGCCCAAAGACATGTTTGCTGTCCTAATAAGTAGAAAATAACATTGTTGTAGTAAAGGTATTGTTTTCTGTGTGAAAAAACAGCTTGCTGTAATTTTTCTTCTTGTTGTCCCAAACTGCACTTTTCAGCAAGATAGCTCTGATACCATGTAGAAATTTTGTTCCCAACCCCGATTTCAGTTTCTCCTTATTTCACCCATTAAGTTAAATGCCTATTCCCATAGCCATACATTCAACAAGCTGGAAAAACAAATATTTTTTGAAAACACAGTTGTACGGCCTCCCTCGAAATATGTGCAAATGTTGCCTTGATTTTCGTGTTATATGGTTGTTGTACAGACTTCGTTTTGCATGTTGTTTGCTATTGTATGGATTTCAGAAAACTAGCCCTCTCTCTCTATTGTATGGACCTCGATTTCCATACCTCCTTGCTATTGTACGGACCTCGAAAAATGTGCTGCAATAAATGTTGATTTTCCTCCCTCGAAATTCATGCCCACTTGCCTTGAACTTCGTGATTTGTCCTTGTTGTATGGATTTTTTGAATATAAGTGTTGTTTCCCTCCTCCTTCTCACTGCTTAGAAATTCTCCCTTTCTTTCTCTCCTCCTCTCTTAATCTGCTCATGAAAGAATGAATGATATTTTCTCTCCTTTTCCTCCTTTAACCTAACCCTAAGTGACTTTTGGGGAATCCCTAAATCCAATGGCCAAGATAGCTTTAGATCTAGGGCTGAGATTAAAATCTCATTTAAATCTCACTTTCTATTTTTTTATTCACCCCACTTTAATAAAGACCCTCTTAGTCATTTATTTCCATAGTCACTTTTCATTTTCTAATTTCACATTGACTTTATTAAAGTCACTTTAAAATTAGACTTAGTAACTTTATCACTTAAAGTCACTTTTCAATTAAATTTGACTTTATAAATTTATAAAGTCACTTTAGGAGAAAAATTAAATTCTTTTGGACACTTTTCCCTAGGCCAAAGATCAAAGCCTTAGGGAACCACCTGTCCTCTGGTAACCAAATTTCAACAGCAACCTACCTCTCCTGATATCTTAGGGCCTCTGGCTGACCCGAAACCATATCATATTCCAAAGTTACCCGATCTATTGTGTTAGCATAGTTCTTTGCTAAGTCATGAGTCCATTCCATAGTTTTATTTTTAGGATTAAAAGTTCAAAAAAAATTCAAAATTAAAAAAAAAAAATAAATAAATAAATAAAAAATAAAAAAAAATAAAAAATTGATCACTACTAAAATTTCTGGAAGCACCAATTTTTAGCCTTTTGGACAGTCATTATTTTCCTGTTTCTGTCTTTCTATTTTTATTTTCCGATGCTACCAGAATTTCCGGAAGCATACTCTTTCTTAAAAATAAAATGAAAAAGTTCATCTTCTTTAGTTATACCACGTGTCGTAGTGTTAATACACATCAAATATTTTTTAATCTTTCAGGATCTTGTGATAGGTGTCGTATTACAGTCAGTTAGCTAAGATCAAGTCGTTGCATACGTTGAGCCACATGTTGCATCCACAGTTATTGACTGAAACGTTACACATCATGCCTGTCTACGCCAAGTCGGTCATCCATGTATTTAGGTACGTGTTTTTCTGAATCTAAGAGATCACGGTGATTACACCACACGCCATAACCATTTGGTTGGCTGCATAGCAATGCTACCGAAAATTTCGGCCAATCAACAACAAATACTGCAGAGGTGACTGCAAGTCCTTGCCATAAGCCATATGGAGCTCTCATACGGAAAACGCAGCCAACTGAAGGTGGTGATGGTGTGTCACATGGTGCACATCATGGTAAATAATATTTTCAATGATGAAGGATGATTTGCATGGGGTGATGGACCAAGTTTTTGTTGTAAAACCACGTAAAAATCAGGAGAAGGTCATTCGAAGTTTTAGTTGCTGGGATTCGAATTTTCTAAGAGTCATAGTTCAATAAGGAGTTTGTATTTCAGACAAGATTCTAGAGGTGAATACAGGCCACGCCTATAAGGTAAACTTCCCCTACTCTACCACCTATCAGTTGCAAGAGACATAGGAATTTATTTTTCTGAATATGACTAAAATAGATGGTAAGATAAATCAAATAGAGCCACAAGGTGCAGATTTGGTTGATGCCAATTCGAGGGTAAGAATTTTGTTTATGCACTAAGGGTGGTATCCTCTTTGCACCAGGTTATGAAGCTCTCACTCAGGAGTAGCCTTAGAGTTTGTTCTATGCTTGATGCCTCTTTGTGGTATCGTAGATGTTCTATGCTTGATGAAAATTTAATTTTATTCCCAATATCAAATAGCAATCACATAAAAAAGAAAGTAAAACGTTGATAGAACATACCAATAGATCGACAGAAGACAAGCCAAAAATACACTTAACTTGATCAGCAAAATATATGTGTTGTGGTGCGTTACGGTGGTCAACAGGATGCTTCAACCAGCAAAGTCTCTACACGATCAACCAACCAGAATATGTCACGCAACCCTCTCGAACAGCTCTATGCCACTCAACCCAAAGTCAACAAAACTCAACGATGTCCAGTCAACGGTCAACGCAAAAACAACATCAGCAAAAGTCAACACAACCAAGTCAAAGTCAATGTCCAGCCTCGATTTTTGTGCCAAAAAATGCGGACTACAGAAATCAGAATTTTGGGAGAGTTTGGGGTCAGTTTGACCATGCGTTGACCAAAGTCAACACTGGTCAAATCTGCGCTGAAAACCCTAGGTCAAAACCAGAAAATCCTTGCTGCATTTTTCCCACGTGTGAGAGAAGAAGAGCCTCCAAGATGATGATCAAACCAATCAAATGATGAGAGAGAATGTGTGATGAGTGATGGTGAAAATGACCTCCAATGTTGACCTATATATATCCATCAGTGACGGTGTGTGACATATCTGTTGGGGCTTCAAGCCTACATTATTATCCTGGCCGACCTTGCACATAAGTGGAATTAGTTCAAAATAAATGTTCTGCTCATCGAATCAAGATGATATTTAGATCGATCTTGCACCTCTCCAAAAGAGGAGTCCAATAAAAATATTGGCATCTTCATCTGAGCATCACAACATAGATTTTGGACCTATTTTTCCAAAATTAACACTCCCTCTCAACTAGGGAGAACTCCATCCACCTGTGCCATCCAAACATGGTGCATCATCCCGCCGTAACTTGTTTTGTTGGCTTCTTTATTTCAGATCAAAAGTTGAGTCACAAAGACATCACTCTTGACTGACAAATTCAGCTCAGAGGTCTGAAACCTCTTTAGGACTCAAAGGAGTCATATACCAACCCGAAGTTGGTTTAACTGACCCGAAGTCAATTGGAGGTCTGAAACCTCACTAGACTTCATCCCAGATCAAGTGGTTGGACACGTGCAATCCTAGACATAGAGAGTACGGAAATATCTGATGCATCCATCGGTCTTTGCTACTAGTCTCTAGATTTTCCCACCTCATTTTCCAAATGAGAGGTACTTCCCATGAGTCTGGGACTCAATGGGTAGGATGCATATGGGGCATATATCATGAGAGGTGAACCAACTCAACATCATAACAGTGTGGTAGAAGTTATGAGTGAGTGCTTATAGCTCCAAGAAGTTATCCTCAAAGCCCCCTGGAGCTCCCAGAGGTCATCGTCCAACAATACCCTCAGCATAGGGTTGTTCCACGATACCAAGATTCTCACGGAAGGTTAGGAACTTGACCTTCCCCAAGGGCTTTGTGAGAATATCTGTGACCTGCTCATCAGTTCCTATATGATCGAGCCTTACGACACCTCGTTGTACCATATCCTGGATAAAGTGGTACCTGATATCAATATGCTTGGATCGATCATGGAACACGGGATTCTCGGATCACCGAATCCCACTCTGATTATCACAAAGGATAACGGTGGTATCTAGCACATGCCCGAACAGCTCACTGAAGAGCTTTCACAACCATATTACTTCACAATAGGCCATACTCGCTCCAATGTATTCGGCCTCAGCAGTGCTCAAAGCCACTGACTTCTACTTCCTGCTCATCCAAGATATCAAAGCAGACCCAAGTGTGAAGCAGCATCCAGATGTGCTCTTGCGATCCACCACAATGCCAAGCCAATTGGCATCAATATATCCATGGAGTGTCATGCTCCCAGTAGTGTATCTCATCCCACGGTTTATCGTGCCCCGAAGATATCTCAATAGATTTTTGGCACCAACCCAGTGAATGTGATGAGGATTCACTGCAAAACATACATCCGGACGGGTGTTCACTAAGAACATCAAGGCCCCTATGAGTTGACGATACTCGGTAGTATTTGCTAGCATGGTCCCAGCAGCGCCGCCACTCAACTTCTTAAAGTTGAGCTCCATCGGTGTCGACACGGACTTATATTCCACCATTCCAAATCTTTCTAGCAGCTTCACAATATATTTTTCTTGAGAGAGGAAAATCTCGCCAGGTCTCTGCCATACCTCCAAGCCTAGAAAGTAATGCATCAGTCCTAGGTCCTTCATCTTGAACTCAGAAGCGAGCTCCCTCTTACACTGATGAATGAGAGGGTCAACACCTGTCAAGAAGAGGTCGTCCACATACAACACCAAACTGAGAGGATTTTCTCTATCAACTTTGAAGTAAAGGTTTGGATCAGAATTACTACGAGTGAAGCCCAGCTTCATCAAGTAGCTATCTATCCTCTCGTACCAAGCCATGGGGGCTTGCTTCAACCCATAGAGGGCTTTCTTCAACTTGCAAACATGGGTGTCATGATCCTAGACTTTGAACCCCAAAGGTTGCTCCACATACACCTCTTCCTTTATCGCACCATGCAGAAATGTAGTCTTCACATCCATCTGATGAAGATTACATCCTTGTGTAGCAGCAAGGGTTATGATACATCGGATTGCTGTATATCGAGCCACGGGTGCATATATATCATCATAGTCTATGTCTTCCTTTTGAGAGAAGCCACGGGCAACGAATCTTGCCTTGAACTTTTCGGCACTACCATCAGATCCATGCTTGATCTTATAGAGCCATTTCAAGGTGACAACTGCTTTGTCCTCCGATCTCGGAACCACATCCCAAACATAATTCTTCCTAATGGACTCATACTCTTTGTGCATAGCATCCTTCCAAACTTTATGCTTTACGGCTTGTTCAAAATATCCAGGCTCAGATTGTACAATTGTACTCATGGCTGCTAGATACCCTTGGTATCTATTCGGCTTCTTGCTTTCACGGAATGCCCCCCTTGGGGCCATATGTCTCTTGGCATCCTCGAGATTATCCCTGAGTCATGATGATCTTCTCTTCATTGAATGAGGTGGATCAATAGGGTCCATCGGTCCTTCAACATCGGGCATCATCTCATCCTTCGGTTCTTCCTGATTTCCAAGCCTTACTTCATGATCTTCCTCAGAGAAAGTAAGATTGATTACTTTCCTAAGGGAAGCATCTTAATCAAAGGTAACATCGTGGCATATCTCCACCTCTCTTTGACCAGGCACATAGACTCTATAAGCTTTTGAAGTTTCACTGTAGCACACAAACATTCCCTTCTTCCTAGAAGCATCTAGCTTGCTCCTCTTCTCTTTCAGCACATGAAAATAAACAGGACAACCAAAAACTCTAAAATTTGAGATGTCAAGTTTCTTACCAGAGAAAACCACTTAGGGAGTTTGGGAGTTTAGAGCGGAATGCGGGCATTAGTTTTGTATGTACACAGCAGTGTTCGCCGCTTCCAGAATCGTCCTGTTCTTTCTTTAAACAATGTCATTTTTCTCAGGAGTATATACGGTTGTGGTCTCCCTCTTGATGCCAGCTTCTCTACAAAATTTATTGAACTCATTCATCTCATATTCAGTGCCATTATCGATCCTCAAAATATTGATCTTCTTCCCTGTTTGATTTTCCACCAAGGCTTTGATAGTACAAAACCACATGAAAGCCTCATCCTTCTTCTTCAAGAAGTATATCCAGGTTTTTTGAGAGAAGTCATCTATGAACGTCATATAATAAGAATATCCTCCCAAGGATGTCATGGGCAGCATACCAGACAAATTAGAATGTATCAATTGCAAGACATCAGATGTCTTTGTGACACTTGAGGGGAAAGGTCCCCTTGTATGCTTTCCTTCAGCATAACTCTGACATACACCTTCATGATCATTTTTGAACTTGGGCATCCCTGTCACCACCTTCCTTGCTTCAGAAAGGGCTTTGTAATGAAGGTTTCCAAACCTCCAGTGCCATATTTCATTCTGTCGAATAGTATCACATGTCATCACTTCCAGTGGACTTCCTCCAACATGGTAGAGTGTATCAACTCTAAATCTAATCGTGATAGCTTCCTTGAAACTCTTCTTCCAGATGTGCACCTTCCCATCAACAAAGTCCACATTGAAACCTTTATCTTCCATGGCCGAAATATATGCAAGGTTCTTCTTCAAATCATGTACATATAGTACATCTTGCAAGTGGAGGACTTGACCTTGAGATAAGTGGAGGGTCACAGTCTCTATCCATTTCACGAAATATGTGGCATTATCTCCAAGGATAATTTTCATATTAGTATCCTTCTCAACCAAATCAGAAAGTGATTCCTTAAACCCATTGAGGTGCCTTGAGGCACCACTATCAATCAACCATACATCCATAGTGTCGGGTGGAGATGTAGCAGAGAGGGCAGATACAAGAATGAATTTATTTATTTGATCATCAAAAACATTTGATTCCTCATACCTGTAGTTTCTAAACCTTTTGAAATGTTTCCCATTTCCATTGAGACCAGAGGGAGCCTTCCTCTTTCCTTTGAACCTTTTTTTTCATTGATTTCCATTCCTCTGGTTGTTGTTGTTGTCATCATCCCCAAGAGAATCCTTCTTGAAAGGGCATTCTCTAGCATAGTGGTCGGTCTTGTGACATGTGTAACATTTTCCTTTCTTTCCTTGTTCCCCTACTCTTCCTTGGTTCCTCGGACCACCATTGTTATTCTTCTTAGCATGAGCAGTGAAGGCGGCATTACCTTCATTTTCATATTCCTTCATTCTTGTCTCTTCTTGTATGCATCTCGATAATACTTCGTCAAAATCAAGTATCACATTGTTATTGATAATGGTAGTATTGAATAAATGCCATTCGGAGGAGAGACTTCCAAGTGCGGTGAGAACCATTTCTCGATCAGCTATTGTCTACCCAATGGCCAGAAGATTATTTCTGATTTCGATCATCTTCAGAAAATAATATTGAATAGATTCATCTCTACCTTTCTTCAGATCCTTCAGTTGGTTCTTAAAGAAAAGGACTTGATTTTCATTTTTGGCCTTGAACATGTTGACCAACTTATCATACATCTCCTTAGATGTGCCCAGCTCAGAGATGTAGGCAACCAGACTCTTATTAATTGAATCCTGGATCATCAGCTTTGCTTTGATTTCCCCCTTCTTATATTTTGACTTGGTTGCAATAGGTGCAAATGATGGAGACTCTTGGATTTTACCCTGCACATATTCCATGACATCTTGGTCTTCCAACATTAGATCCAAAGTCATGTTCTAGGCATGGAAGTCTTCCTTCCCAGCCAACTTGTCAACAGATTTTAAGCCATTATAGTTTGAGGTACCCTTGGGTCCTTGACAAATTCTCCTTCTTCGATGATTTCTCTTAATACAAACTTGGGATTTGTCTTCACCTCCTCTTCAATACCATGTAAATTTTCGTAGATTTTCTATGCTTGATGCAACTTTACTTTTATTCCCAATATCAAACAGCAATCGCATAAACAAGAAAGTAAAATGTTGATAGAACATACCAATAGATCGATAGAAGACAAGCCAAAAATACACTTAACTTGATCAACAAAATATATGTGTTGTGGTGCATTACAGCGGTCAACAGGATGCTTCAACTAGCAAAGTCTCTACACGGTCAACCAACCAGAATATGTCATACAACCCTCTCGGATAGCTCTATACCAGTCAACCCAAAGTCAACAAAAGTCAACGTTGTCCAGTCAACGGTCAACACAAAAACAACAGCAACAACATTTAACACAACCAAGTCAAAGTCAAGGTCCAGCCTCAATTTCTATGCAAAAAAATGTGGACTGCAAAAATCGGAATTTTGGGAGAGTTTGGGGTCAGTTTAACCATGCATTGACCAAATTCAACGCTGGTCAAATCTACGTTGAAAACTCTAGGTCAAAACCAGTAAGAAGAATAAAGAAGAAGATAAACCTATTGCTAGCACCAAAAAGAGGCATACAAGAGACAACAATAATTCTAGGCTTAAGTCTAAGGCTCTAAATAAGCCAAGCCTAACAACAGAAGTCATTGATGTTGAAGGCAAACCTGAAGGTTCTGTTGATCATAATTCGCTTCCTGCAAAATATCACAGGCAATCTGGTTCAAAGCTCTCAAATTTCCCCCTTGTAGCCTTGGAAAATCATCCTAAAGCCTATCGTTACCGTTTCCTGCCTCTAAAATTCATTATAAAAGGCTGAAAATCCATATTTGAAATATTTAAGGCGTAGCCCCTTCGTCCCTAGCCCCTTTATCTTCTTCCCCATGTAACCTGGACGCTAGACCAAGCGCTAGTCTGACGGGCACTTATCCAGTACATATCGGGCTCATCCTGAGCCGTCGATCTATGCAGATCGAACGGCGTTCGCTCATCTCTGCCGCGCCCATAGCTTATCTATTCACCGTCCGATCAAATCATGAATCTACGGTTCGCGATGCGCCTGTCCTGGTGGTCCCCGCGCCCAAAACATTGTTCAAAACTGGGTGGTATGTATCGCACCGCCTTTCGGCGTGAGGCAGTATTTCTCCTTGGGCCATCGATTCCATACAGCGCTCACCACGTGTCTCCGCGTACGGCCCGAATACCGCCCTCCATCATGCATTATTGTTCGGTCAAAGTCGTGCAGCGATATTCACCACAGCCGTCCGATCTGAGAGCCTTCATCCGACGATCGTCGCGCCCCGAAGCTGCATGGGATTTAACGCAAGCCAATCATGCCCCTGGCCCACTGCACATCGACTCTGACGCTCTTTCCACCGTCGATCTCCTCCTGAGATCGGACGGCTGAGATTTCATCGTCCCAGCCATTGACCCGGTCTCCCTCCACGTCATCATACCACGTGTTATCGCACTTCTTCCTCCACCATTTATATATTTCATTCATATGTTATATTCCAACGTTTTTCTCCGATCAGCTCGGCCACCATTCCTCCTCTGCATTTTTTCCGCCACCCTACGTTGTTTCACCATATCACAATTTACACGACTGTTTCCACTAACCTTGCCATGATCCCCACTGTGTTCACCACTCCATGCATGGTTTTCTTTAACAAGTTTGTGGGTTTTTGCAAATTAACAGCGACGGAAGGTGGCTATTACTCACAGCCTCCATTACAGAGGCCACGAACACGTCAAAGGACAATGATTCAGAGGCATAATTCATGAAGAAAGATTTGGGAAGTTGTTACAACACCGCTTGCATTAATAAAGTAGGGTAGAAAAACTGCTAAACCCTCTAGAGTTATTCAAAGCGCAGATGTTTGTAGATGAAGACATTAACGTTGTGGCAATGAGTACCAACGGAAGATCCAGGAATTCAATGTCCAATATTGAAGATTTTGAATCTTAATTCAAGATTTAGAAGGCAGAGGGTACAACGCACAAGAAAAAATACCCTCCAGGTTTTATTTCAGCTGAGTTTTCTTTCAGGAAAGGACAGAATGTTAGTATGGATATCCCTATATCGTGCTCCTAAAGAAATTTTCGCCCAGTACATTTATTTCAGTTAGCAGGCCACAGAGTACATCTAGCACTACAGCGCCGTCAAGCAGTATGGGCGGGCACTTCTCCACCATTTTGTTTTAATGATACAATTAAATGTTCATCACCTACCTCTTTTGCTAGGTTATAGTTTCTCTTATAAAAAACATGAAGAAACGCATTGTAAGGGTTCCAGATTTTATCAGAAAATTATGCAGTGAAAGGCTTTTTGCATACATTTTGTATAATTCTTGTATGAAGGCTCAGAGCCCATAGGGTTTCAGTGAGGAGGATTTCTGTCTGTCCAAGAGGATTCTGGTCTTTGGTATTTCACAGTCTGTAACTCTCTTTTATATGTTATTTAATATATCATTTCATCTCACCAATCTTTCCTGTATCATGTTTTGGAATGCGAGTGGCTCACTGGTTTCTGGTAAGGATTCATCCTAGTTGATGCCCATACTCGGGTTAGTCAAGAAATTTAAATATGGCTCATGCATGATATTTTGTTCCATTATTCAGCTAACCATACTTCTGCTATATTAGTTGCTTTGGGAGGGTGCTTTTAAAATGCTATTATCATGTATGGATTCTTCGACTGGTAAGCCCATGCATGGTAGTATTGTATATCTGGGCATCAGCTCAATGTTAACTAGTATTTTCTCAACATTCCTTTCATTACATACACCTTCTGATAATTTATGTCTGTGAAGTATTTCTGAATCGGCCCGCTTTGCAATAAACTGTCTCTGAATTGTCTGTTGCTTTTGTATTAGAGTTCTGCATCTTGCCTCTGCAATATCACTTTTCCCGTGTCAGTTTCTGAGAGTTTGGTCCCATTCTATTTCAATTCCCTTTTTACAGGAGATAGCATGTGAGCTGAAGCTGACAACTTCACACATTATACTATATGCTCCTTGCTATGCTAAGATGTCCTAGGCACTGGTCTATCACAACTCTAGGTTGTCACTAGGAGCTACAACATCTTTCTGGCGCCGTTTCTGGGGACGAATTTAAGAACATCAGAATCCCTGGGCCTCAACAAAATCATTTTCACTCTCTAAGTAGGTGAGCACAGAGAGTTGAGAGTTGTAAATCCCTCACCTTGGCGACTCCACATTTGTTATTTGATAGATCTATTTGCAGTCCTTGCTCCGCATAAGCCACACCTGAGGTCAGATTTGTCTAAGCCAAAGACACCTTTAGTGTCTAACCCTGACCAGATTATACATAGAAGAAATTGGAGGGAGAGGAAATCAACCCGTTCCCAAATTCTTGAAGTGCCTATAGAAGATTTTCCTTCTTCCTCCTCTCAAGATTCTCAATTGCAAATTCCTGACTCCACTGTGGGAGATACTGATTATTATTATTCGGATAGTCCACCCCGAGAGGGTATCAGAAATAAAAACAGTCTTCATCCTACTCCTGAGGTTGAAGAGGTCAAGGAGGTAACCGAAGTATCTGCTGTTAATAGACCTTTGTTCCCCTCAACCCCTCAAGCTACAGTTGAGTATATTCCTATTATTATTCACACTCCACTTCCACCTCCTCTTCCTCCTCCTACTCATCAAACTATTGCACTACCTCCACCTCCTCCAATGGCTAACATTCCGGCCTTTTTGATGAATAAATATGCTCCCCTGGCATTACCCCAAGTGCTGAATGATATGACCCAGGATTATCTGAAAATCTTGCCCAGATTCAATGGAGAAAATGAGATTGATGCTCAAAAACATCTCGAGACTTTCTGCGCCTTTGCAGAGAATTTTAATGTTGAACATTTGGATGTGGTCTTGAGACTGTTTGTGCAATATCTAGATGGTGAAGCTCGAAAATGGTTTAAAACATTGGCTGGCCGTTCTATTACTACTTGGGATAACATGGAAGACACTTTTCTTAGGAAATGGGGAGAAAATAAAGATCATGGAAATTGCCTCATTGAGTTCAATACACTTAAGAAAAGACTCTCCCTGCTGATATGAAGCCCCATCAGACTGCTGCTAAAGTTATTTTTGTAGCAGCCTTTGATTCAGAATTTGGTTTCTCTCTCAGAGAAAGAAAACCTGCTACTCTGGATGATGCTCAGGCAGATGCACTAGAGTTGGAAGAAAAATTTGCCTCCACTAGCAAATTAAAAGGAAAATCAGAACGAGATTCTAGAAGAAGGGGAAAAGAAGAGGTGTCTTCTTCTAGTAGAGACAGAGACTCAGACAAAATGGAAGAAATGAGCAAATTAATTAAGAAAATGGTCAAGCTTGAATTGGAAGCCAATAATTCAGCCTTCAGAAATTTCCAGAATGTTCCCAACAGAGGTGACAATCCTCAATATAGGAAACCACCCTTGCAAATATTGCCAAGGGAAGCAAAGGAACAATAGGATCAAGTGCCACACCCATTGTACCTGGAAGGTCCAGTAGATGACTCACTGAGGATACTACCTATAGGCTGGAAGATGCAAATCTTGCCTTTTCAAATAGTGATGGAGAAGAATTCCCTTTACAAGGGAATGATGAAGCTGGGTGCTCATTGCAAGAAGAAGAAAAGACCAGAGATGCAGAAGAAGCAGAATTCGATCATTATTGTAAACAATTTGATGATTTCATGCAAGCACATTTCAATAGAATATATGATCTCAGATCTTCTAGAAAGAGGACTCGTACCCAAAAGCAAGAAGAAGAGCTTCCCCAGGAGGAATTACCTGCTCAGAAGGAGACCACAATGCAGAAACCTACAGACAGAGGTAAGCAGCCTCTAGACAAACCTTTGCAGTCTAATGATCAAATTCCTTCTTCTTCAAAAGTGGTTACTTCCCCTAATGCCAAACCAGTGTCAAAAGAAGTCAAACCCCCAGCTGAAAATAGAGAGTCCAAAGAGGTTGTGATAGAAAAATCCCCTCCTGCTTTCAGTCTGCAAAAAGAACTAGAAAAAGTTAAAATCCCAGTTCCCTTGACTGAACTGTTGAAACAGCCAGCATATCAATCTCAAGTCACATCTTTCATGCTCCCTCCTGAAGCACCGATTATCCTAGATAGTCTCAATCTTCAAGAAGAGAGACCCATGGTAGTTTTTGGCCCACACGTCGAGGAGATAGATCCCTCTACTCCTCCCTTCTATGTATCTCTAGTAATCCATGACCTACTATGACATAACTGCATGTTAGATTCTAAAGCCTCCCATAATCTTATGCCTTTGTCAGTCATGGAACAACTAGGTTTACAAATCACACGTCCATAGAAAGACCTCTACTCATTTGACTCTAAAAGAGTTAAATGCTTGGGGATGATCAAGGATTTGGTGGTCAACTTGGCCCAAATCCCAGCAAAAAGTGTGGTAATGGACATAGTGGTAGCTGACATTCCAGCTCATTTTGGTATGTTACTGTCAAGGTCCTGGGGAACAAAAATTGGCGAATCAATTAAAATGGATTTAACATATGCCATTATCCCTGTTTTTGGGGGCCAAGAGAGGAGACTGTATAGGGAGACTAGATTTTTCAAGATGGTGACTAAGGTTGACAACTCTGTAAATTCACCAGTTTACAGTAAGGAAGGAAATCTTTCGTGCTTGATGCTAGAAGAAGATCAAGACTGTGCTCATGAACCATCCTTTTGCCAGATCAAGACTGAGCAGCCCTCAGAGAACCATGAAGCAGGAATATGGACCCTACATTTTGATGGAGCAAATTCAAGAGAAGGAAATGGAGCTGGAATGCTATTAATCTCTCCTGTAGGAATATGGGTCCCACTGTCTTTCAAATTAGAATATGAAGCCACCAACAATGTGGCTGAATATGAAGCACTCCTGTTAGGATTGCAGAGAGCCAGGAGCATGAGTATACAAAATTTAAAGGTTCTGGGAGATTCAGAACTAGTAGTCAGACAAGTCAAGAATCAATGTCAAACCAAGCATCCTAGGCTAAGGGCTTATAGGAATGAAGTTTGGGACATGGTAAAGAATTTCTTCTTGGCATTCAATATCCAGTTCATGCCCCGAGAACAGAATAGGATGGCCGATTATTTTGTTGTGGCTGCTAGCACATTTCAACCACCTCAGAACCCTCTTTTAAGATATGAAGTAGAGGTGTGTTATCGGCCTTCAATCCCAGACAATATCAAACACTGGCAGGTATTTGAGGATGAAGAACAGATGTAGAGATTCCTGGAAACAGTGGGAGAATTCTCCAATATGGAGATTGATGATGCAGAAGAGGCTGAGTCTGAAGATACTCCAGAAAGAAATTGGGAGGAGAAAATGGCAGGTAATAAAGTGTTGCAGTTAAAGGGAAACGTTATACCTAGAGGGCTGGTGCCTCTAGAAAGGTTATTTGATAAGAATGATGTTCCACTGCAGCCAAGCAAAGTGGTAGAAGAAGATCAGGTGGAAGACCTGAATTTGGGTACTGAGGCTGAACCCAAAATTGTTAAACTGTCCAAAAAAATCTCTGAAGAATATAAAAAGCTATATCAGAAATTATTTCAGTCTTACAGAGATGTGTTTGCATGGTCCTATCAGGACTTGAAAACTTTTGATATCAGTATTACGCAGCACAAAATTCCACTAAAAACAGATGTCAAGCCCCATAAGCAGAAGCTCAGACAAATAAACCCCCTGCTACTGCCTTCAATCGATAAATGAATTAAAAAGCTGCTGAAGGCCAAAATAATTGTGCCATTGAGGTACTTTGAATGGGTGGCAAACCTTGTCCCTGTACGAAAGAAGAATGGAGAAATAAGGCTGTGTGTGGATTTCAGAAATTTAAACAGAGCATCCTTAAAG
This sequence comes from Pinus albicaulis, assembly GCA_034641835.2. Classification (NCBI taxonomy): domain Eukaryota; kingdom Viridiplantae; phylum Streptophyta; class Pinopsida; order Pinales; family Pinaceae; genus Pinus; species Pinus albicaulis. The sequence continues at coordinate 681,021,203 of CM076569.1, read as the reverse complement.
GATAATTATCCACTTCCCAAAATGCATTACATCTTGCAGAAGGTGGTTGGATCTTCCAGGATGTCAATGATGGATGGATTCTCTGGTTATAATCAGGTGGCTGTATTTCCAGAAGATCAAAAGAAGACTGCTTTCACCACACCATGGGGTACATTTATGTATGCCATGATGCCTTTTGGATTGATTAATGCAGGGGCCACTTTTCAGAGGGCCATGGACATTGCTTTTGTGGGAGAGCAAGATAAATTCTTGGTGGTCTACCTTGATGATATCACTGTATTTTCCAAGAATGATGCTGAGCACATTGAACATCTGCAAAAAAATTTTGAGAAATGCAAAAGGTATGGTCTCTCTCTGAATCCTAAAAAGTCTTTATTTGCATTAGAAGAGGGAAAGCTTTTGGGCCATATTGTGACTAAAGATGGGGTGAAGATAGATCCTAAGAGGGTAGAGGTTATAAATGGTATCTCTTTCCCCATAAATAAAAAAGAGGTACAAGTATTCCTTGGACGCATAAATTTCTTAAGAAGGTTTATCCCTAACTATGTTGAGATAGTTAGGCATATAACAGATATGCTGAAGAAGAATAATGAGGTAAAGTGGTCACAAGAATCACGGGAGGCATTTACCAGAATAAAGAATGCTTTTGTAGAAGCCCCTGTGTTGGCTGGACCAGATTATGATAAACCTTTCATGATTTTCTCTTTTGCATCACCTCATACAATAGCAGGAGCTTCTTTGCGAGAAAAATGAGATGAGGAGGGGTATGAGCGACCCATTGCTTTTTTCGATTGGGTGCTCCATGATGCGGAATTAAAATAAAACATATTGGAAAAGCGAGACATACGCCCTAGTGAAATCCCTCAAAGCATTTTGTGTATATATCTTACGGTCCACATCAACATTTGTGCTGTAGCTAACGAAAAGATATCCTTATTCGGGGGATAGTGAAGGAAAAAGAGGCGGAGGATCGCTAAAATACGGGGAATATGACCTAGACATCCACCCTACTAAGCTAATCAAAGGACAAGGGCTTGCCAAAATGTTATCTGAATCAGAAGCTATCAAGCCTTGGGCATAAATTTGTCCATTATAGCGAGGTGAGAATACGAGGGAGAAAAGAAGAACGACATGGAATTGGAGTAGCTACCCCCGGAAAACACATATAAAGTACCTCACGATCATGGTACAAGGGAATGATAGAATATCTCCTCACACTTAGTTTCCCTCCAAGTTGTGACAAAGCTAAATACCGAGCACTAAGGTTGAAATCACTAAGATTGAAATCACGGAAGTATATAGTCGCCAATGGCCGGCTATGCGCGAGATCCCTCGGAGCATCTTACTCATGTGTCTCACGAGAGAATGAAGTTGAGTATTATAGCGAGAATTCCATGAAGGGATGTTTGTGGAGGTCATTACGAATTTCGGGAGCCTGACTCATAAAATTACGAAAGCTGACATGTATTGGCCAAAACTTTTTGGGGATGTTTTTCTAGGGTAAGAGCATGTGATAAATGTCACCGGCAAGAAAGCCCGGGAAATCCCCTTATGAATTGGTATATGGACGAGCAACAGTTTTTCCTGTATAGTTGGCTTTACCGGTGACCCGCTTCATGCAAGAAAGCCAGGAGGAACCTGATCATATGATCAGGAGAATCAATCAATTGGTGGAATTAGAAGAAGCACGGGACCAGGTGAATCAGAGATTGATAGAATATCAAGAGAAAATGAAACACATTTTTTATCAGCATGCAAAAGACAGGAAGCTGCAGATTGGTGATTTGGTGCTCAGATGGGATATCCGGAGAGCCGAGAAGGGAAAACATGGTAAATTCGACCCCCTCTGGTTCGGTCCTTTCAAAATTGTGGAACAGGGGGGCAATAATACTTTCAGGTTGGAGAATTTACAGGGCAACTTGCTGGATGCCCCTGTAAATGGTCAATTTCTTAAACCCTATTTCCAGTTCTAATCCAGGCAGGGGCAGCCTGATGTATTATATTGTATGATAGTTTCCTTTTTTTTTTGTTCGAATAATGTTGGTATTGTGATGAATGATAAAGTGAAAGATGAAGGTGTTGGAGAGCAGAGTCTGCATACATGATGATCAGAGGGTCTGTGAGTTCTCGACACGTCCAGGAATGAACGTGCCATCCCTAGGTGGAGCCAATGTTGATCATAATTTGCTTCCTGCAAAATATCACAGGCAATCTGGTTCAGAGCTCTCAAATTTCCCCCTTGCAGCCTTGGAAAATCATCCTCAAGCCTATCGTTATCATTTCCCGCCTCTAAAATTCATTATAAAAGGCTGAAAATCCATATTTGAAATATTTAAGGCGTAGACCCTTCGGCCCTAGCCCCTCTGTCTTCTTCCCCATGTAACCTAGACACTAGACCAGGCGCTAGTCCGACGGGCGCTTATCCAGTACATATCGGGCTCATCCTGAGCCGTCGATCTATGCAAATCGAATGGCGTTCACTCATCTCTGCCTCGCCCGTAGCTTATCTATTCACCGTCCGATCAAATCATGAATCTACGGTTCGCGATGCACCTGTCCTGGTGGTCCCCGCACCCAAAACACTATTCAAAACCGGGTGGTATGTATCGCACCGCCTTTCGGCGTGAGGCGGTATTTCTCCTTAGGCCAGCGATTCCATACAGCGCTCACCACGTGTCCCCGCGTACGGACCGAATACCGCCCTCCATCGCGCATTATTGTTCGGTCAAAGTCGTGCAGCGATATTCACCACAGCCGTCCGATCTGAGAGCCTTCATCCGACGATCGTCGCACCCCGAAGCTGCATGGGATTTAACGCAAGCCAATCACGCCCCTGGCCCACTGCACATCGACTCTGATGCTCTTTCCACCATCGATCTCCTCCTGAGATCGGACAGCTGAGATTTCATCGTCCCTGCCATTGACCCGGTCTCCCTCCACGTCATCATCCCACGTGTTATCGCACTTCTTCCTCCGCCATTTATATATTTCGTTCATACATTATATTCCAACGTTTTTCTCCGGTCAGCTCGTCCGCCATTCCTCCTCTGCATTTTTTCCACCACCCTACGTTGTTTCACCATATCACAGTTTACACGACTGTTTCCAGTAACCTTGCCATGATCCCCACTGTGTTCACCGCTCCATGCATGGTTTTCTTTAACAAGTTTGTGGGTTTTTGCAGATTAACAGCGACGGAAGGTGGCTATTACTCACAACCTCCATTACAGAGGCCACGAGCATGTCAAAGGACAATGATTCAGAGGCAGAATTCATGAAGAAAGATTTGGGAAGTTGTTACGACACCGCTTGCATTAATAAAGTAGGGTAGAAAAACTGCTAAACCCTCTGGAGTTATTCAAAGCAAATATGTTTGCAGATGAAGACATTAATGTTGCGGCAATGAGTACCAACGGAAGATCTAGGAATTCAGTGTCCAATATTGAAGATTTTGAATCTTAATTCAAGATTTAGAAGGCAGAGGGTACAATGCACAAGAAACAATACCCTCCAGGTTTTATTTCAGCTGAGTTTTCTTTCAGGAAAGGACAGAATGTTAGTATGGATATCCCTATATCGTGCTCCTGAAGAAATTTTCACCCGGTGCATTTATTTCGGTTAGCGAGGCCACGGAGGTACATACAGCACTACGAGCGCGTCGAAGCAATATGGGCGAGCACTTCTCCACCCATTTTGTTTTAATGATACAATTAAATGTTCATCACCTGCCTCTTTTTGCTAGGTTATAGTTTCTCTTATAAAAACCATGAAGAAACGCATTGTAAGGGTTCAGTTTTATCGGAAAATTATGCGATGAAAGGATTTTTATGCATTTTTTTATAATTCTTTTATGAAGGCTCGAGCCCATAGGGTTTGATTGAGGAAGAGTTATGTCTGTCCAAGAGGATTCTGGTCTTTGGTATTTCACGGTTTGTAACTCTCTTTATTATGTTATTTAATATATCATTTCATCTCATCCATATTTCCTGTATCATGTTTTGGAATGCGAGTGGCTCACTGATTTCTGGTAAGGATTCATCCTAGTTGATGCCCATACTCGGATCAATCAAGCGCTTTAAATATGGCTCATGCATGATATTACCGATTTCCATTATTCGGCTAACCATACTTCTGGTATATTAGTTGCTTTGGGAGGGTGCTTTTAAAATGCTATTATCATGTATGGATTCTTAGGCGGTAAGCCCATGCATGTTGGTAATAATACGGGCATCGGCTCAATGTTAACTAGTATTTTCTCAACATTCCTTTCATTACATACACCTTCTGATAATTTATGTCTGTGAAGTATTTCTGAATCGGCCCGCTTTGCAGTAAATTGTCTCTGAATTTTCTGTTGCTTTTGTATTAGAGTTCTGCATCTTGCCTCTGTAGTATCACTTTTCCTGTGTCAGTTTCTGAGAGTTTGGTCCCATTCTATTTCAATTCCCTGTTTACAGGAGATAGCATGTGAGCTGAAGCTGACAACTTCACACATTATACTATATGCTCCTTGCTATGCTAAGATGTCCTAGGCACTAGTCTATCACAACTCTAGGCTGTCTCTAGTAGCTACAACAGGTTCAAAGACAGATAAATTAGAAAAATCCATGAAGAAAAGCAAGAACACATCCCCTTCAGAACAACACTCAGAGCCCTTGAAAAGAAGAATAACACAAAAGGGTTCTAAGGAGGACAAAGACCTTGTCTAGGAGACAACTACAAGAGCAACCAGATCCAGTGTGAAAATTTATGAATGTTACATATGCAGAAATCTACTGTTAGATCTGGTTATGCTTCTCCTACTTAATTAAGTTATTAATGCCGAAACTTCAGATTAACATCAAAGCAAACACATAACATACTTTTACTGCTTCAGATCTAAAAAAAAAAATTACATGCACACATAGACAAAGTGACACAAGTATTTTCTGGACAATAGTCTCTAGAAAAACCCAATGTTGGAAAACCAGTCTTCTGGTTGCTGGAGGGTTTTATTATTAAGAGTTTTTTTAATACATCAAATTTGGGTACCACACTAGTAAAACCAACATATAAAAATATATATCTGTAGCTATCATGTTGTTCTGAAGCCAAAATATTGACTAATCCACACCCTCAAATGGGATTTACAGGACTCAGCTAGATCTTGGCCCTAGAAACCCCAGCGCTGCCCCTAGTGAAGCCCATGCATCAGCCTCTACGTTCCTCTGCGCTGGCCTGGAGAGGGATGCATAACCACAGAATGGATGATGCAAACCCTACTGTTATCACTTATAAAAGTGTGAAACATTACTTGTCATGGTCATACAGTTCATTTATCAAAGGTCTCAAGTTGGTATAGGAAATTTAATTTTTTCATATTTAACCTATCCTAAGTTTCAAGACCACCTCCATTTTATCTCAATCCATCTCCATTCAGGTCATGTCATGTCCCATCAGTCATCATTTGCTATCAGTTTTCATTTCCCAAGCGTTTAAATTTGAAAAAGGACACTTTAGACAGTTTTACCTGTTTTCGTAGCATTTTACACTGTGAAATAGCAGTTTTCGCTACGAAACTATCTAATAGTTTTGTAGTGAAACTGTCAGAGAATGAACTAGCTACGCTATGAAAAATTGTTTTCCTATCTGTCTTGTCAAACTCGCTACAAGGTGTCAGTTCATGATTAGAGGAGTTAGGGTGGAGGTCATTCTAGTCAGTTAGGGTTAATTCAAAAGTACAAGGTCATGTCTGAGGTCATCATTATCGTTTTTAGCATGCATGTGTCATGATTAAGGCATGAGTAGTCAATCAAACCATAAAACCTTACCCAATTAGTCTTTTTGTCATAATCCGCTTTATCTTTTCATGTTATTGAAGTTCTGGAGAGCTGCTTCATCGAGCCAAGCAGGTTGCTGGCATTTTCAAAGGTTGCAGGTGTCATCTAGCAAGCAAGGCTGAGAAGATATACATTCACCATGGCTGCAAGAAAGAAAACTAACATAGGTGGTCACCGCCACAGGTAAGAGCCTATGGACATGAATTTGTTAAATAAAGACCTAACTGCCTTGGAGGTATTTAGAAGAACAAGTTGTCTGCAATTTTGTCAAAGATTGCAAGGTTGTCATCTACAGGTTTCCAAGGAGTTTGCTAACAATTTCACTGGAACAGCCTCAAAGGTGGGAATGTTAAACCTCACAGTAACACCAGACAGTATTTCAATAGCGACTTGAATCACCATGCAGGACTACAAAGAATTCATCAAGCCAGAGCATAGTGAAATTGATCTCACAAATGTTATCCCAAGGAGTTACATGAAGGACAAATTTTCAAAGTTGTTGATGATCATTCAGAAGTATTTCACATGTGAAGGAAGATTTCACATGGTCTACTCCTACCACCTTAGGCTTCTGCAACATTTTGTGGGTAAGAGGTCTCTTGACTTGCCCTTTTACTTATACAGGAGTCTAAGTAAAATGTCAGATAAGGTTCAAGTTAAAACAAAAGGAAATGAAACCTCTCTCTTTCATCATGGTTTGATTAAGTTGTTAGTGTTAGAGGAGTTGAAGAGATTAGGTAGAAATTGGACATCCTTTATGTTCATAAGTGGTTTTGAATTAGATGTTGTCACTCCTAAAAGGGTTCCCAAACCTAGAGATATTTTATCACCAACAGTGGTAAAGCAGTTAGAACCAGTGAGCATGGAGACAAAGCCTTTGCAGAAGATTAACACACCCAAAGCTACACCTGAAAAACAGAAGCCAACAGTTAGCAAACATGGCAGCAAGAGATTTACTAGGAGACAAACAGTGGTTAAGGGTAATTTAGAGGACATCTTGCATGCAATTGATATTGAAAAAACTCCCATTGTCCAAGCTAAAGACATAGAAGAGGGAGGAAGAAAGCTTAAGAAAGGAAAAACAGCTAAAAAATTGGAGTTTGTAGGTGATGATGTTGGTTTTATGTTTCAAGCTAGAAAGCCAATGACAAGACATGCAAGAAAGGTCATGAAAAGAAGCAAAGAGACTCAGAAGGTCAGTGAAACTGCTCAGCCACCACCAAGCATCATAGACCTCTCCTCACCTGCAAAAGAAGAGTTGGTCATCAAACAAAAGAAGGGTAAAGAGAAAATCACTGAAAAATCAGAATTTGAAACCCTTAAGGAGCAGTTGAAAGAGGCAGGCAAGAAGATATCAGTCTTGAAGCAAGAAGCAAAGAAGCATAGAGTAGAAAGGGTTCAGTTTGAACAAATGAGGAAGATCTAGGAAGATCAAGTCACAAGCGTCTCAAAGACCTTGGACAATACAGAAAAACTGATAAAGTGGACTCAGCCACTAAGAGGAGAGTTCAAGCACATCAAAAAAGTAAATCTACACTTGCAATCCAAGAACAGGGAACTGAAGAATCAAGTGAAATACCTAGAGCAGCAATTGGAGTTGATTCAGGAAGAATTGGAAAAGAAAGGTTTAAAGATGACAGTGATAGAAGAGCATATAGCTCAACTAATTGCTAATAAGAAAGAAACACTACAGGGGTAATAACTTGAGATGAGATATGCCTTAAGATGTCCATAACACGTAGAAAATCATAATTTTGCAGTTGGAGGTCAATTTTTGAAGATAATTTTTAAAAAGGAAATTTCTGGGTTTTTACATAGTTTCGTAGCGTTCCTCGGGCTTGAAGACAAGAATACGCTATGAAAAAACCTGTAGCAGCATTTTTTCCTTTAAAGTCAGTTTTTGCATGATTCAAGGAGGGGGATTCATGGTGGTAAGGTTTCATGACTTGATTAACATGATGGAACAGCAAAGGAGTGAAGTAAATGGATGCAGAAGCCACTTTCTCTACGCTACCAAAACTCGCTATGAAACTGTCATGTTTTCGTAGTGAGCAATTGTTGGAAGTTTTGAGCATCTTAAAAAGCATTTTTGGCTAGTTGGAGACCTCCAGCATGTCAAGGGAGCTTATCATCAGATATTTATGACTCAAATGGAGTTTCATGCATCCAGGTCATTAATCAAAACAACATTGAAGTCAAGGGTCATCTCCTAAAAAACAGAGTTATGCTCCACAAATCTAGGGAGGCTTTAAATATGTAAAGTGGTGATGAATTTGATCATGTGTCTCTCGAGCATGTGATATTTATTTTGTAACCATCATGTAACTATTTTCACAGATAGGATAGAGCAATGTAATAAATAGGAGTTAGATTCCAATTAGGAGATGGTCTCTTTAGAAGGTAGTTGTCAATTTTCTGTTGTGAGTTATGTATTTCAGTTATAAAAGGTGTCATAGGAGAATTCGAGGATTTAGCCACTAGGGAGATCATCCTTGTTGAAAATAATGTCTATTTAAAGACAAATCATCGAAGTAGTAAGGGGTTGGAGAACATTTCCACCAAACTGCTACTTTTATGTTTTTGACCTATATCAGTAATACAAAGTGACATTTTTCTTGACAGACCTGAGATTCTCATGAGGTTTTTAATGTATTATTGATCTATATCTTATGTTTTACCACTTGCAGTAGATTTCATCTCTATTACTTAGAATTCATAATTTTATGCTCTGACTTCCTTTAGTGATGAAATCACTGTTTTTTCCTATGTTTTATGTGTGAGTTGCCTCTATTAAAGACCTCTATCTGCCTCAGCTTCCATGTTGAAGAACCTTTGCCACTGAAAATACTGATTGTTGACTCCATAAGCCCAATGGTAGCAAGCCTGCATTCTTTTCAACCTACAATCATAAAAAATAAGTTACAATTTCCATAGAGTTAGCCATCTAGTACTATCATCATTCAATATCATAAAACCCCCTTGAGAGAGCCCTCTCAAACTGAAGAGGCTAAGCTTCAGTTAGAAGTGGTTTGAAACAGTTACACTAAGTTGTTTGATAAGAAACCAATCAAGTACAATTTTGTGATAACACCTATGATGCCCTTGAGGGACTCTGCGTAACCCCTGAGGGTCTTCTGCTACCGAACGCTACCCCGGGAGAGACTGCATAGCACCTACGTAGTTGTAGCTGCCCCTGCGCTGCGCAGTTGATGCCCTCTCTGCTACTGCTGCTCTTGCTTCTCAGAACTGCCTCTAGAAGCTGCTCTCTTTGCCTCTTGTTGATTCTAGGCACTGGGATCAGATCATCCCCTTTTCCTAAACTCCCCTTTCTGCAACTGAAACACTTCTAAGAATTCTTAGCAAACCCTACCCTAGAATCCTAGCTTAGCTTCAGTGCTCTACATCTGTGTGTGTCCTCCAAATGACCCCAAGCCTTTCCTTTATACTTTTATCGTTTGGAAACCAAAGACCATGATCAGATCTTGAATCAATGGCTAAGATTAAAAGAAATCTTGATCCATGTGACTTAAGACAATTTCATCACACGTTTAATTTAATCAACTTTAATCTTTTAATTTTCCTAAGTTAAGGCTTAGGATCCTTAATCAAAAATATTAGTTAATTTAATATCTCCCAAACCAAATGAAATTTCTAAAATCCCTTTTTGGGACTTGTAGATCAGGTGCACTCTAGTCCCTCCACAAATTTTGGGAGCTAGAGCACATCTGATGCTACCCCAATACACAAAATATCAACATTCCCTCTTAGCACAAAGTGTGCTCTAGCAATACATCACACCATGTATCACAAGATTTTGGGCACTAGTTTATGTGTTGTTGATACTTTGGCATGTTTCCTTTCATTACTGCACTTTTTCTGCCCATGACGTTGTCACCGCCACTGCCACATCTGTACTGCAGCTCTCTCTCAATCTGATGAACTGCATCTTCAGTTGCTGAGAGAAACAACTGAATCTCTTGCCCAATATTTGACATACAAGTCATTTGGGTTGCAACCTCATCATTGAAGTTCCATCGATTGTTGATCTGTGTTGTCATCTAGAGGATGATACACAGCTACAACTATGCACTGTGTAAGTAGACTCCCTCTACACTGCTAAAGTCACATCAACCCCTCGTGCTGAAATCTCTCACGTTATTGCTACACTGTGTTGTCCTTCTGAAGCCCCTACGATGTTGCAGCTTTGATCTGTGTAAGAAACTCTACTTTACGTTGTTGAAGTCACATCAGCCCCTACGCTGATTTTGCTGCATCTACACAGTGCTACTCCTTCCAACCTTCGAGATTCACATATGCTTCATCTGTGATCTTTACACCCACTGCTCCACTTGTCTCGCTATTGTCTTAAGGCTATCGTAGCTCGGATGTGATCCAAGAGATGAGTTGCTTAAGTTTCATGCCCTCATCCTGTAGCTTCTCTATGGATCCATGTTGCCCCAATGTTGCGGTTCATGAGTGCTCATGGCTACATCGTCTTCTAACCCATCATCTACCACAACAGCCTTGGAAGAAGAAGCTCCCTTTTCCTTTTTCTTCTAAGGACAATTGCCGGCAAAATGTCCCAGTTCGCCACATTGGAACCACTTGATCTTTGATAGATGCTTCTTTTTCCCTTGTTGCCTTTTTGATGCCAAAGTTGCATCTTCTTCATCTTCCTTCTTCACCTTACTCGATCCCCTGTTGTATTGCTTCTTGGTGAATCTGTGGAGTTCTTCTTGACGCATGATTGCCCACAAGTTGTCCTAGTCGGGAAGGTCTACTCTACCCAAGATACTTTGGACAAAGGTTTCCCACTCATCTGTGACCGCATTGAGAGAAGTCCTGACCATCACATCATCCTCCAACTTTTCACCTGTGGCAGTCAACTGATCTCTGATCAACTGTAATCTGAAGAGAAAATGTTCCATGTCCTCCCCCATGGTCATCATGAATGACCGCATCTGAGTCTCTAGAAGCATATTCCTCTCGATGGACTTTCCCTCATATAGGGATGTTAAGGCCTTCCACATCTCATTAGTTGTTTTCTTTTCAACTATGTGTGGGACAACACAGTCCTTAACTCCATCCATTATTAGCCGCTTGGCATGTCCTGTAGCTTAATTATGCTTCCTCGAGAGATCTACTTCATTCGGCGTGGCCAAGACTCCTTTTGCATGGTCTCTTAGACAATATGCCTCTAGGATTATCAGGATTCTAGCCTTCCAAACTACAAATTTTGATAGGCCATCCAATCTATCCTGATCACGCAGTCCGTGAGGTGCCATCTGCTTAGAAATCTGTCGAAGCTCCTCCTCTCTGTGCTAGAGATTTGGACCTAAGGTCCTTGGCGAAACAGGCACCTTCTTCTCCCTCTGACAACTGATTTCCCTTCTTGGAAACCTTCCAAATCAATCAATGGTTCAGCTCTCTTCAATCCTCAATCAATCTGCAAGTTTCTTTGGCTAGAAACCCTCTAAGAAGTTGATCTCCTCCTGCTCTTTGTCACTAGTGCTTAGGCTAAAATTCTGAAAACTTCATAAATTTAACCCCACCAACACATTATGAAGTTTTGCAGCTCTGCTTTAGGCACTTCTGGATCAGACAGCTTCAGATCTGCGTCACCTTGGCTGGATTCAGACAATCCCAACGCAGCCTCTGCGCAGTAAGTATGTGGGCCTCAATGGAGACAACATAAGACTGCGTAGCCTGCCCTCTGTGTGATTATGCTCCCTCTGAAACTGTATTGTCCCTTTAGATCTGGCCTTTTGTTGTTGTTTTTGCTCTCCCTGCTGCTTTCTGCAGCAAGATCCTTCAGTCTTCTGCTGGTGACCCTGCTAGATATGCAATTGCTCTAATACCATGTGAAAATTTTTGAATGTTACTTATGCAGAAATATATTGTTAGATCTAGTTACGATTATCCTACTAAATTAAGTTATTAATGCTGAAACTTCAGATTAACATCGAAGCAAACACATAACAGACTTTCACCAATACAGATATAAAATAGAAAAGTACATGCACATATAGACAAAGTGACACAAGGATTTTCTGGATAATATTCCCCAAAAAAACCCAATGCGGGAAAACCGGTCTTCTGGCTGCTGGAGGGTTTTATTATTAAAAAATTTCTGAATACAGCAAATCTGGGTACCACATTGGTAAACCCGACAGAGAAAAATATAGATTTGCAGCTATCATGTTGTTCTGAAGCCAAGATATTGACTGATCCACACCCTCAAACGGGATTTACAAGACTCGGCCATATCTTGGCCCTAGAAACCCCAGTGGTGCCCCTGAAGCACTTGCATCAGCCTCTGCGTCCCTCTGCGCTAGCCTAGAGAGGGTTGCATAAACCCAGAATGGGTGACGCAGACCCTACGCTACCCTTGAGGTACTCTGCATAACCCCTAAGGGTCTCCTTATTCCCAACGCTACCCCAAGAGGGACTGCGTAGCTATAGCTGCCCCTGCGCTGCGCAGCTGCTAACCTCTCTACTACTATTGATCTTGCTTCCTAGCACTGCCTCTGAAAGCTGCTCTCTCTGCCTCTTGTTGATTCTAGGCACTGGGATCAGATCATCCCCTTTGCCTAAACTCCCCTCTTTGCAGCTGAAACACTTCTAAGAATTCTTAGCAAACCCTGCCCTAGAATCTTAGGTTAGCTTCAGTGCTCTGCCTCTTTGTGCATCCTCCAAATGACCCCAAGCCTTTCCTTTATACTTTTCTCATTGGGAAACCAACGGCCATGATCAGATCTTGAACCAATGGCTAAGATTAAAAGAAATCTTAATCCGTGTGACTTAAGACAATTTCATCACATGTTTAATTTAATTAACTTTAATCTTTTAATTTTCCTAAGTTAGACTTAGGGTCCAAACCAGATGAAATTTCCCAAATCCCTTTATGGGTATTGTAGATCATGTGTACTCTAGTCCCTCCACAAATTTTGGGAGTTAGAGCACATCTGATGCTACTCCAATACACAAAATCTCAACATCCAGAACATCAGCTCCTGACAGCAAAACTGATTTAAATAAACTGGCTGAAGCTACAGCACACATAGAGGAAAGGTAAAAAGGTTTTTGGTACTAATTCATTTTTTACTTATCACTCACAATTTTGACAGCAGCCTAGCTGTCATAGAATACAATTCAGCACAGAATTTTCATCATTTTATGTGTATTTTGAAAAAGAAATAGGGCGCTACCGGAAATTCCGGTAGCATTCCAGATTTTGCGTAGTTACAGCTTTTACCAAAATTTCTGGCAGCACCTATTTTAACTGAATTTTGACATCTGTCAGCAAGTTTTCCCGAGCCAGTTAATGATGGATAAGAACCCATAACCAAATGGATAGTACTAGTGATGTTGAGAGGTGGTTATGAGGTTTTTGAAAGTATTATTAAATCAAGCTACATGGTTATTAAATACCGAAGACACATGGATATAATTCAACAAGAAAAACGGCAGCATGACGACACATTCAGCATTCCACCCCATAATTATTTTCTTCTTTCTCCATCTATCCTTTCTATTATATTTCAATGAGATAAGTTTGTAATGTCTTTTGACACCTATGTTATTATAATTAATGTTTCCTTATTTTTAGAAGATATGGAGTTGGTTCCTCTCTTTCTATAGATAGCACTTGTAAATACTATTTCCAGGTTAGATGTTGGTCTACCTGAAGACTGAAAATAATAAAAAAACTTGTTTTTCTTCATGTTGGAGGATTTCATGACTCAAGGAACATCTAATGTTTGGTGTGTATCTTTTCTTTGTTAATTTCTTCTAAAATATGAATTGCAACAACCAGTAAAGTGTGAGTGAGAAGCTTATAAGGGATTTAACAGTAAATTATCTGCTTTCAGTTTTCTGCAAGTTATATGTGTGTAATAGAACATGTCAGTGAAGATTTCATGAAGGATTTGTGGAATACTTTATACATGTAATCTATTTTCTAAATGTTGTTTTACTTTGCATAAACAGAGTTTGTGTAAAGAACCATCATCATAGCTGTGTGACTGATTTAGGATAGGAATATTTCCTGAAATAGGTACCAGCTATTCATCTTATTCCACTTTTATACTCTTCTCCCTATACTACCTTTATCCACATAATTTATAATTGCCACAACTTGTCAAGTGCATGAAATTCTTAAAGAACATTAAATCGTTTCAAAATCTTTGAGAAAGCCCTCCCACCACCCAAATAACCCCTTTAAAATTTGAAATGAACTATTATGTGTAAGGCTTACTCCTTAAGCAGTCAAGGAGTGACTTCTTATGCTAACATTTTTGGCATTGTTGTTGGGGAGGTGAATTGAAGTTTATCCCTAGGTGAATGACAAAGTTATAAGTCTAGTTCTGAGGTGTACAGTTCCAGCTATCTCTTTACACTGCTTTACACCTGGCGACTCCATTGAGAATTTTTGGTTCCTAGGAGGACTAGAACCAGAGCTAACCCATATTCCCCTTTGAGAATCCCAATTTCTGACCTTAAAAATCTAATCAACAAAAAGAGTAAACGAAAGTTTGTTTCTTCTACCACTATTTTCTCAAAGGTTGTCCCTAAAGAAGTCCTACAAAATTTATCCCCTGATTTTGCAGAAAATCCTATACATGCCTTGTTTTCCAACCAACAAACAGTACCTACATCACAATTTGGTGCTTCATCATATGTTGTTCACAATCCACTTATTGTTGTTCCACAAATCCCAATAACTCACACCATGGCATGTCCAAACCCACCCCCTAACCGAATGGATGCAATTTTTGTTGCAAGGTATGCCACTTTGGTTTTACCTCAACCTATGAATGCATTACCTATAGGATATTATCTCAAGTACATGCCTAAGTTTAGCGGTGAGGGAGAGGTAACAACTGAAGAACACCTTGTTGATTTTTATGCTTATGCTGACAATCTGAATATTGAGCATGAAGATGTCTAGATGAGAGTTTTTGTCCAGAGTCTTTAGGGTGATGTAAAAAAATGGTTCAGATCCTTGACAGTTGGTAGCATCACTGGAATTGAAACCCTAGATGATACATATTTAAGGAAATGGGGTGATAAGAAATATTTTTTGTATTATATCACTAAATTTGGTGCAATAAAAAGAAAAGGAGGATCAGTTTCTGATATTTCTAAGAGATTCAATAAAATGTATAGCAAAATACCTATTGAAGCTTCAACCAAAATCAATTATGATGGTGCCTTTGATCCTAATTTTTTTTTTGTTATTGAGAAAATTAAGATCTGCAACACTAACACAAATGCATGACAATGCACTGGAGGTAGAATCTAATGTGTTTGCAGTTGATAGACTCAGAGGAGGGAAGACAGAGAAAAAGTAATAAAAAAGTTGAATTTTCTACTTCAGTAAATTTAGACATTAATCCTAAGTTAGATGAGCTGACCAAGATGGTTAAGTCATTGACTATTGCGATGGCCAAGCTCAAGATGGAAGCAGGATCAGCTACTACCAGAAATGTTTCATTTGATATGTCGAATAGGCAACAATTTAGAAGAGCTAATGTTCCTCAAATTTTACAGTGAGAGAGGAGAGAGGTTGATGATCAAAAATTTCAGCCTCCTTTGCAAAATGCTATATTTAATGATGAAGAGGAAGTTAAAAGGTTGCAGAAGGCTGCTGACATAAATTTTCTGAGAGACAAAGAAGTGTTGATTCATCTTACACAAGCAGAGTATGAAGATTTCATGTTATATACTCAAAATACTGAAGTGGTTGCTGATCATTCCATGATTGTAGCTCATCATCAAAGCAGATATAATCTCATATCAAAGAAGTTTGATGATAATCCAAAGTCTGTTGCACAGCCCAAGAAGAATAAGGACGCAGAAAAAATTCCAACAGAAAAATAAGTGGAAAAACATAGATTACTGAAAATTCTGGTAGCATTTAATACTCCTTCACTTGAGATAAAAATTTCTCACAAAACTCCCCATGTTTTCAATTTTGAGAATGAAATACAAAAGATAAAGATTCATGTTCCTCTTGTAGAGCTCAAGAAAAAAGAAGATTTCAAAAAAACCTTTATGAAATCTCTTCAACTTCCACCTACCGAAGTACCCTATGATTTTGTTAACCTTCAAAATGACAAGCCCACTGTTACTTTAAGTCCATTGGTAGAATACATAGATGAATCTACCCCTCCTTTCTATTTATATCTGAATATTCATGAAAATATCTTGCATAATTTCCTAATGGACTCTGAAGCCTCACATAATTTAATGCCCAAGGTAGTCATGGATGAACTAGGTCTTGAGGTAACTAGAGAGTACCAAGATCTCTACTCCTTTGACTCCCGGAAAGTTCAATGCCTTGGTGTCATCAAAGACCTTGCAATAAGCCTTTTTTAGTTACCCATGAGAGGAATGGTGATCGATATTGTTGTATCTGACATTCCTACTAGGTTTGGCATGTTTCTAGGTCAGGGATTAGAAGGTTGGGAGGAACCTTGCAAATGGGTCTCACTTATGCTATTGTCCCTGTTTTTGGAGGAGAGCAAAGAAGACTTTATAGAGAATCTCAACTGGCATGTATCATTAGTGACACCAAAGACCCCACCAATCATTCAATTTATGCTAGGACAACTAATGTTGGTTCAAGCATTTTACACATGGATAATGATGTCCTATCTGCAGAAAATTTTCAAATTTTGAAGCCAACTGAAAAACAGATCAGTCATGAAGGTTCCCAGCTATGGAAAATGTACTTTGATGGCTCACGTTCTAAAGAAGGATTTGGTGTAGGAATAGTTCTCATTTATCCATTAAAAGAGAGTTCTAATTTTTCTTTCAAGTTTGAATTTGAAGCAACTATGAATGTGGCTGAGTATGAAGCTCTGCTAATTGGTTTTATAACAGCAAAGGACATGAATATTTCAGAAATTTCTGTTTTTAGAGATGTTGAACTTATCATTGAGAAAATCAGAAAAGTTTATCAAACTAAGCATCCCAAACTCGGAGATTACCAGAATGCAATAGGGAGCATTGTAGAAGACTCATTCCTGGATTTTAACATCTCTTTTGTTCCAAGAGAAAGTAATATTTTGGCTGACTCACTTTCTATTTCAGCAAGATCATTCAAAATTCCAATACCTATGAAGCTGAAATATGAAGTGGAAGTTAGGTTCAGACCTAGCATTCCTGATAATGCCAAGAATTGGAAAGTTTTTTAATATGATCAGGAGATAGAAGATTCATTGAAACTATTGAAGATATTGTTGTCCTAAACATTGGTCAAGATGAATATTTCATGAAGGATGATGTTGATTTGCAAGACACCAAAAATCTGCAAAAACAAATTGTTGATCAACCTATCATTCAGTTGCCTACCAATCACATTCCCAAGGGATTAATCCCACTTGAGAAGCTCTTTGATCACAATTATGTCTCAGTCAAACAACAGTTTGCTGAAAATGAAGCAGAATTGGAAGATTTCAATTTGGGCACAGAAAAAGAACCAAGGTATGTGAAGTTATCAAAAGTTTTATCAGAAGAAATAAAGGCTGAATACCACAAGCTATTTTTTAAATTTGTTGATGTTTTTGCCTAGAAATATGAAGATCTTAAGACATCTGATACAACTATCATTGAGCATAGAATACCATTGAAGGATGGTGTTAAACCATTCAGGCAGAAATTAGGGCAAATCAATCCACTATTGTTACCAGTGAGGGAGAAGGAAGTTAAGAAACTTTTGGATGCTAAAATCATCATTCCTTTAAGATACTTAGATTGAGTTGCTAATCTAGTTCCAGTAAGGAAGAAGAGTGGTGAAGTCAGATTATGTGTAGATTTCAGAAATCTTAACAAGTGCTCCAAGAAATATAACTATCATTTGCCAAAGATGGAGCATATTCTTCAAAAGGTAACTGGTTCAAACAGAATTTCTATGTTAGATAGGTTCTCCGGGTACAATCAAGTTTCAGTTTGGCCAGAAAACCGAGAGAAGACAGCATTCACAACTCCTTGGGGAACATTCATGTATGCAAAGATGCCATTTGGGCTTATTAATTTCGGAGCTACTTTTCAGCGTGCTATGGACTTTGCATTCATTGGAGAAAAGGACAAATTCTTGGTCATCTATTTAGATGATATTACTATTTATTCAACTTCATATCAAGAACACCTTCAGAACTTGAGACAAGTATTTGTTAAATGTAGAAAATATGGTATATAATTAAATCCAAAGAAGTCTCATTTTTCTCTCAAGGAAAGTAAGATGTTGGGTCATATAAATATGAAGTGAAAATTGATCCTAAGAGAGTGATTGCAATTCAATATTTAACACTTCCAAGATCCAAGAAAGAGGTTCAGTCTTTCCTTGGTAAGATCAATTTCTTAAGAAGGTTCATTCCAAATTTTGTTGAATTAGTGAAGCATATTACTTGCATGTTGAAGAAGGACAAAGAAGTCAAGCGAACCATTGAATCCAGAAATTCATTTGAGCTGATCAAAAAAGCTATCATTGAAGCACCTCAACTAGTAAGCCTGAATACTCAAAGTCTTTCTAGATCTTCTCATTTGCCTCCCAAGATACTATTGTTGTTGTTTTGTTACAAAAATATTCAAAAAATAAGGAAGCTCCCATAGCATTTTTCAACAGAACACTTAGAGATGCAGAATTGAAGTATGAAATGTTGGAAAAGCGTGCCTCCGCATTAGTGAAAGCTCTGAAATCTTTTAGAGTTTATATTCTAATTTCTCAAATTATTGCTTATGTACCTTCATCTGTTGTTAGAGAGATATTAGTTCAGCCTGATATTGATGGAAAAAGAAGCAAGTGGGTGACTAAAGTTATTGAGTTTGATTTAGAGATAAAGCCTACTAAACTAATCAAAGGTCAAGGATTAGCCAAACTACTAGCTGAAGAAAATTGTAAAGTTTTGGGCTTGAATTTCATGGATGACAATTTTTAAGGGCATATTTCTGAACCTATAAACAGCATGGCAGTAGATGTTAAGCTTTCTGAATGCAACTGATACAAGGACATCATCTATTTTCTGCAGCATTTTAAACCTTGAATCTGAAAGCTCTTAAATTTTGCATTAAAGATAATTGTTTATATTGGAAAGATCCTACAGGAGTTTTGATGAGATGCATTGACCTAGATGAATCCAAGAAAGTTATCTTTGATATACATAGTAGTGTGTGTGGAGGACATCACTATTGGATAACTACAACATACAAAATATTGAGAGCTGGATATTTTTGTCCTAGCTTGTTCTCTGATGTATGTGCTGAGGTGAGAGCATGTGAAAAATGTCAAAATTTCACCGGAAAGAAACATTTGAAGTCTTTGTCTCTCAAGCCCATACTTGTTTTTGCACCTTTTCAGCAATGGGGCTTAGATTTCATTGGAGAAATTCATCCACCTTCAAGTGGATAGCATCGTTGGATTCTTGTTGCAATTGATTACTTTACCAAATGGATTGAAGAAATACCTACCAAGGATGCTACTCATAAAGTTAGCATTAATTTTCTGGAGGGATTCATAACCAGATTTGGATGTCCATCAAGGCTAGTAGCAGATAATGCAACTGCTTTTAAAGCCACTCCATTGGTAAATTTCTGTGAAGATTGTGGCATTCAACTCACTCACTCTACAGCTTACTATCCCCAAGGGAATGGTTTAGTTGAATCATCAAACAAAATTTTGATATGAATCATCACCAAACTGTTGGAGCAAAACAAGAAAGCCTAAGATTCAAAACTGAAGTTTTCTTTATGGGCAAACAGGGTGACAATTAAAAAGTCTGTTAATACATCACATTTTCAAATGGTTTATGGAACTGATCTTGTTTTATCAGTTCAATTAGCCATTCCTGTAGCTAAATTTCTACAAGTTCATGAAGTTGAGCCAGATGACATGACTAGGAGAGTTTATCAAATCATAGAAGTGCAGAAAAAGCAAGAACAACAATATGATTTGGTGAGAAAATATCAGCATGTTGTAAAGCAAGTTTTTGAGAAAAAAACTAAAAAGGAATATTTTCAGATTGGAGATCTAGTGTTGAAGTGGGATTCACCACATCAAGATCCAGGTAAGCATTCCAAATTTGATGCTTTATGGCTTGGTCCTTTCAAAATCTCAAAAATTCTGCAAAACAACACTTTTGAGTTGCAACATCTTGATGGAGAAGAACTGTTTGGTGGCCCATTCAATGGGCGCTTTCTCAAAAAATTCTTTTACTAAGGCTATTGGTATCCTACACTCGTTGTAAATACCTGTGTGTTTCATAATAAGACTCCATAGCCCAATGACAAGGCATTGAAACTATAAAAGGTTCTTAGAGCCTCGCAGGGAGAGTTATATCCCCTGTGGGGGCAATGTTAGCACAATTCTTTTCTAAGTCATGAGTCCATTCCATGGTTTTATTTTTAGGATTAAAAGTTCAAAAAAAATTCAAAACTTTAAAGATTTTTTGGTCGCTACAAGAATTTCCGGAAGCACCAGTTTTTAGCTAAATTTTGACACATGTCTGCAAGTTTTTCTGAGCCAATTAAGGATGGATAAGAACCCATAACCAAATGGATAATACAAGTGATGGTGATAGGTGGTTATGAGGTTTTGGAGGTCTTATTAAAGGAAGCTACATGGTTATTAAATACCCAAGACACAAGGAGATAATTCAGCAGGAAAAAGGGCAACATGACATCACATTCAACATTCTAGCCCATAATTCTTCTCTTCTTCTTTCTCCCTCTGTCCTTCTATTAGATTTCGATGATATAAGATCGTAATGTCTTTTGACACCTATGTTATGTTATAATTAATGGTTCCTTCTTTTTAGAAGAGATGGAGTCGATTCCTCTCTTTCTATATATAGCATTTGTAAATACTATTTCCAGGTTGGATGTTGGTCTACCTGAAGACTTAAAATAATAAAAAACCCTTTTTTCTTCATGCTGGAGGATTTTCTGACTCGAGGAACATCTAATGTGTGGTGTGTATCTTTTCTTTTTTAATTTCTTCTAAAATATGAATTGCAGCAACTAGTAAAGTGCGAGTGAGAAGTTATTAAAGGATTTAACAATAAATTATCTGCTTTCAGTGTTTTTCAAGTTATATGTGTGTAATAAAACATGTCAGTGAAGATTTCATTAAGGATTTGTGGAATACTTTATACATACAATCTATTTTCTGAATGTTGTTTTACTTTTCATAAACAGAGTTTGTATAAAGAACCATCATCATAGTTGTGTGACTGATTTAGGATAGGAATATTTCCTGAAATAGGTACCAGTTATTCATCTTCTTCCACTTGTATACTCTTCTCCCTATTCTACCTTTACCCACACAATTTATACTTTCCAAATGCATGAAATTCTTAAATAACATTAAATCATTTCAAAATATTTGAGAAAGCCATCCCACCACTCAAACCTCTTTAAATTTTGAAACGAACTATGATGTGTAAGGCTTACTCCTTAAGCAGTCAAGGAGTGACTTCTTACGCTAACATCTTGGACCTCCATTTTCAATTCCATTTATGCCCTCTATCATTCCATCCTTGATGAGGCCAGCTCAAAGTTTGATCGAATCATTGTGCCCGAATCCATTGACAAAAATCTCCCTTGGGCATACTTTGATGGTGTTGTCGATATTGATGGATGGGGAGGACGGGCCATACTGCATCTATCAAACTCACATTTCTTCCATATCAAAATGGGCTTAGGCCCGGGAACTAACAAGTACTTGGAGCTCAACAGTCTCAAACTACTCCTCATATTTTCCGTAGAAAAAATATGCAACAGGATACATATATTTGGGGACTCTAAGATCATTATTAACTGGTTCAATAAAAATGAAACATGTCATGTACACACACTTAGGAGTTTGTTGGTTGAATTTTTGGCTCTTAAAAATATTTTTGACATTATTATTATCACTCACATTTACAGGCAAAGGAACCATAATGTTGATTGATTGTCCACAGAAGTCGCACACCTAAATTCGGGGTAGTGGCACATCACCAAACACATGGGGCTAATTTTATATCAGCATTACCATAGGCCCTTCATCGAGGATTTTGGGATCCTAGAGCCTACTGAACAGCCTGTCTGATGAGAGTATTTTTTGCTTTTTACAGTTTTTGCACACAGACTCGTTTTTTTATGATATTACGTCTATCTGGACATGCACAGTAATTTTGTAAATATTGTTTTTTTTGTTGAACTGTTTTACAGAACACTACTATATTTTTTGGATAATATACAGACTATGCACGATGCTAACTTCTGCCAATGCAACATGTAATTTTCCTTACAATTAATGAAAATTACGAATTTTTCCTTGGAAAAAAAAAGATGAACCTCTTGAATCAAGAAAGGATTTTCTAAATTTATGTCAAAAGGTAAACCCTGCCTCTGCCAAATAGAATTGACTCTGAAAATAATCAAGTGAAAAGACCTTGATACGAAAATAATCATGTATTCATCTAGTTATGCAAATTCTCTAGACTCGAATTCCAAGCCATATTGTTGAGAAAGTCCTGTTGAAATATTGTACATCTAAATGAATATGATGATATCATATGCACCTGCAAAACCCTTTAAGGGATTGATCATGAAATATCACTAGAATTTGTGAATCCCCAAGATGATTGCAATCTAATATGTCATTAAGGTTTTGAACATTGTATGGTCAGTAAAGGTTAGAATTGAATGCATTGTGCCTATGATTTGATTAAATAAAAGAACACTAAAAGAATCTAACATTTTGATGTTGAGGCTAAATTACATATTTCATTCTAAAAGGACTTGAGACCAAGAGAGAGTTCTCTTGATCTCAAAAATAAGCATCTTGTGTTATTTCAATTAAGACTAGAATTGGATAGGCTATGACTTGTAAAACCCTAGGTTGGGTTTGGAGAAGAAAATATAATGAACCTAAGCCTATTTTTTTATTATGTGGACTCGTGATATAGAGTTCTTAATGATGTTGATGATGTGGATATGGTATCCTTCAGGATGTTGATGTTGACTCTTCAATAATGAATGATGTGTACTATATGATGTTGACAATCTACACTCCTTATTGATGATGATTAGTACTCCCTGCTAAAAATGATTGATGACGTGGATGATATGATTGGACTCTTTGATGATAATCTAAATTGGTACTAACTCTTTGATGATGATGATGATCTAAGTAATGATGATGTGAACTCATTGATGATGAATTGGAATAGATTCTTTGATATTGATATTAATAATATAAGATGATATGTACTACTTGTGGGGACTCTTTGGTGATATGGACAAGACTACTTAATGATGATATGGACTCAACGATGATGGTGATAAGGCTCCCTGATGATGATGATATGGACTTGTTAATAATGTAGAATCCTTGATGATGTGGACACATTGATAATGTAGATTCCTTGTTGATGATGATGATATGAACTTGTTAATGATGTAGACTCTTTGATGATGTGGACTCATTGATAATGTAGACTTGTTGATGATATAGACTTCTTGAAGATGATGAAGATACAGACTTGATTTCCTAATGTTAATAATGATGTGGAAGGTTGAGATCAAGAGGGAGCTCAAACACTCTCAAAACATAAGTATTATCTTTGATTATTTATATTTATTATTTCAATATGAGTCTCTTGTCTTGTTGAGTTGTTCTTGTTCTTCCATATTCTCCCAGTGAGGTTTGCAATTACATTATGAAGAATTCCAAGGTGTGGCATATCGTTGGAAATAATGAGAGAACAATGTGGCAAGAAGACTCTATACTCATAGGGGACAGACAAGATCAACCTAATTGAAGCTTGTTCTCATAAATGCGGCTAGAAGCTTTGAATACCAATGTTGATATATATATGTTAAAGATGGGACCATGATTTCTATGTAAGGGGGAATTGCCTTTGAGACATGAGCCTGGTGATATATTTAACACAATGGGATACATCTGATGAATGATTTAAAAAAAAAAAAGTTGCAAGACTCTAATGTTGACTTGGTTGATTCACCGATTGATTCATTGATCTATCTGTTGAAGCCTATGGTTATCTAATGGATTTGATTATGGTATGTTGGATTCTACTATGGTTGTTGATGCATGCTTTTGTGAGAAGCTACTTATTTTCTATTGGACTATAATATAGTTTTTGATGATTGCTTCAGTGAGAATCCATTGCTGAGGTCTACTATTGTTTGTTGATAGATGTTGATGTTTGCTTTCAAGAGAAGCTATGGCTGAAGTTGAACGAACAATTGAATGATATCCACCATGGCTACATTTCGGATGATTAACTGGTTGTTGGTGATTATATGAAGAAACTGTAATGAATTAGAATCCCCCTGAAGAGGGAGCACTAATTACATAGCATCATATTATGGATTCCTCTTATAGGTTATGTGTCGAGAGACATTGTTTTCCAGGAGATGTATTGATGGTTCCTCCCATAGGTTGTGTGTCGAGATACATCGTTGTTCAAAACATGTATTGATGATTCCTCCTATATATTGTGTGTCCAGAGACATTGTTGTTCGGGAGATGTATTGATGATTCCTCCTGTATGTTGTGTGTCAAGAGACATTATTGTCTGGGAGATGTACTGATGATTCCTCATGTAGTTTGTGTGTCGAGAGACATTGTTTTCTGGGAGATGTATTAATTATTCCTCCCATAGGTTGTGTGCTGAGATACATTGTGTTTTGGGAGATGTATTGATGATTCCTCTCATAGGCTATGTGTCGGGAGACATTGTTTTCTGGGAGATGTATTGATGATTCCTCATGTAGGTTGTGTGCTGAGAGACATTGTTTTATGGGAGATGTATTGATGATTCATCCTATAAGATATGTGTCGAGAGACTTTGTTTTCTAGGAGATGCTTTGAGATGGATGTTATGCATATTTCCTTATGATGATTTTGAAAGAGAGAGAGACTTGGATTGTGTTTTCTTCCTTAGGATGTGAGCCGAGAGACCTATGGATTGGTCGGGAGTATGTATCTTGAGAGAGAATGAAAAACTACCTCGCTAACTAAAAGGGAGTGTTGAAATATGAGGTAGCTATGGTCGGCATTTTTCTTCAAAACTTGGAGAATAAATTAATTATTGGTCACCTCAAGTTGGCTCAATTCTACAAGTCGGCTCCTTAGAAGGACATCATGTCGACCCTACTAAGGCTAATTAGTCCTCACTTGACTCCTATTGATAGGAGGTCGTTGGTAACATTTCTTCCATCACAAAAACAAACATCTCAGACTACAATAATAAGCTAATTCAGTCATCTACTACAAGCCCATTCTCACATGCGAAGAAGACAATCAAAGTCCCTTTTTTACTATGGTTTGGATCTACTTCAAGGGCTCGCTGACGTAAATTATTTTGGTTCATTTGAGATCATCCATTATTTTGTTTTGAGGCTGAACAATTACAAAAAAAATATCGCTCTTTTTCTTGTGTCATACTTCTGAAGTTCTCAAGGGATTTAGGGTTTAGTCTTTGACAGTTTGTTAGCAAACTTTTGTGGTGACCTCAGTAACAATCTCGCCCTTCCATTATAGTGACATCAGGCATGTGTTTCGGCCTCCTTATGTAGGCCTTAATCAATGGACAGAAGTGGTTTATGTCTCCTTTTATGAGAAAACTTTGATTGGATATTACATTGTTAATTCTTTTGGATTTGTTGGATCATTTTAGTGTATTATTGATGGAAAAAATCTCTCTCATAAGGAAAGTGTTAATTTTTCTTAGGGATATATTTTTCTTTGCTTTGATAATTGCATTTCTTCATTTACACATTAAATTGACCCCATAGCATCATATCATTATTCAGATTTACAATATTATTCAGCAACTTATGCAATTATGTGGAAAAAACAACATCATCACCAATGTAGTGGAACATACTAGGAACAATAGAAGAAAAGCATTCACACATAGAGACACCAGGATTGGTCGAAGACCAAGGAAATACCCACTATGGGAAAAAACCTTTGAAATTATTCTTCTATTTGATTGTCATAAAATGTTCAGTAGATAGTACAATGAGCCCAAATCCATAAATAATAATCAAAGTCAAAGTGTTGACTTGTTCAACAAATCTACAAACCAATATCCAAAATATGTGCCAATAGTCAAGATAATGTAATAAATGATACCCGCACACTTCCTATTCACCCTTCACAGTTCATGGTCAACATTTGCAGTTCTTATTCACCCTTTGTGGTTATTGTTCAACCTTCGTAGTTCCTGTTCACCCTTCGTGGTTCTTGTTCAACCTTCATAGTTCCTATTCAAGCTAGAACCAAGAAAGAGAATAGAATAATGATCCAAGATGATGTGAAAATGACGTTTAGGCCACTTGTATTTATATCCTTCCAAGGGTGTCCAATTTTCTTTAAGGTCAACCTAATCAAATATGCACATGTGGGATTTAATTCAAAAATGCACTTTCCCTTGTCCAAATTGAGCGCTTCTATTGTCAAAATTGGTCCTCTCAAAAAGAGGAATCTCATCCCATGGTTGGAATTTTTCACCGATTTTCCAAATTAACACTCTCTCTCAGCTAGGGACAAATTCCAACTGCATCATGTAATCATCACAAGAATCATGTCATCAAATCATATTCAATCAATTATCTCATCATCAATGTCATCATTGTTCATCTATGTTCATCTCTGCTTATCTCTTGATTTTACCTACTCATATGCTAAACATTCTTGAATCTAAAAGAAGAAGAATTCAACATCGTAGGGGAGCCTAATCTACCACCTTCTATCACGTCGGAGAGTACATCTCAATCCGAAACAATATGAGGGAGCACATCTCAACCTAAAACAACATCGAGGAGCACATCTCAACCCGGAATCTCTGCCAACGGGGAGCCTAATGCTACCACCCGGGAAACATCAAAGTACTTATCATCAAAGAGCCCTGCTCAACCTGGAACCACATCGGGGAGTGCAACTCAACCCAAAATCTCATGGGGGAGATAAACATATTCAACCCCATATCAAGCAATAGGTGATATAGGGGAGCACATCTCAACCCCTCCTATTGCTCACTAGTCTTCCCAACAATGACCCTCAAGATTCATGTGGTAGAACACATGCATGATAATCAGCTTAGGTTGTACACCCCCAAGTAGACTCTCAACTTGTTGGCCAAACAGCAAGTGATAAGTCCAACAAGCCTAGTTTGTGGGTATGATGCCAATTGGGATATACTCTTCAAAGACCAAGATAGGGGAGCATCATCTCCAACCCTATGGGTAACAGATAGGGGAGCAACATATACAACCCTATTGTCCAGAGATCCCTCAACCTTAGGAGCCCTCCATCTCAATTCCTCACCCTAGGAACTCAAACAGGGGGAAGAATCATCTTAGTGTTCTCGATCAGTCCTACTCTCTGTAGATTAGAAACATATCATCGTGCTCATATTTGATATCAACTTAATCATCATGTCGCAATAGTAGCAGTCTCTTGTTCATGCAGGACTTCAAATCAAATGTAATATTAGAATAATATCTATATATCACAAAAATGATCCCTTATAAATCCTCCCTCTTACGGAAGCAACAATCACAAGCCTAAGCTTGTCTCGTATAGCAGCACCATCTGAAGATATCTCAATCCCACCTATATACGAGATTCTCTGCCATTCGGATCCCACTCACTATTATCACAATGTATCCTTGTCTTATCCAGAACCTACTCAAATAACTTTGCAAATAGCTTCTTCAACCTATCTCACAACTAGTTATGTCAACGACATCGTACTCAACCTCGGTCGTGCTTAAAGCTACGGAGTTCTCATCCAAAAATATCATGGAAGATATCATACTAAGATAGTACTCATATGTGTTCATCTTATTAATAATAATTCCAAACATCATTAGTACATCCATGCAGACACATATCATAGGAAGAATATCTCAAACCAAAAAATTGATCGTCCCATGGAAATATCTCGAAAGGTGCTCGGCGGCAACTCAATGTGTATGAAGTGGCTCAATCAGGTTATATATATATATATATGGGTGATCACAAGGAACATCAATGATTCAATAAACTTGTTGGACGTTGGGTTCAACGTTCCCCATGTGTTTCGCGACATGGACTAACCATCTCTCATGGATCCTAACTCTGGCGATTGTAGCAGAGACTAACTCCTGCGGGTTTTAGTCTAACGGCAATCGTGATTCCAACAAGTGGTATCAGAGCAACAGGTCTCGAGTTCGAAACTCACCCGGCTCGAGTTGGGGGGAGATTGTTGGACATTGGGTTCAATGCTCCCCGTGTGTTTCACGACATGGACTAACCGCCTCTCGTGGATCCTAACTCTGGTGATTGTAGCGGAGACTAACACCTGTGGGTTTTGGTCTAACGGAAATCGTCATTCCAACAAAAATATCGGATGCCAAGTCAGGTTCAACAATATCTCAGCATAACTTCTTGAAATTTAATCGGAGTGTCCAAGGATTTGCATTTCCACTTCCTTTAATAGCTTCACGAAATACATTTTTTTCCATACTTCAGAAAGTAATTCATCATGCAATGATTCTTCATTTCGTACTTCAGAGGCCAACTCCCTCTTACTTTGATCATCAAAGGCTCATTATGTGTCAAGAATAGACCATCAACATATAAAGCCAAAATCAAAGCCATACCTTGGACCGTTTTTGAATTAGAGGTTTGGATGGGCACATCTTCCTGGCTTCACCAAATGACTGTTAATATGGACATACTAGGCTCGAGAAGCTTGCTTCATCTAATGATTTCTACAAACATAACACTTGACCAAAACAATATGCTCAACCTTACATAAATAAGTATTGTGCAATTAAACCAGCTAAGTCATCATATCAAGCCCTAGATTTCAAATCAAAACTAATATCAAAATCATAAAATTTTCTACCAATATTCTTGTGACAAACTCTTTGGACCAAGTATCAGGTAGAGCTCACATCCAAAGACCAAGTTACAACAACCTTTTATTTTCGAAGCACTATCCAAACAAAATTTGTCAATCCATCCTTATGATCATAGCATGAATAACTTCTACCACTAAATATGAATGCATACATTAGAGAAAAATTAAGTAAGTTCCATCCATTCATTGTGATATTACTGCATACTGAATCACAATTGTTTATACTTAAACCAATGTGCCAAAGCCAATGAAGCCAATACAAAACCAATGCCAACATTAATCATTGAAAGTCACTATGCCCACTTAGTACTATCATCAAGGCAAATCATCAGTTATCAATTCAAATCATTAGTCACCAAGTCAAAAGTCTATTTTTTTCACAATGAATTTAATCATTCCATAGCCCAAAACATATCTATGAATCATCAAGCATCATGTCAAAACTCCAAACATTGCCCATATATATCAATCAGTCAAATATTGTTAAACCCTTGCAACTGTCATCAAAAATTGTCATAGACTAGCTTCAATGGTTAAATCAAAATGACATATTGATATGCATATTTTAGTCACCTGCAAAAACAAGTTTAGTCAACATATTCACATTCTCTATAGTAAGTCAAATATTCAAACTTCCCTGCTCATATGTCATTCTATTATCTGCTCCATACTTTTAGCACTGCCATTCTCTAAGTGCACTTCTGATTTTATGCATAAAGCTTCAGTTTTGTGGCCTACAGGCATAACCGCACCCATAGGATTTTATTTGTGCGGTTGGGATGCTATAACCAAACTCTTGAGCCTTCTTTTGTGTGGTTTGGGATTAAACTAAGAGAAACCCTTTCTTCTCAGAACTTGTTGTAGACCAACAACATCAAATATCAGTCAAAAATATTACTTCAACAATAAAGAATCTTCTATACATTTAATGAATATGAATCTTATTTTTATACTTCTATCATCATGGTTACCATGCTTGCTACAAACATTATCGATAATATCAAGCTACCATGTATAGGAATCAATGCGCTAGCCTTCTTTATGGGATCAGAAGATCCATCATGTCTAAAAATGATAGATGTTAGTCAAATATCAAGTATAACAATATCTCAAAACCTAATATTTCTAGGTATTTTTGTTATGACTTAATAGAATGTAAGATATGTGTTCTATACCAAGTGCACAATTTTATCATGAGTACCATGAATTAGACTTATTTTCATATACATGTATGAGCCATTTTGTCGAGGTGATATTCATCATACCTTAGGGCTTACCTTGCCATCCAATATTGCACTTGAAACATAACTTGAAACAATACACCATACATACTTTGTAGTATTCAGATACTTGTGCACTTGGATCACTTTGTCTACTTATCATCGGGTGTCTCTTTTCATTTTCCAGCACTAACTCTTCTCTTTCTACATTAGCCATATTTTCCTGCACCTCAGATAATCCTCAAGAAGGATCCACTTATCACATATCATTAGGAGGTTAGAAGTATCAAATATTCAAATATACATGAACGAAGCATAATCAATAATAAAATCAATAAAACAAAACAAAAATAAATACATGTAGAAGTAACATAAATCAAAAAGTACTCATATTCAATTAGAGGTGATCATCTCCCTCTTGAACCAGCCTTCAAGAGTCGTGACTATCCATTATCCATATAACATTGTTGCCTTCAATATAATCATCAACTTCATCAATAAGCAAGGCCTAATAGACACTATCCCATCTAGGGCTTCATCAAATCTGTTACAAGTGCTTGAACATCTTCACATTGATTATGCAAGGATTTCTAGATTGTATATCTCAAATCTTTGTCATAAACCAAGGTTTCTTCCAAACCCTAACCTCATATTATCCATCAAACCCTAATAACCAAATCACCTAAAGTGCCAATCAAACACTAGTATTATTTTAGGTCTCCTCCATATTCTCTTGCATCTATCAAAGGTGTCTTCATAGGGGTGATCTTCAAAGACTTTTCTTCAACCAAACTTTGATACCACGTCAATTTTTTTTAGGGATAGATAGTTCTTTGCTTTCATAATTGAATTTATTCATTTAGACATTAAATTCACCCCATAGCATCATATCATTATTCAAATTTACAATATTATTTAGCAACATATGCAATTATGTAGAAATAACAACATCATCATCAATGTAGCGGAACACAAAGGAACAAAGAAGAAAAGCATTTACACATAAAGACACCAAGGTTGGTCGAAGACCGAGGAAAAACCCACTATGGGGAAAACCCTTTGAAATTCTTCTTCTATTAGATTGTCATAAATGTTCAGCAGAGAGTACAATGAGTCCAAATCCATAAATAATAATCAAAGTCAAAGTTTTGACTTGTTCAACAAATCTACCAACCAATATCCAAAATATGTGCCAATAGTCAAGATAATTCAATCAAAAATACTCGCGCACTTCTTGTTCACCCATCGTAGTTCATGTTCAACCTTCGTAGTTCCTATTCACCCTTCGTGGTTCCTGTTCAACCTTTGCAGTTCCAATTCACCCTCTGCGGTTCTTGTTCAACCTTCACAATTCTTGTTCGATCCAGAACCAAGAAATATAATAGAAGAATGATCCAAGATGATGTGCAAATGAAGTTGAGGTCACTTGTATTTATATCCTTCTAAGGGTGTCCAATTTGATTTAAGCAGTTAATGTTCACCATTCGTAGTTCTTGTTCAACCTTTGTAGTTCATGTTCGAGCTAGAACCAAGAAAGAGAAAAGAAGAATGATCCAAGAAGATGTGCAAATGAAGTTGAGGTCACTTGTATTTATAGCCTTCCAAGGGTTTCCAATTTGCTTTAGCTCTGACCTGATCAAATATGCACATGTGGGCTTTAATTCAAAAATACACTTTCACTTGTCCAAATTGAGCACTTCAATAGTCAAAATGTCCTCGCGAAAAGAGGAATCTCGTCCCATGGTTGAAATTTATCATTGAGCTGCCAAATTAACAGAAATAATTTTTGGGTTTTCACAGTGTGGGTTTTTCCCTTGTTGTGAGCCTAATCTTGGTGTTTGTTTTCTCTTGCTTATTGTATATTTTTCATTTTCTACTATGATCTCTATTTACTGCTCTTGTTGTAGAATTATTGGTTGAAGTTTTCATGTATATTTTCTTGTTGAATAAGTATAAAGAAGGAACAATTTGCATCGACAGAAGTAGCTATCAAATTGTGAAAATCTATTCTAGTATTTTCATCACTAGAATTTCAACAAATGATCCATATGAATTATAAGTAAGGCCCTTGTGCTTGGCATGTATAAAATGATGGGCATTTGATGCGACCTATTATCTCTCTTCATAACTAAAGGTATGTCTTTGATAAAAAATTGTATAATATGACAATTGATTTCTGACAAGATCAAGATCATCTCAACATATAGCACCAAAGGGAGTTAACCCTTGCAACCAAGATGATTCCACTTCTTGAGGAAGGTTAGGACTTCCTTATCCAGGGAAGCCTGTTGGAAAATACTTGACATAATGATCGAGCCTCCTCTTCAAAAAAAAATTTGATGGATTCCCATGATGAGCTAACAGCTAGATGGATTCTTGATTTACAGTATGTTCTTTGATCCATACAGAGCCTGGATGTGTATAATGGAATGTTGCAATGTAATCAGACGTGAACTAAGACACACTCCTATGGATACACTCATGTTGAGAATTTTGAGCACATCTAAGTGTTGCCTTTGGTCTTCCCTAGTTCCTAAGATGATTTCCTAGCATAGAAAATTGTTGCTTTGAGAGGCAGTGCATGGTTGGATGCTAAATAGTATGGTTGAGAAATCTCTTTGGAGAGCTATTTGAGCATATATTGGGCATAACTATGATACAATGCAACATATTATGGGATTTGACATGTAATGAATCCAGTGTTCCATGAAAGGTTCAAGCATCACTAATCCTAGATTTGGCGTACAACTGGATCACATTTTGATTGATAAGCAGAGATACAACTGGATCGTTGTGTTGCAACATGTAAACTTGTGGTTGACCCAATATTCTTTAAGTGTCATGCACTATGGCTAGAACTAACAGTTGTAAGCCTAGTGAAGGCACTGATGAGAGGAAGGGGTCACGACTGATTGAGGACATTGAGCAATGCTCTTCCCCCATGTTTGAGTTCACAGGGAGAGGAATTGAGTTGGAGAGCTCCTGGGGTTAAGGGAACTCTGGGAAATAGCATAGTCTGTGATCCTTACCTTCCACAGTAAGTTGTATCCTTCCTATTGTCTATTTTTTGTCTTGACAGAGTATACCCCAATTGGCATCCTACCCACAAACTAGGCTTGTAAGGATTGTTTCCCACCCATTTCGTCAATGGGTGTTGGCTATTTGAGTTAGGCGCAATCCTTACCATTTATGGTTAGTATGTTTCTTAAGTTATGGAATGCAGGTACTCTACCTCTGACTCTTGAGGGTCAAGATGGGCAGATCAATAGACAATAGGATGGAGTGTGATCCTTACCCTTTGTGGTAAGTGTATCATGCCTACTGTCACCAGACATTAGGATAGGTGTGATCCTTATCGGTAAGTGGTGTCCCTCCTATTGTCTATGGATATAGGGTGGTAGTCGGAGCTATTGAGAATTTAGAGGGTTGGTGATTAATTCAAATTCTCTTCTTGATAATTACTTGTGTGCTTACTTGAGTTACTTATGTCTTCTCTTCGTTAGCTTATTTAGGCTTTCATCAAGTCAATTACCAAAAATACAAAAGACACAAAGTTAGGCTCCTCGAGCTACGGTAAAACCTCTCCCTCTTGGAGAGGAAAACCCGTAAGTAATTCTTCTTATAGATCTTCAAATGAAAAGTACCATGACCAAGACTCAAACCCTTAACCTATTAATGCATCCAAGACCTTGCCACTACTTCTTTGTTGACCCTTCTTTTCTGCACCAACCTGCACTGTGTTGCTCCAATACTAGAACTAAGTCTCTAGGTCTTATCTTCTAGAATGTATTTGTATATTGCATAGCATTCTTCTTTCCAAAAACTTCTCTTAGAAAATATCACTTGAAACCATTCACTTTGGATAACACTGAAGTTTCTTCAATTGAGGAGTAGTACTTCCTTTTAGGCACTATAGAACAGGAAGGTAAATCACATATTCACCTTTCTTACTTTCTCGAATGGACTTATCTTCCTTGTTGTGATAACACATTGTGATATACAAACCTTATTTTATCCTTAAACCTGAATTGACTTCTGTCCTGAAGTCCGCAATAGATCTTGTACCTTTTCTGCACTTTATCTCAGAGATATTCACTGTCAAATCTTCAGATAAGTTTACACCTTTCCATGTCCTTTAACCCACACTTAGATCAGACTTTATCACACTATATAAACTTAGAGTTATCCAAAATTCTCTATCCCTTAATCCACACTTCAATTCTTCCTAAAATCCGCAGACTTCTTCAGAGTGATCCGCAATTTTTCTATGTCAAATAAGCCGCAGATTCAGGGTATATATAGGGCACAGAACCTGTCTTTAAGCCAACCATATAGATGACTTCATCACTATGCATTAGGCCGACTTTAGCATAGAATTTGATCTTATCTTTCAGTGTATTTTAAGGGTTGACCTAAGCCATTCTTTCACTGTTTCTCTGGCAAGGTCTTGGAGCATTTTCTCTAGACTAGATACTTCATATATATGACACTTAATTATACTTATACCTAGAAGATAAACCCTAATAGACATCAAGAAGAAGTCTACTGACCTATAATAAAAATCTTGCTCATGAAACCCATGAAGCAATTACAACAAAATACATTTTATTATCTTTATCTTCTTCTTTACATCAATACATAATTACGTAGTCAATATGAAGACTGATCCTCATTACACTTTTCAACAAGAGCTCCCCTGTGATGATTCTTCTTCTTTAGATTGAGACATGATTGTTTAGTGGATGATCAAAGGAGTAAATTTGAGAAGATATATGATGAGATGAATGTCTTGTTGATATAGCTTAGATGAAAGTCATGAGATTTTACTTGGAGACTAGTAGGATTTGGAGGATCAATCTCCTCTACCATTGATTGTGGATTATTATTCTTCTTTCGGAAGAATTTAGATGTTACGATGACGCAGTTGTATGCCTTCTTATATTAAGACATGTCATCCGAGATGAGTCTAATGCAAATATAAATTCTTCCCTAGTTGAGAGGAAGTGTTGAAATTTGGGCAACCATGGGACGAATTTCCCATAGGATCCCAACTGCCTCAAAAAAAAGCCCTAAAGAAGAATTATAAAATCGACAAAAGCATTATTATTGATAAATATGGCACTTGGGAAAGTAATTGTTGAAGCATATGGGAAAATATAATAATGGTAAATTTGAATTTAAGTGTATTCCCTCCAATATAAAATACAAAAGTTGCATGTTTTCCCCTTTAAGGTCATGTCGGCTCACCTTTATGGACATGATCTTTGAAATGTTGAAACTATATATCCAATCGTGTTAGTCATTTTGGCATGAACAATTTGGATGGTTCTGAGGAGAATCTCGGATTCCATTTTGTGGCTCGTGGATTTCTTTTTGGTTTAAAATTTCGCATAAGCCTTGATTTGCAAGTTTGTATGAGCCTTGGTCTGCAATTTCATATAGGTATTTGATCTGCAATTTTCTGTGAGCCTTGGTCTGCAATTCCGTCTAGGTATTTGATCTACAATTTTTTGAGCCTTGGTCTGCAATTTTGTATAGTACTTGGTCTCCAATTTCATATAGCACTTCGTCTACAATTTCGTATAGCATTTGGTCTACAGTTTCATATGGCATATGGTCTACTATTTCATATGGACATTAATTTGAAGTTTCGTATGGTACATGGTCTGTAACTTTGTAATAGCTATGGTCTGCAATTTTTGTATATTAGTACAAGATTGTACGTCTCTGTTTAAACAAGTTGGTATACTCTTGCAAGGTTCGTATGGACTGGACGACCTTGTGCTCTCTTACCTCTATGATCTGGACACACTATATAACTATTACCTATTGTGGTCTGGACAAATCTATGTGGAAATCTATCACTGCAGTTTGGACGAATTAATATGGCCGACAATCATTGCGTTCTGAACAAGTTCTATGGCATTATATTTTGTGGCTATCGTACGCGCACACACACACACACACACACACAAATGTGTGTGTGTGTGTGTGTGTGTGTGTGTGTGTGTGAGAGAGAGAGTGTGTGTGTGTGTGTGTGAGAGAGAGAGAGTGTGTGTGTGTGTGAGAGAGAGAGAGAGAGAGTGTGTGTGTGTGTGAGAGAGAGAGAGAGAGAGTGTGTGTGTGTGTGATTTATAGAAGCTTTCACTTGTATATGTTAGTGGTTTGATTTCAGTATAACCATGATAATTGTAAGCCTTTCTCTTATAATGACATACGGCATTTGTGATAGTGATTACCTTGGTCATATACGGCAGTGCTTAGTTTCCTATATTTCATATGACAATGTTTCAAAGTCATATCAATGACCTTCAACTCTTGATGGCAGTGAGACATGAGGTATAACACTTGATGTAGAATGATAATAGAGAATAAGTAACGTGAGATTGTAACCTATATATGGGATGCATGATGGTAGTGTCATGTCCTTACTTAGTGATCTTGCTTATATTATGTGATGACCATAATTCATAGGATTCAGTGACCCTGCTCATAATGACAGCTCCTTTTAATGATTACAGCTACATGATTCCTATGATACAGTTACTTAATGATGATAGAAATATGGCTCTTCTGATATAGTGACTTTGTTCCACGATGACAGTGAACTTGCACTTAGGATATCTGACAGTATCAATGACACTTGACATAGATTATGTTCCTTGATATTTACGACACTTATGACAAGGATATTGCTTCTTGGGACACCATTATGGCAACAACTCTCTATATCGTTTTGTTCACAAACAAAGTTGTGAACTGACTTATATTGTCTCTTGGAGGTATGATGCAATAATGTATCTCTCTATGGATGTACTTTGTATCTCAGTTGAACAATTGATGAATATCTAATAGAAGAATAATTTGAATGGGTTTTCCCCCTTGTGGGGTTTTGCCCTGGTCTCTGACCTAAATACTGGTGTCTCTATTATGTATGTTTTTCTTCTGTTGTTCTTTTATGTTTTGTTGCAACGTTGATGTTATTTTTATTTCTACAAAATTGCCAATGATGTTAAGATGTTATAGGGTGTATGTGATATAAATGATGAAAAAAATTTAAAATGCAACTATCTAAAGCAAACAATCTAGCCCTAAGAAAATTAACACCTTATATAGATATCTTATTGGCTCTCTCATGTATCTAGTCAATGCAAGGTCGACTATTTTCTTTGTGGTCAACGCTCTTAGTCAGCTCAAGTTGGAACCAAAGAGGGTGCATGAACAACAAAGAAGCATGTGTTGTGATATATACAAGGTATAATAGAGTATGGATTGAGATATACTCAAGGTGATGATGTCAGGTTGATGGGATACACTGATGTAAATTGGGAAAGTAATGCAGTGGACAGGAAAAGCACTTCAAGGTGTTGCTTCAGCATTGGATAAGGGGTTGTCTCTCGGTACATCAGGAAGCAGAAATTGATTGCATTAAGCTCTGCACAAGCAGAGTACATGGCAGCAAGTTGCCTACATGTGAGGTCATTTGGCTTCGGAAGTTGCTTGTGTCCTTGTTTGGTCAGAGGATGGAGTCAACCATTATACACTATGATAATCAAAGTTGCATCAAGTTATCTAAGAATCCAGTTTTTCATGATTGGTTGAAACATATAGAAATGTGATATCATTTCATCATGGATTGTATACAGTGCGGATTAGTTCAACTACAGTATGTGCCTACAAATCAACAGGTGGCAGATATTCTGATGAAGGCCTTGGGCAAAGGAAATTTTGTTTTCTTCAAGAATAATTTGGGTATTGTGGAGAACACCTTCCTCGTAAGAGAGTGTTAATTATTGTAGCTCAAACAAGAGTTCTAGTCTTGAGAGGTGTCATTCAAGATAGGAACACAAAGGAAATAAGTATTTCCAAGCCCATGTAATTTTTACTAACTTTCACTTATGGAAAATATTTTAATTATATCAATTAGTTATTTTTAAAATATTCTTAAGTCTAAACTTAGAAAAAGTGGATAATTAATTGACATTAGTTGGGATAAGATCGATTTACCTCTAGAAGCTTGTGGAAATTTTCTAACATAATCTTAGCCATCGATTAGATCAAGTGAACTTCTAATAATGGCCATTCATTTGTGAATGAGAGATTATAAAAGAAACTGATGGGAAACTTTGGAGACACATCGAATGGGTGATTTTTAGTGAGACATCACGAGGGTTTTAGTAGCAGTGATTAAGGAAAGATCTCTTGGAGGTCTTTGCTATCGGTTATTTTGTACAAGAGGCCAAGTTTTTGCAGTGAGGTCGTGAGCTTGAAGATGAGATTGAGATGCTCAGTGAATTCGCAAGAGGAGAGGCCAAGACTATTTTCGAGAGGCAATGTGAGTCTTCTAGAGCCAGTGCGAGTTTGCCAGTAAGAGGTGTGAGTTATCCAGTAGCCAGTGTGAATTGTCAAGCGGAAAATCGAGTTTTTAGATGGAAATGTGAATTTCTAGGAAGAGCCAGTGCCAATGCTAGTTGTTGGAGGCACTATGAATTGCTGAAATGGGAATTCATGGGGTTTATTAAGGTTGATTTGATTAGTAGAAGCGAAGATAAATTATCATCAAAGAAACCCAAAGGTTGATTTGACTTGTAGAATCGAAGATAAATTATCATCAAAGATTTTCCATTGATAGGCAAGCAGTTGTAATTTCTCAAAAACATTTTATTGTTGTAGATAATAATATAAACCCTCGGAGCTGAAAACTAGTTTTCCCTGTATTGGGGTTTTTCTAGGGATATTTGTCCAAAAATACTTGTGTCAATTATGTGATTAGTTTCTCATATATTTCACTATGAACTTTATTTTGTGAATGGTGTTGTTCATGTTATTATTCATTACTTCCATCAAAAGAATTAATTTTTCATGAACAAGTAATGGGAAATAATTAACTAGGTTAATAGCACCTTCTCGAAAGCTAAAAATTTCACACTATACTCCTATCTCAATCTATAAGAATGTTGCATCTCTTTAAGAACACCATCACCCATTGCCATCTCTGTTATGCATAAAAACCAACAATTTTGGGTCTCTTGAAATGTGTCATGTTAATCAAGAATACATGCTAAGGCACATCGGGAGAATTGTAACATTATTATCCTTAGAACCTACAACATTTTTTGCTATAATCGTGGGCATGGAATATAGACAAGCTTTAGAATGAACGAGCATTAGGTATTTAGTGATAGACATGAAAGTATGCCAAAGGGCATGTGCATTAAAAGAGAGCTTATGCGATAACTTAGGGCCAAGATATTCTTGGGCAACACAAGACAACCTACAATTCTCTGATAAAAACTCACACATCTAAAGCTAACATTTTAATATTGATACTATGTATGTGTTAACAAAAGGATCTCTCATCAACTTTTAAGGTGTTCAATTGTTTCAAGCCCTTCTATAAATCAACCAATAGTTTCTTGAGGGTGTTACAATATACTCGATATATCCACACAAGTCAAACATCTCAAGGAAACTACTTACACAAATAAAGCAAAGATTAGAAGACCAATTTATTACATGGTTAAAATCCTCAAAAAAGGAAATTTTCCACCACCCTAGTCAACATGGCCACTTGAAGCAATATATTAATGTTACAATAAAAAACAAAAAACAAAAAAACACTTAGATATGAATCTCTCACAATCAATCTTCAACAAATGAGCCTCCATGCTCTTTAAATAAAGATCATGAAACAATCGAGTGCTAAGCCATGGATCAACTATCATTAGTATCAAGGAGAAGATGAATCAACATATCACTTTATGTCTAGAAGATAGTTGTGGTTGTTTGATTAGTTAGTTACAAAAGCACACTACAAAAAACACTTTTCTTAAAAACACATAGATCATACTAATCTTAGCTAACTCTCAAGTACCTAAATATCCTAACAAAGGGTTTAGCTAGACACTACAAGAAAACTAAAAATTATATCCATGGTTTGCAAAACTCAACCCAAACTTGGATTACAATTTATTAAAAAAACAACTCCAAGAACAAAGAGATATGTGTTTCAACATATCTATGGGCTATATTTACATATTTTCATAGACATTATAATTCTAAAAGGTGAATATAAATGAAGTTTAGTTAGATTTTGGAATCCTTAATAGAATGGAAAGATGCACAATAACCTCTAACTTGGGCCCTAATCATATTTTCAAAATAACAATACTTATAAAATAACAAGGCAAAGTGACTTAGAAGAAGACTCTAGAAAACAAAATTATATTCATTAACATATATAACAATCATAGCCTCAAAATTAAAGTCATAGCCTTTGCCTCTTGGTAGACCTCTGAGATGTGCTTCCTTGCTCATTTAATGGCCATTATTATCCTTAAAAATTACAACAACATTTATGCTACAATTAGAGGCATGCCCCATAAAGGCTTATACCTCCTATCATGCAGGAAGACTTTCGCTTGAAAGGGTGCCCATTAATTAGTGAGAGAGACAAAGGCAAGCATATCAATAAGAAGCATAAAAGAGGTGAATATTGATTCCTTCCACATTGCAATGCCTCTCTTTCCAACTGAGCTAGACTATCAAGCCATTGTTGGAGAAATATGGCCAGAAACCTTCTGGGGCCAGTTTGAGGCCTCAAATAACTTGTTCTTTTTATTGTTAATTCCAATACTTGTTGGGCAATCCTATCGAGTTTTTTTCTTATGCAAGGCTAATTTGTTGTGTTCGTGATCCAACTCAATTAGTTGTATGGCATTGTGGTTTCAAGGATGTCATGGGAACTTGAGTGATCAACATCCCACACGAGTGAGCAACAATAGTTAATGGAATATCAAATGGTAGCATTGGAAAAATGCCATTGTCTTGGTCATGGAAAGGCTAAAACTCATAATGTCTTGTATGTTGAAGGTCAACATAAATATAGTCCATCAAATATCCATTTAAGAAACCAAATTTAACATTGGAGGATTTGCTTGGGGTTTTTTAAAGAGGGAGGTAATCTCCTCAAGTGCCCTCTGCTCTTCAATGATAAAGAGAATCACACCACACTTGCATAAAGGAAATTACAGCACACTTGCATAATAGAAATCACACTTGTTGAAATGAAATCACACCACACTTGCATAATTGAAATCACACTTGCTGAAATGAAATCACACCACACTTGCATAATTGAAATCACACCACACTTGCATAAATGAAATCACACCTGTTGGAAAGTAAATCACACTTATTGAAAGGAAAAGGCACACTTGCATAGAAAAAATGAAATAACAAAACTATATATGTTACCAATATGTACAAATATGTGCAAACTGTGGTTGATAAGGGCCCTCCATTCCTCAGCAAGCACATTGAATCAACTATCACATCTTGGAGATCAAAATAGCAGTATGTATTTCATAAAAATGAAGTCACAAGATATTACAAGAATTATCTATCCCCACTTTACAAATTACATCTAGAACCTGGAACCCCCAACTATCAACTAGCCACTAGCTACCGCTAACCTCTAATTTGCATCTAACAATTGACAACTGACTACACAACCCTTTGTATGAAGGGTGCATTCCTATTTATACAAAAATTAATGATAACTATACAATAAATACAAATCCTCAAATCTCTCCTAAATCCACATTTATCTCTTGTGGTTACAACCAATCTCCTAAAAATGTAAGATACATATCCTCTCAAAATTCTCTTATCCATGATTCTTCTTTGTTGAATGTGCATAGTTAATGATCCACATCCTCTACAAATATTCCACAAATCTTTATGAGTTGGAATTTGAAATTAGAATTTGTGGTTGGATGGCCAAATAGGACCCTTCTAGAATCTCCAAGTAGGCCTACAATATCACAAAACTCATTAACACTTTTAGATATATATGAAAACATGTTAATTTCCTAATATTTAATCACAAATTCACTTAAAATACTTAAAATTAATGACTTGGAAAATATTAATGTTAAACCCATATGATAATGAAAATGGTTACTTAACGTGCCTGCAGGGGCATGGTCTAGAGGCCAACAGACGCACTGTTAAGGCATTCGTGTTGTTAAGCAGGTCACGAGTTCAAGTCTCATTTTATCCGGGTACTGCTCTTGCAGGCTGGACGGTTCCCTAAGAGGTTATAGTGGTAGCCGGGGGGTTGGACCCCGCGCCACGCATGTGAAAGCTACCTGATGTTGCCGATTCCTCTGACTTACAAAAAAAAAGAAAATGGTGACTTAACGTAAGGTTATGGGGCTATAGAGTTGCGGAATAAGGGTAAAATGATGGAAATGAAGGTGAAAGTGGATGACATTTTGGAGGCCCAACAATATCTAATCAAGCTGAAATCATTAACCTGTGTATACTTGAGTCCAAAGACTTGAGTTCCCTTCAAGTACCTTAGAACTCTTTTTGCAACAAACCAATGACCCTCACAAAGCTTTTGCATAAACCTAGAGATGATTCCAACAACAAATGAAATGTTCGATCTAGTAGTAGTCAAGTAGTTGAGACTTCCTACGAGATGTTTGTACTTTGTTGCATCCTCAAATTCATTTCCTTTTGTGGATGTGAGCTCTAAATTTTGTCTCATTGGAGTGGTCAAAGAATTGCACTCAGCCATGCCAAATTTGTTAAATAGATCTCCAATGTGCTTCTTCTCAGAAAAGAATCTAAACTTTGGACGTCGGGTTACTTCCATACCAAGATAGTAGTGAACATAACCCAAATATGTCATTTCAAAACCTTTCCTCAATTCTTTCTTTATGGGTGCAATGTAATTTTCATTGTTCCTTGTCATCAGAAGATCATCTACATACACCACAACATATACAGTAGCTTTGCCAACTTTCTAGACAAATATAAATGCATCATCAAGATCATAGTGTTTGAAATTTAGTTTCAGAAGATGCTCAGTCAATTTCTCGCACCATGCTCACGGTTTTTACATCCATTTGATGGACTTTCCAACCATTCTAAGTTGCCAAGGCAAAGAGATTTTGGATGGTTAGCTCAATTTGTTGTGGGGGGAAAAGTCCCATCATAATCGATCTCTTCTTTCTATGAAAAAAAATTTCCCACGAGCCTAACTTTGTGCTTGTCAAGTAAGCCATTTGCTTTATACTTGTTCTTACAAACCCACTTGCATCCAATCGGATTGGTTCCCAATGGAGGTTCCACCATCTTCTATGTTCCATTCTTTATCAGAGCATTATACTCTTTCTACATTGCTTCTTTCCATTCATCATGAGAAGTAACTCCTTTGAAGGAAGTTAGTTCGAAATATGTAGACAAATTTAATTCACAATTATAAAAAGCATCCATATCAAAAATTGAATTAGAATCATCTGCATCACCTCCATTTTGTCTAGCAGAGCTTCTTTTTCATGTATTTCCAACCTCGTTAGGATGAACACTTTCAAGTGTCTTGGATAGAAATTTTGGAGGACCTTTCTAAGATGGCCCAGGTTGTTTAGTTGATTGGGATGGGGTTGAATCAATATTTAGCCTTCTAAGTCTCCCAATCACATCACTCGTGGTTGGAGCTTCATGAGGGGGAGAGAGTGCTTCAAAAGGAGATTCCACAGATTGATCCAAAATAGGGATCCCCCCTTCAAGATGTGCAATCTCAATAGCAAATTCTTGAAAATACTTTGCATGCCCGAATTTGTCCAAGTGATCAAGTTGTCGCTTAAAAACATTGTCAGTCTTGGAAGATTCAAGAAAATTTATATCTCTAAACAATATAAATTTCTTATTTACTTCATCATAGAGATGATATTCTTTAGAAGTATTGAGTACCCTAAGAAGATGCATTTGTTGGGTCGAAAATAAGATACGTAGTCACCCTACCTTTACTACGAATTGTTATACACCTTTAGGAATTTTTCCTCATCTTAACAGTAAAGGAAATAAAGATTAATGTAAAATCAGGACAAATGAACTAACGGTAAAAGGGATGTTTAACAATGGGAAATTGACTTGTTGTATCTTTATTTAGAGGGAAACAAAGCAGTTGAATCAATGATAACCAGAAGACGGCTGACAAACAGATACTAACGAAATCATGATGACTCCCATGGGCCGGCGGAAGACAGAAAGGCACCTCCACGTCTGAAGAACTCAAACGACATCCACAAGCAACAGAATCCCGTATGGAAAA
Organism: Pinus albicaulis; assembly: GCA_034641835.2. NCBI lineage: Eukaryota > Viridiplantae > Streptophyta > Pinopsida > Pinales > Pinaceae > Pinus > Pinus albicaulis. Next base: position 680,977,108 of record CM076569.1, on the reverse strand, counting down.
GATCGTTACCACTGTTGTAATCGCCTTTAAAAGGCCGAAAACAAACAAGATAGATGGATCGGAATAGAGACTTTCTTCTGTAATAGACGTATCGGGACAAGATTGTCCAGTTATATCAATATATTAACTTTCAGCTTAATAAAGGTCTTGGCATTTTTTATAGTCAATTTCTGAGTTTTCTGTAGCAGTAGACTTCTGGTGGTTTGGGCCCAGCCCTGGGAGTTTCTGCCCTAATCTCTGTGCTATACGTTCAATTACAAAATTTACCTTTCATTCATCGAATGCATTTCGTGGATATCATTTAATTGGTTGAATTGCGAACATAAGATACTACAGCTTTCTCTTTCATTATAATAATTCATTATTCATGCTTCCTTGTTTGCAATCAATTCGTTTATAGTTGTTAGAGGCTTTCATCATTTCCCAATGATTTTATACTTGTTCCATTAGTTTTAGCATGACTGTTGTTCAATTTTGTATATAGCTAAGAGTTGGATCTTTCCATCATTACTGTAAGGCGTCTAGTTGTTAATTAATTCAGAGAGATGTCATCTATTTAATTTACAAAGAGAATTCCATTGCAAAATTAGATAAGCAATTGTTGTTCAATTTATTGAAGTTGTTGTTCAATTCAGTAGGACTAATGTTCAATTCATCAGTGTGTTGTTCAATCGTGGGTTGCTCTTTTATGCGCTTATTTAGGCAGAAAAGTTAAACAAAATTTTATAATTCCATTTCCTTTTGAATTGATTGAACTCTGAGAATTAGATAGTCCTCTTTATGGTAATATAGAGTAGTTGTTCTTTGATATCACTTGCATATACTGTGTTCACACTCTTGAAATAATAAGACTTGCCCTAGGTTGACAATTGAATGAGAAGCTCTAAAGTTGCCTGTAACAGTCACCTTTATGACCCAACATTTTTGGCGTCATTGCCGGGGAGAGTGTTTAAGGGCGATGTCCTTTATTTCTTCTTTCTTTTGCTGTAAATAATTGGGTATTGAAAATGAGAGGTAAGAACCTGCATATCGGCAAACAAAACGCTTTCTCTCCAGCCCGCTTCTCAACAATTGTGCAAAAGCCAGTAGAATAGGTGCTCTTGTTTTATGACTAGGCAGAAAAAGATAGAAACAAATCAAAATCATCCACCTAAGTCTACGAAACCCAAGGGACCGGTGATCCTGGGTAGAACAACATATATAGACGAAATAATTAAGAAGGTTTAATCCCAGGCATCCGTAGGACCCAGAACCATTCCTATTCAAAGTCCTACTGCACTCCCTCGCGCAACAACCTCACCATCTGCAGCCCACACCAAGATTCACAGTGAAACAGAAGGATCTGAACAAAGCCTTCAAACTGTTGATCACATAAGTATTGATCCTTCGAGAGAGGGAGGTTCTTGTAATTTGCAGGAAGGGGAAGGAGAAACCAGCAGTGCAATTCAGGTAAGAACTCCAGAGCCTAGATCCCCTGAGCGAGTGGTCAAGACAAAGACACTCGGTATCCCAGATCGGGGAAGTGTTGTAAGGCTTCCTCCGCATCCGCCCCCTAATTCCACTGAGACTATTCCTCCAGAACAAGAAATCCCCGAAGATTATTGGCATGTCTTTGATCAAATGGCAAACAATCAGAACCAGAATCAGAGGCAGACATCAACATTGGAATATCCCATTGTTGATCATGCTGCAAATGCCCCTATAAAATCCATTCCCTTACAAAACATCCCCACCTTCCATGGGTTGACCTTGGAAGATCCTGATGTGTTTCTATTTGAATTCGATGTCTTATGTAGGGGATATGACTACACCACTGACCCTCAAAAATTGAAATTATTTCCCTCTACCTTGAAAAGGACCGCATTATGTTGTTTCATGGGGCTCGGTGGAGGAACCATCAATAACTGGGACCAAATGAAGAACACTTTCCTTAATAAGTATCAAGAGTATTGTCGGACTCGAGAATTGAAAAATGAAATCTTCAATATGTCTGCAAAAGACAATGAGACATTAGAAGAGTACGTCAAAAGATTTCAATATAATTTACAAAGGTCTCCATATACTGCACTATCGAAAGACATCTTAAAAGCAACAATGATTAAGGGAATGAAAGAAGAATGGGTTGAAACACTTAACATAATGGGAAAAGGGGACATCTACCAAGAAGAATATGATGATATTATTTCATTGTGTATCAGGTGCTCTCGGGGTAGTACGCGAAATAGGCCAATCGGACGAGACTCAACTAAAAGGGATCCTAAGCAGTCTGGTGGCAACGTAACCAGAGCAGAGTTTGGTAATCTTTTAGAAGGTTTCAAAACTGACATCTTGGGCACTTTGACAACACAGCTAAATGTCCTACAAGCCAAGCAGAAGCAAGCTATAGCAGAACAAAACTTGGTCGTCTTTTGCCCACGTTGTCGGAAGAAGCACAGCCAAAGGGAATGCCCATTAGACATGGTCCAGACATGCGTTATTTGCACCAAGGACCATGCTACGAACCATTGTCCTTCGCTTCCGGGGCTGAAGGTAGTTTTTAAAGAAGTGGAAGAAGAGACAAAACCAGTCTATCTCATGAACCAGCGTCGCCAGTGGCAAGCACGACCAGGTATGCCACAAGACCTTCCTCAGTTCTTTTCTTCCCCATCGTTTAACCAACAAAACCCTGCAGCAGCTTGGCAGAATCAACCACCATTCTCTACTTAGCCATCTCAATCATTTCCTATGCTGTCTTGGCCAACACAACCCTCTTCAGGGAATAATTGGCCAATTTTTCCTTGTTCTCCCCCTTATTGGCAAAACACTTCCTATCAAACCCAGTAGCCAACCTCCCATGTACAAACCAAACTGGCCTCAGAACTGGCAGCGACCCTTGGCAATGACCAACATACCGATGGGAACAGGAGTTCAAAATCAACCTACATTACCAGCTCCATACCCAGTGCAGCACAACCCTCAACCTATCATATGGCCTCAATTGTCGACTCAACCCAATCCTAACCCCAACAACAGATTGGTTCAGCTAATTCAGATTGTATAAAATCCAAACCCCGAAACTAAACAGAAGCAATGTAATGAACTAAGATTGAGATCAGGACATATTATTTCACCAGCAGAAGATATGAACTCGCCACAATTTGAATCTGGAACTTCAACAGAGCCTAGACAAAAAAATATCACTGAAACATAAGTAGAGCAAGGAAAGGAAACGGTTGATCAGGGGAAGCCTGAAAATATTAGGATTTCTCCCCCTCCATTCCCTGAAAGGTTAATGTTGCCTAGACCGATAGTCTCTCCAAATTTCGACATCCTAGGAGAATTAAGAAACCTTTGCATTAAAATTCCTCTTTTACAGGCCATACAAGACATTCCCATCTATGCCAAGACAATTTAAAAACGGTGTGGGAAGAAGCAGGTAAGGAAAGCAAAAACTGCACCCATTGTTCATGTGGTAGGGGCACTATTTGACTTACTGTTGGGTAAGGAAACACCCGTGAAATATGAGGATCCAGGGAACCCCATAGTAACTGTGCAAATTTTTGGCCACTCCTTTCCAAACACATTGGTTGACTTAGGGGCGTCCATTAACATCTTAACTACAGGGACCTGATAAAAGCTAGGCATATCAGCTTTAGAACCCACAACTACTTTGCTGGAACTTGCTGACAGATCTGTTATCAGACCAGAAGGAATATTACAAGACATCCTGGTTTTTGTGAACTCATGGGAGTATCCAGCTGACTTTTTAGTTATTAACCCAAAGAGTAGGATGGACGGACACCCCTTGATACTTGGGCGACCTTGGTTGGCAACAGTCGATGCTTACATAGGCTACCGAACAGGCAGCATGACCATTGCTAGAGGCGATTCCATAAAAAATATTATCATTTACCCGCCTGCCAAACCAAGCCTACCCACGATAAAAATTCACAGATAGACACATACATACTGGGAACAAAATATCCGTTCACCACTAACCGTAGTTGAAGCTCTTGAATTTAAGGATCAAACTGAAGACGATATGATCAATAAATTCATGAATCAGCCATCTACGCCTGAAAACTTAAAATGTCAAATGCTAAAAATAGTTCTTGACAATGAACCATAAGAAGATCCCTTGGCAGACCTTGATGATCAACATATACCCACAACCGCTATATGCAACAGCATACCCATTGAAATTGAGCCAGGGAAAATTTTAAATATCAATGGCAATCTAGATAGTAACCAAAAGAAAAGGCTCATAAAGGTTCTACAGAAGTATCAGGGAGCATTTGCTTGGGACTACCCAGACATGAAGGGTATAGACCCTCAGCTATGCACTCATCACATCTATACTGACAAGGAGGCTTGCCCTATTCGGCAACCTCAACGAAGGCTAAACCCACATCTAAAATACATTGTAAAAGATTAATTGCAGAAGCTACTGGATGTAAACTTCATTTATCCTATCTCAGATAGAAAATGGGTCTCTCCCCTAGTAGTCGTTCCTGAGAAAAATTAGAAATGGAGAATTTGTGTGGATTACAGATAACTGAATAAGGCAACACAGAAGGACCACTTCCCCCTTCCTTTTATTGACCAAGTCCTTGATACATTGGCAAGGAAACAAATATTTTCCTTTCTTGACGAGTTCAGTGGTTACAATCAAATCTAGATAGCCCCCGAAGACCAGGATAAAACAACCTTTACCTGCCCATGGGGTACATTTGCCTACAAGGTATTACCATTCGGACTATGCAATGCCCCAGCGAGCTTCCAAAGAGCCATACTCAAGCACTTTTTCTGATTTAATAAATGAGGGACTTGAAATTTACATGGATGACTTTACCCAATATGGAGATGACTTCAATCAAGCGCTAGACACTCTAGAAAAAGTGTTGGAACGATGTATTGCTACCAGATTATGTTTAAGCAATGAAAAATGCCACATGATGATGACCGAAGGAGTAATCCTACGACACTATATCTTTGTAGCTGGAATACAGGGAGACCCGGAAAAAATAGAAGTAATCCTGTTATTGGCCACACATTGTACGCAGACAGAGGTACGCAGTTTTCTTGGATACCCAGGGTACTATCGCATTTTTATAAAGAATTTTTCACAAATCGCTGCACCCTTGTATGCATTAACTGGAAATGTTGAATTCCATTGGTCTGATAAATGTGACATTGTTTTTACAGATTTAAAGAAACAGGTCTCGACAGCACCAATCCTACGCGGTCCTAACTGGAAGCTGCCCTTTCACATTTCTTCGAATGCATCCGACACAACGATAGGGGTAGTTCTTGGTCAGGAATAAGATAAAAAGCCCTATGTTATTTATTACATTAGCAAAAATCTCACTCCTGTTGAATTAAACTATACAGTGACTAAAAAAGAATTCTCAGCTGTCATTTATGCTATCAATAAATTTAGACATTATATAACTGGCTATCAAATACTCCTGTATATTGATCACTCTGCCATTAGATATCTAACCAATAAACCAATTACAAATGGGAGAATAACTCTTTGGTTTCTGCTTTTACAGTAATTCGATATAACTATCAAAGATCATCCAAGGAAGGAAAACGTGGTTGCAGACTTCCTATCCAGGGTTCCTAAGACATATGACACACTAGCGGTGGACGATCAGTTTCTTGACGAACATCTGTTCATTGTAGCAGTAAAAACGCCATGGTACGCAGATGTAGCAAACTACCTGGCAGTAGGAAGGCTGCCCAGACATTTAACATCAAGGGAATGGAAACTGATTGTACAGTGCAGTGCTAGGTTCTCCTGGATCGGTGGATACCTCTTTCATACAGGGGTCAACATGCATATATGCAGATGCATCCGAGAAGACGAGATTTATGACATCCTACGGGCCTGTCACGATGAACCTTATGGTGGCCATTTTGCAAATCGCAGAACGGGGCACAAAGTATTACAATTGGGTTATTATTGGCCTATGATTTTTAAATATGCAAAAAATATGTCCAAGCCTACGATAGTTGCCAAAGAATGGGTTGCCCAGGCCAAGCTGATGAAATGCCACTACAATCACAATTAATAGTAGAATCGTTCGAACAATGGGCACTGGACTTCGTTGGACCATCAATCCGCCATCAAACCAAAAAATATACACACTGGTTGCCACAGATTACGTAACAAAGTGGGTAGAAATAGTGGCCTTATCAAGAGCCACAGAAGAATCTGTGATTAACTTCCTTTTTGAGCTATTTGTGTGATATGGTTTACCACAGGAAGTGATAACCGACGGAGGAGCACAGTTTGTGGGTAATAAAATTACAGCCACCCTGAAGAATCACCCTATCATCCATAGAGTCACGTCTCCTTACCACCCACAGGAAAACGGGCATGTCGAAAGTACCAACAAAGTCCTTGAGGCAATTCCTACTAAAACAGTATCAGCGCATCGTCGGGACTGGGCCACTGGACTACCAGAGGCTTTGTGGGCTTACCGCACAACATGGCGAAACACCACTAGATATTCTTCGTATCATCTGGTATTCGGGAGAGAGCCTATTTTTCCTATTGAATTTGAAGTAAAGACTCTAAGGACACCCAGGAGGTACAGCTGGACTTGACGGAGACAGATTAAAAGACTCCAACAAATAAATGAACTAGATGAAATTCGGCTACTGGCTCTGCAGCGCACAAAAATCATACAACAACAACGAGCTAAGTGGGGCATGACAACCTCATCAAAAAAGAAGACATTCCAAAAAGGAGATTGGGCACTTCTCTATGACTCCAGATTCCAAGATTTTCCAGGGAAGTTGCAAACAAGGTGGCTCGGTCCATACGAAAATCAAGAAGTACACAACAATAGTATCCTCACCTTGACCACCATAGATGGGTCTGGCTCTACATTTCGAGTCAATGGGCAGAGAGTGCGCCTCTATCACAAACCTTTTACAAAGGAGTCTTTCTGCCAATAGGTACGCATCAATCCTACTGTCCAAGTTCCAGCAAAAGGGGGTGATAACCCCACAACTTTAAGTACATAAGAGCTTGTTGTTTCCTTTTATAAATATTGTATATAATTTCTCTGCAATCTTTTTATCCTGTTGTACATTCTTCATATTCACAATGGTGTCGTTTTCCTTCATCACCCCTTGCGTTTTTTTTCTTTGTTGTTCAAAATTTTGAACAGTTGTTGTTCAATCCCATTGAACAGTTGTTGTTCAATCGGATTCAACAGCCGTGTTTTTGTGTTTTTATTCTTTGTTGTTCAAATCTTTGAACGGCTGTTGTTCAATCCAATTGAACAGTTGTTGTTCAATCGAATTGAACAGCCGTGTTTTGCATTTTTACTTTCACTGTTCAAATCTTTGAACAGCTGCTGTTCAATCCAATTGAACAATTGTTGTTCAATCGGATTGAACAGCCGTGTTTTCAAATCTTTGAACGGCTGTTGTTCAATCGAATTGAACAGCCGTGTTTTTTTTGTGTTTTAATTTTGTTGTTCAAATCTTTGAATGGTTGTTGTTCAATCGGATTGAACAGCTGTTATTCAATCGGATTGAACAGTTGTTGTTCAATTGGATTGAACAGTCGTATCCTTTGGCGTGTTTATTTATTGTTGTTCAATCGGATTGAACAGCAGATTTTTTTCCTCTTTAAGCATGATTCTTCTTTCTTTTTTTGATGATATCCCCTCACAAAAACCTCTCCTCATCCCACACCCCAGCTGTAAAACACATCTCTGAGTGGGAATTGGCACCTAAAGAGGAGAAAAGCAACAATATTACTAATATGATGATCCTTTGAAACTTTAATGGAAATCTCTATTCTGGAAGCTGACATGGTACACCTATGCAATGAATGGCTAAGACATCCTCTATTCAAACATGTTATCACACAATACATAGTCTTATAATGGTATATCTTTCTACACTCTAGAGTAGTATTTCCCTTTGACATAAAGATTTAGGAATAAGGAGTAATAATTGTATTGGCATTCTTTTTTTACTTCTCAGACCATCCCTAACTCTTAAGGAGTTAATGAGTCTCCCTTCATGTATAAAGAATGAATATTATGCTTGCATGAAAAAAATTTAAAAAGAGAATAGGGGGTCTCATCACGAACCAACCTACCATGATCATAAGGGTTTAGCAGGTGACATGCCCACAATGGCCAACACACCAGAGTAATGACCTTCTCGACAGCTCTAACTGCTTGAAGGACAGGAGGTCTCATCACAAGCCAGCGTGATCACTGTGTTACAATCCCAGTGAATGGCACTATGATTATCTAGCTACCACACCAACACAGTGGTCTCTTCATAAAACAAAACGAATTGCCTACTTTTCAAAAAGAAGTACTATGTCTATATGCAAATTTTTAAGAGAGAATAGGGGGTCTCATCACAAGCTAGCCTACCATGATCATAAGGGTTTAGCAGGTGACATGCCCATAATGGCCAACACACCAGGGTAATGACCTTCTCAACTGTTTGAAGGACAGGAGGTCTCATCACGAGCCGGCCTGATCACTCTGTTACAACTCTAGTGAATGGCACCTTGACTATCTGGCCACCACACCAGTACAGTGATCTCTCCATAAAATTGACAAAATAACTACTTTTACAGAAAGGATTCTGACTCATTTTTCGGGTTAAAATAGCAACCTTGTCGAGGCTATGAACGCCTCCTGGCAACAGTGGCTCTACTTGTGGTATGAGAGTATGTTCTAACAATAGCCAATTACTCTTACATATACCTTATCTCCTATTTCCATTCATTTCCAAGATAAATCCACTACTCGAATTAGTGATAATACTATTTTACTGCATAACTAACTATAAATGAACTATGCCTTCATGTTTGAATTTTGCGATGATGGCACCAATCATTATCTATCACAGTCATGCTTTCGTCACACCATACCATTAAATAAGGACATCCTATCATAATAATTGGTGTATTGCTTTCTTTCCTTCTTCGGTCACTTCCGCATGAGATACACTTATGATAAATTCCAATTCTAACCTTTACACCACACGCATTCATAATTGTTACAATCACTCCTCTTTCCTTGAGCTCCAGGGCCACGGACACCGTTCTCGCGTACAGACTGTGATTATTGATTCCTGACATCTTCCCCCATATGCATTCATGATTGATCAAATCTCTTTTGTACTTAAGGACATGGACGCCCTTATTTCGAGAGGGTGTGTAAATATCCATAAATATTAAGCATGTGAATTCCCTGAACAAATTTCATTGGATACGCTGATAAGACCAAAATATCATTGCAATTACAATATGAAGTTACCTACATTTACAACAGAAGGCTGCAATTTCTTTTTCTCTTGCATGCAGTGTTTATTCTAACCAACAGGGATGAAAGGAAACACAGACAGAAAGAGAAATTAGCTGAAGAAAACGCATCAGCCATGGGAGGAAACTCTCTCCGAAATGAACCTACAACCTTCCCAATCTCAGACGCAGCTCGCACCATTCTTCAGCAAGCTGGCTGGCTGCCATACTTACACAAATTGCAAGGGTTTGACACAGAGATAGAAGTTGAATTCTTATAGAACCTACAAGAGGGACATACCAGACTCAGGGAAGGATTATACCGGTCATAGAGGAATCATTGCTCAAGTCTCCAGAATACCAGTAGAGGGAGAAAGATGGACCGAAAAGCACCTTCTTCTACGAGAGGCAATCGCAGCGTACCAGGATCCAGGAGAACCATTGGAACAGAAAGGAAAGGGGATTAACCCTGCCTCTCTACAACAACCATGGCAGGAATTAGCAGCATTCGTCTAGAGATTTATCACCTGCGATGGACGCCAAGACGTGGCAAAACCCCGTCAACTCAAATTGTTAGTTGTTCTTAAACAAAAGATTTCAGATAATCTGCCTTCTTTCTTGAATTTCGTAATACACGACACTGTTGTTCGAATTAGGAAGGCTAAAAACCCCCAAGCAGTCGTCAGCCACCATGGTTTAATCAAGTTAATTATCATGCATGACTTAGGCAAATAGCAGACATCCTGGGACAGCTTTCTACCTGAGGAAAACCCTGTCATGACCGAAATTGAGCTCCCTAGAATGAACATACCTAGAGGAACAAGAGGGAAAAGGACCCGTGCTTCGACTTCAGAACCAGGGAAGCGAAGACGGTCCGAGAGACTGCAATTACAACAAGAAACCTCGCAATTTCCAGAGGAAGCAGGGCCATCCCATTCACCACCTTCAAGCCCTCAAAACATACCCTTACAAGACTATGAAGAAGAGATGGCTCGATTCCTTGAGCAAATGAGGGCATCCCATGAAACTAGAAGCCCATTTGAACAACCTAAGGAGCAAGAAGAACTGTTAAACCAATCTACCACCGCCAGCAGCTCTGGTCGCACTGATATATTACCCCACCAAGATGAATCACAGGGTTTTAGGGCCTTATCTCCTCTCAAGAGTGATGGGGTGAATAGGGAAGAGCAGTCAAGGGGTAGTCGAATCTAAAAACCAGTCAGGAGACACCATCCTCTTAGAACAAAATGCAAGCATGGAAATGGTCCCTCTAACGCCTGAAGGGAATAATATCTCACCCAGCTGGGACATTAATGCAGAAGTAAACTCCGGAGTACAGGTAGAAAATATCATCACTGACAACCTTGAAACTGGCACCACCATTCCTGGAAACGAGGTTGTTGCTCCTCCATCCCCTGCCAAAACCAAGCCAGAAGAGAATTTAGCTGAAAAAAAGTTAAAGAAAATGAGCAGGACCTGCAAAAGGTTAAGGAAAATGATAAAACATTTGAGGAAACAGTTAAAGGAAGTAAGCAAGGCTCGGAAGCCTAAGAAAGAATTGGCCACCATAGAAACACAACAGAGTTTGTCACCAATTTGATAGACACTGATAAGGTTGAGGTACAGACTGACTTAGCAAACACTGCTGAAATGGAGGTACAGACAGACCTAGTGGACACTATTGAAGCCTCTATGCAGACTAGGCTGGAATTCACAAAAGAAAAGGAAACCCAAACGGAGGAAGCCCCTGCCTACGCTCCTCTGGTAGAAAAGGCTGCCAATCGAAAATTGCATAATGAATTAATTCAAACACAGCATGAGTTAGCACAATGCAGAAAGGAAGTAGTGCCCGCACAAAACTATCAGGCATTGTTAAAGAAATTCACAGACCTTTCTGCAACAAAGGATGATACATTTGCTCAACTCAGAGAAGAACAGGCGCAGGTAAAGAAAGCACAGGATCAGGTGGAACAAGCCAAGAAGCAAACCATTATGGTTTGCTCTTTGTACTCTGATGTGCTAACATGCAAGGCACCAGCCACCAACTATGCCCTATTTTTAGTAGAACGATATCTATTGTTGAAGATCAAGGCCGTCAAGGCAGGGAAGCCCGCGACTTTTAAAACCATAGAGGAATTTGTCCATTGCTGCAATGAACAAAATGAGCAGGTCCAATGCCTTTTGTGTGAATTATACATGCACTTCTTCTTAGAGAAGGACAGGGACAGTAACCCCAGTCCCTTTATAGGAGACATTCAGTTCCAGGCTTTCCTCTCTTTTGGTAAGAACCAGACTCGGTGGGCTAAAGCCTACAACATTTTCTGGAACATGGCCTAGACCTGTGGGTTAGAGGGGAGCCTACTAGACCCCTGCATCTGTTCACCCAACATGAGAATTTCATGCAGAGAAAGGGAGTAAGGACTAAACTGGTGCCTATCCATAAGGACATTATACAGCATGGGCAGGAGTATTTTGAAAACATTCAGGAAGTAGCTATGTCTGTAAGGGCAAAACTGGGGCCTATCCATAAGGACATTATACAGCATGGCCGGGAGTATTTTGAAAACATTTAGGAAGCAGCTCTGGCAGCAGCCAAACAGAGGTGAATGGCCTCCACGAATAATGTGAAAAATAGGGAGTCATTTGGCTACAGAAACTTCAAAGCGACTGCCTCCAAATTCCTTTTATACAGCAATCTGATCTTCAACATGTGCCTACATGGATAAGATGCAAGTACAGATGCCCTCTCATCTGGTACCCCCCTGAGGGTTATGATCATGACTACGAACTTCCAGAAGGGCACACAAACACTGCCTTTGCAAAAATCAAACAGAGACATGGCTTCAGAGCCTATGAAGAAGAAGTCTACCCTGCCTATTCTCTGACCCAGTTACACCTCAATCATTTGTTAACACGAGGACCTGCAAATAGGTATGTGAGGGAGTATGTTGGGCCAAACATAAGGTACATTTTCACCATACCTTTACCACGAATTTCTATACACCTTTAGGAATTTTTCCTCATCTTAACAATAAAGGAAAGAAAGATTAATGTCAAATCAAGATAAATGAACTAACAGTAAAAGGGATGTTTAACAACGGGAAATTGACTTCTTGTGTCTTTATTTACAGCGAAACAAAGCAGCTGAATCGATGATAACCATAAGACGGTTGACAGACAGAGACTAACGGAATCATGATGACTCCCATGGGCTGACAGAAGATGGAAAGGCACCTCCACGTCTGAAGAACTCAAACGACATCCACAAGCAACAAAATCCCGTATGGAAAAGATCGTTACTACTGTTGTAATCGCCTTTAAAAGTCCGAAAACGAGCAAGATAGATGGATCAGAATAGAGACTCTTCTGTAATAGACGTATCGAGACAAGATTGTCCAGTTATATCAAATTATTAACTTTCAGCTTAATAAAGGTCTTGGCCTTTTTTATGGTTAATTTCTGAGTTTTCTGTAGCAGTAGACTTCTGGTGGTTTGGGCTCAGCCCTGGGATATTTTGCGCTAATCTCTGTGCTATACGTTCAATTACAAAATTTACGTGTCAGTCATCGAATGCATTTCGTGAGATATCATTTAACTGGTTGAATTGTGAACATAAGATACTACAGCTTTCTCTTTCATTAGAATAGTTCATTATTCATGATTCCTTGTTTACAATCAATGATTTCATAGTTGTTAGGTGCTTTCATCATTTCCCAATGCTTTTATACTCGTTCCATTAGTTTTAGCATGACTATTGTTCAATTCTGTATATAACTAAGATTTAGATCTTTCCATCATTATTGTAAATCGTCTAGTTGTTAATTAATTCAGAGAGATGTCATCTATTTAATTTACAAAGAGAATTCCATTACAAAATTAGATAAGTAATTGTTGTTCAATTTATTGAAGTTGTTGTTCAATTCAGTAGGACTGTTGTTCAATTCATCAGTGTGTTGTTCAATCGTGGGTTGTTCTTTTCTACGCTTACTTAGGAAGAATAGTTAAACGACATTTTATAATTCCATTTCCCTTTGAATTGATTGAACTTCAAGAATTAGATAGTCCTCTTTATGGTAATATAGAGTAGTTGTTTTTTGATATCACTTGCATATATTGTGCTCACACTCTTGAAATAATAAGACTTGCCTTGGGTTGACAATTTAATGAGAAGAAGCAAAGTTGCCTGTAACAGTCACCTTTATGACCCAACAGCATTTATGACTCCTTGCACCAAGTTTGTTTCTTTGTTCCTTAAGTATCAAAGCATAACAGGTGGAACCAAAAACCCTGAGATGTCTCATCGAAGGAGTGTGTCATACCACATTTCATTGGGAATCTTGTTTTTGAGAGCATGAGATGTGTTACCGCTCAAACTACCAGGGGTCCTAAAAGGGGATCCTTGGAGAGCTACTACTAGATCAAGGGAAACAATGGTGCCTTATCCCACTGTCACATCGACTATGGCTCCCTAATCGTTACGAACTTTCACAGATGGGAGGAGACCCTATATAATAAGGATCACGAAATTGAATGGATCAATGATAAGATGAGAGGTGGTCCCAAAAGGCTATTCACGAGAGAGGCTCAAATATATGGCTTTCTTGTTTTGAGAGCAAGATGAAGGGCTCTCTAGGAAGGGCTTAGGGCAATTCTAAGAGCTAGGTTTTAAGTATATGACTTGTCAACAAGATTCTTAGCTCCTAAAATCCTAGTGGAAACTTGCCTTCCAAGTGGTATTTGTGAGATTGGCCTCAACAAGTTATGAGACCACACGAGACCAAGTGGACCCGAGGTTAGGTCAAGGGAATGGGGTTGAGAAACCAATGATGTGTATGACCTAATCCAGGAGTAGAAGGGGATCAAGGAAGGAATTTTCAATGAAAGGTAATGCAATGATCCCAGTGAGGTTTCTAGCCTTAAGGAAACCAAGGGCAAGAATTGGTCTACGAGCTAGGGCTTGTGATATCTCAAAATCCCACTATCGGAATCTCATGAAATTTGGAGGGTTTCTTGAGGACACACAAGCGCAGTGGTGGACCAAAAATAGTGCTTGGATGGCTAGATTGTGAGATAATTGATGCCCTAGGTGACCTATGTAGGCTAGTCTTAGAAAAGAGTTGAAGGTGAGAAAAATAAGCTTTGAGGTGATCACCTATGGAGGACCAGTGCCTAATCCTTTGGGGTTATTAGAGTCAAGTAGAATTATGACTATTGATAATGGATTTTCTATGTCAAGGAGGCATCAGAGACAAATTCACATAGCATTATGGCAACAACAAAATCAGCTTCAAAGAATTTATACTTTGTTTTGCAAAATAGATGGCTTATCAAGATGAATTTCAACGATGAAGCATCTCTAAAAACATTCACCCATTATACATGGCCCATACATGAAACATCATTATCTAGAAACAAAATTTCCACAACTTCGCATAAGATGCAGTAAATTAGCCCTAGTATAGTGAAATCCCAGCAACAATATATGCGACGAAAATAGAAAAAAAAATAGCGCTAAATTGCACTTACATGTATTAAGAGTATATCCAACCAGCAAAACTTTGCCAATCAAGAAGCTCCAAGACAAGGGAAAATGATCCAAACATAAAAATTCATTCCATGCTCCAAAAATTCATCCTCCAAGAAGGATAGCGAAGTTTTCTAAACATATACCAATCCAATCCAAGTGATGATGCTAAAATGAGATCACGTCACTTGTATATATACACTTCTAATGAGATTTATTTAGCTAATTAGGCCTGCTTTAGCCCCTAGAATAAAATAATGTACAAGATAACTAACTTTTGGTGACAAGCCCACCAAACAAGCTCATAAAAAAAATAAAAAATAAAAGCCTCTCAAGAGGTAAAATGATCAACAATACATGTCATTGGGCCTTGTAAGAAACCTGATGAAGTCCATAGGTTCCATGATGTGAAATAGGACTCCCAATAGTATTGAACAAGGGGTTGGCCCCCTATTCTCCAAATAGTGATCTTGTGGTGCTCTCGATGGGTGTGGGGGCACAAAAGTGTCCTCATGGGTCTCCAAACAGATCGAAGATGTATGTAGACCATCTGAAAGGGCTCAGATGATGGTATAAGTGATGTTACATCATCATACAAGACATGTGTCATCTGCCAAGTGCATGGTACAATTCTGGGGTCGATTGGGTATGGTGAATCTTCCTCGTCCAATAGGTGAATCTCGAACAATCTCTGAATGTCTATGGGGATCCATAGAATGTTGTCTATTGTTTTGGAGGCCCATGGATCTCTACACACATCCTACATGTGTCAATGTAGCCCTATGGAGGGTTAGGACCACATATAGGGAGACCAAACCCAACATGGAGGCCATCTGCAATCCTACATAAGATCCAATGTGTCCCCTTGCCTTCCAATACAAGTCATCGAGTTAAGGAGCTTACAAACCATGGACAACAGGTGGGCACTTTATAATGGCATGCCCTTCTATAGTGGGCTTTGGCATGTGCTAATGTCTCTAAGCTCCAAAGGGGGTTAACCAAGTACCCTATTAGGTGGTTTTTACTTTTAAAGGGGGTTGTATGTCCAAGGTACATCCTTCAAATGGTGGTGGCCTGTGATAGAGAGATGAAGGGAATGAAAGGGGTAATTTTAGGCCACATGTCAGTGGACAAGGATAGATAACAAAGGGAAGCCCACACTTGGGTATATAATGTATAGGAGGAGCAATCGTGGTACATGAGTTACCTCGGACCTGATTTTTCCACCCTTCTTCATATGCATTTTTCCTTTTATGATTATTCTTTGATTAACTACTCGAGGCTCAAGGGATAAGAACATTATGTATAAGGTATACCAGTGGATATCCCCCTTTTAAGGTAGGGTGATTCATTGCCCACCAGGGGTTGGGACAATCATGGGTTCCTGAATGATAGAGGACGCTCATCTAGGGCCTATAGGAACCAGGGTGATGGCCATCGGAATGGGGTAGATCTCATGCATTGGATTTTTCCCATGTGATAAATGTGTTCGTCTCGACCATCTTTTGCATTTTGTGGTACATTTTCCTACTGTATGTGGCCAAGTATGCTTTTACTTTTTCTTTTCAGCTGCATCAACCTTTGGGGCATCGTTTCAGGCCCGACCCAAGGTGTGGGCAAGCGGAAGGGGAGGCTAACCCTATGTGGACCCAGTGGAGGAATGTGGACCCATGTGGGAAAAATTATGAATGGAGTTATAACGAACGGAAGGGGAGTGATATATGTGGATGAGGGAGCAGGACCACGCAACTAAAATTAGGGTTTCCCATGTAGTAACATCCCTAAAGCCCAAAGGTCAATAAAAGAGATCCCACGAGACTAGGATCCAAGGGTAACATCCAAAAGAGGTCTAGGGGACAAGAGCACAGGCCTAGCCCACTCTTTCTATCGAATCCCCCCATTAATCCATGCCACAAAGTTTCCATGATATGTAAACCACAACACTCAATTACCAAATGACAAGTCATACCTTCAGGTTTGGGAGGCCCACCTTCAAACATACGATCATAACAGATAGGTGAGGGACCACATGGCTAGCTCAGGTGGCGAAGAAATGGCACAACGAGCTAGTTTGTGGTTGCAAGGGGATGTTGGATATCGGTTGAGGACCATCTTGGAGAAAATGTTCTCCTAGGGATATCACCCACAAAATGGTGGGTAACAAAATGGACACCTATTCTTAATATATATTGCACATAGAACTACATCAACCCAAAACATCGGCATTACATTTTTTTAAATATCATCGAACGTACCATATTTGAGATTGTCATGCTCATTCTTCCAGCTACATTGTTCTGTTGAGGATGATAAGGCACTGTTGTTTGATGTTTGATCCCACACTGACGAAGATAGTTTTCGAATTCATTTTAAGTATATTCTTTTCCATTATTAGTACGAACAGAGACAATATGAGGTTGTGTATTGTTTTCAATCCATGCATTAAAGTTTTTGAAATGTTCAAAAGTTTCAGATTTGTTCGTCAATAAATATACCCAAAACATTCTGGTGTAGTCATCAATAAAAGTCATGTATTTATTACCATTTGCAAAAGGAATAGGCATAGTTCCACACAAGTTAGAATGTATCAATCCAAGCTTTCTATGTGCTATGGAATAAGAATCATTAAAATATTCTTTGTTGTGCTTTCCTAAGATACAAGCATCACATTGCTTAAGTTTCTTAGGAATGGTTGGCAAACCAGTAACACCATTTGAATCCATTTCTCTTCAATAAGCAAAGACTGTCATAGTTCAGATGTCTAAATCTAGCATGCCATAAAAGACTGGTTGATATTGTACCTTCATCAAATTAAGAACCACATGCAAATTTTTGTGCACGAGAAAAGGTTCCTTACAGCTTCAAGAGTCTTTCTTCTTCTATCAAAGTCATGTCAAGTGAGTTGTCGGATGCTTTTCTGACCTCAACCTTGCCATCAAACATGTGAATGGAGTGTCCTTGCTGGCAGATGTGAACCAAGGACAGCAAGTTTCTTTGCAAATTCAGGAGGTAGAGAACATCATGTAGAAGAAATTCAAGGAGACAAGGCAGTTTGAAGCTGATGGTGCTAAGCCCAGATGGCTTGAGTTTTGACTTGTCTACAAAGTATACTGCTCCATCAACAATGTCACTGAATTCTTCATAGCAATATCTACGAAAAGTCATGTCGCAAGTTGCTCCTGAATCAAGCAACCATGCATCTTTCCACGAAGCAAGTGAAACATTAAACAAGTCTTCAGTTACTCCAATATTGCAATGTGCCACAATATAGGGAGCGGATTTGGGTGCTTTACCTTTCCCTTGCTCTGGTGATTTTCATTTCTCTTCATTCCTTTCTTGTCTGATTTTGTCCCAAGAGAGCTTGCATGTGGAAGCATCATGTCCATTTTTGTTGCATCATATACAATGAAGATCGGGTCTTCCTGCTTGGTAATATTTGCCCCACCTGCCTCTGTTATTCTTCTTTCCACATCCTCTTCGGCCACCTCTTCCTCGAGAAGAATCTTGTGCCCGATTCTTCTCTTTCTATGCAAGGCACACAACTTCTTCAAAAGACTGAGCAGTTGTCCTCTTCTTCCCAAAGGCTTTCTCTCTTTCAGCAAACATCTCCACAAGAGAGTCAAAGGAAATCTCCTTAAGTTTGCCACTGGCTTGTAATGACTCAAGGTAATGAGAGTAAGTAAGATACAATGCCTTGACGAAAGTTGTGAGAGGAACATCTATTTTAACATTGGTAGCTTCTATATCATGCATAATGACCCTTATTTCAGAGGCTAAGGCAAGGGGATCATCATCTTTCAATTCTAGATTGAACAGTTTGAACACTAATTGGACTACTTCAAGCTCAGAGTGTGAGTCATAAACCTTTCAACATCTTTAAGGCTTCAAAAGCATTTGTAAATGGTGCAACATGACGACTCACCTCTTCATTGACCAATGCTGCAATCAAGGCATACGCCTTGTTGTTCTTGTTCTCTCATATGGTGAGCTCTTTGTCTAAAGTGGGCTTTTCAGGAAACTTTCCACCTTCTCCTTCACAAACTCCTTTACAAAGTTCATTAAAAATAAGGGTATGTTTTATCTTCTTGGACCATTCGTGGTAGTTCTCTTTGCTACAAAGAACTACTCCAACTATGGAGATGAGTAAATGCATTTTACAAAACTTTTGGGTTGGACAAGGAATTCTTGCTAAGAAAAACTCTTAACAGAGATTCATCATACATGCATCTCTTCAAAGATTAACCAAATGGTTTTGAATATATAACAAGGAATTTAAAACTCAACGCTAGATATATAATTTAAACCAACGTTACATATAATAATAGGAATAGTATGTCTCAAACCATAATCAAATGCAACATATAATATATATGAATTGTACGCTTCAACATATATCATAAGCTATGAACCATAACATATCACATACCATACGACCTTCAATGCATATACCAAGAACTAAATGTTGAAATATGTAATTCCTACTTGTCTTCAGTTGTGACTTTCTATGTATATAGTCTGTTCCTAGTCTATAGGTGTTAACTAAATCTAGTTTCCTTGTTTGGTGTGAGGTTGAGATATTATTTCAACCAACTTATTGTGCATCCAAGATATTTTTCCTATCTTGAGACTATACTTGATGTATATATTTGTAATTCTCTTGATTAATAGAATATAGTGTGTATCTGAGATTTCATCTTGGTATCAGAGCCAATAAGGGCCTGGACCTCGGCCCCTCCTGCGCTGAGGGAAATAAGAGTATATCTGTATTGTTTTAGTTTTTTAGTTTGTCCATTCGAGATGAACATCGTAGAAACTCGCTGCTTTTTGTGTGTGCAAAGGCACTGGTGCATAGTTTTGTGAGCGTGCAATGTTGCATGTGTAGTGCTATTTGTTTGTCTACGTAGTGCATGCGAATGAATTTCTGGAGCTGATGGACCTGTGTTATCGCGTTGAATTATTGCTGAATGTTTTCGGTGTTGTATCGATAATGAAGGGTCTGAGTTGAGATCTGTTGAGCACAAGCGCGCTCCATTGATATATGTTGAGAGGGTTGAGAGTTGAAACTCTATTTCCAAGACAAGAAGAAGAAAGTTCTCATGCTTTTCGTTTCCTTGAAAGTTTTAGCAAACATTCAGGAATTTGTCGCTGCGTAGCTAGTGGCATTGCGTAGGTGTGAGAGCCATGTCCCGAGCCTGCGTGCACTGGTGAAGGCCGAGGCCGGTGCTGGGCTGCCAAGAGGTACGTTGTCTACCTGAGCATGCATCTGTCGGGAGGAACGCTGCCATCCTTGGCCACTGAGAGGAACCTGCATGGACTGGTGAGCCATCCTAACGTTGCCCGAGCCATCTGTTTTCTTAATTGCTAGAGCATTGTGGAATCATTCTAGTGAGGTGCATTCAATGAAAGAATATGTGGTGTGATTGTTGGGCTTCAAACAACAATTGAGATCATTAGATGGCGCGAGATGCTGTTGGAAATCATCATTCAGGCAAGGCCAGACTCGGTGCACTTGCGGGGCAGCATCTCCTATGAAAACGACTTAACTTCTTTTGGTGCCAATCTGTTGGTGATTATATGCGTGGAGGAGAGCCAATCTCCATTGTTGCATATAATCACGCATTATTTGAAGGGGGGCCTTGCTCGTTTTTTGAGCCTGCGTGGAGGCCGAACCTAGAGCGCTGTTGGTGAAGGTGTAGAAGGCCAGCCTGTTGTGAAATTTTATCTACCTGAGACACTACGCAAATCAGAATTTCTTGGGGAGCATTAAAGCCAATCTAATTGTTAACAAAATGTGAGAAGTCTTATATGCTCTGCATCTGGCTATTCAGAGAAAGCATTTTGCATATGGTTAGATATTATAACTGGCCACATTGTTAGCAGAAAGTTCCAAAGGCAAAGTTGATCATGTGTGCGGAATCAGTTTTGCACGTTTTGCCTCATTGCAGCAGATCGATAGCTATTATAAATCGCGGACCCCCTCCGTGTGCTCGATGTTTAACAAAGGGAGTGAAAACAACTGTTGGCGGTGTGACAACAGTAGGTTCATAGCGGTGCCCCCTTGATTGTTCTCAATACTAGGAAGCCCCCCTGCGAAACTGTTTTTGGAAACCACTAGTCAAAATTTCGTGGGCATTTTAACACGGTGAACTTTGGGAATAGTTTCTGAGCAATTGAAGGAGAATTTCAAATTTTCAAACACGGGGTTTTTGCAGAATGGCATGAGACATGAGAATTTTTGCAAAATCGTCAATGGTTTGGGAGATTTTGTTGGTTTTATAAAGGGTATATACTCAGTTTTTGACATGGCCGTTTTTTGCAAAACGATTCATCCTTTGATTTTTGCAGGGAATTTCTAAGATCTTGGCCCAGTTTTTGACTAGCAGTTGGGAATATTGAAGTTTTGGCTATATCAAATTGATAGTAGTGATCGTTGAAGCCGCGTGAGTTGAGAGAGGTCGCCACAGGTTACTACTATGCCTTGGGTTGTTGCCCTCTTGATTCGGCCACCTGCTGTTATGATCACTACAACTGCGAGTACCCAAAATCTACGATCTTAACATAGGGACTTGCCTCAAGAGGAAGGATCCATTTGCAGAGGTCGTCGAGCATGTTTTAAAGTCATGGCATTCCCGTGTGGCAGCTCGCAGCATGAGGAAACGACTAGATCGACGTGCCCACAATGTTGGAAGTTTGTTAAGCTTCCTGATCTGTGATAAGCTTCCGGATCCGTGTCAGCGAGCGTGAAGGCGTGACTGAAGCTTGGGATGAGGAGAGCCCACGCGAGGAAGCAGCGTGGCTCGACGGAAGCATAGTTGAGTCTAATGCACGCAAATTTGTTAAACTTGCGTGCATTTGTGGAATCCAACGAGTCAAAGAAAAAGCAATGTGTAGATTCCAGAGTTGTCCCATGCCACAGACAAGCCATGCAGAATGCCAAATTTGGGTAATTTTGTATACTTGCAGCAATGAGACTGCTGTGAAGGCTGAATTGCTGCTCAGAGGTCGTGAGATGGCTGACGCTGTTAATCTTGTTTGTGGGGCAAAGCAAAATTGTTGTGAGCGTGGAGTCGGATACAGTACAAGGTGTTGTTGTATATTCCGTTGTTGTATGGTGAGAGGGTGGACGAGGCCACTGAGAAGGGTCGTGTCCTCAAATAATGGTTTCAATACGCTGTCAGCACAGGTGTTAGAGTGTTGGATTCACAAATATTTCCAGGAAAGGAGTCAATGGTGCTCGAACCTAGTGTGTGAGGAGGAGCGTTGTGTTGCCTGCCTACCTATCTGCTCTGCCACCGTTGCTGGTGTGTGAGGAGCGTTGTGATGCCTACCTACCTATCTGCGTTGCCACCGTTGCTAGTGTGTGAGGAGCGTTGTGTTGCCTACCTACCTATCTGCGATGCCACTGTTGTTGGTGTGTGAGGAGGAACATGTGTTGCATGCCTACTTATCTGCGCTACCACCGTTGCTGGTGCGTGAGGAAGAGCGTTGCCTACCTGCCTACCTAGAGGAGCGATCTACGCTGCCTACTACCTACTTCTCCCTGTGTCATCGTGCTAACTATTGTTGACGTGGACGAGGCATCTTGGTTATAATGTCCGGTAAAAATCAAGTTATAGTTTTGGTGGAAAGGATTGAATGTTTGACAATTAGTCTGGCCAACTATTGTCACGTGTGAGTCTATGTTGGAATTGGCCATTCCAACAATAGACAAATTTATTTGCAGGAATGATTAACCACCAAATGTAAAGAAGACATGACATTGAAGATGACAGCATTAGGGATTGGAGGATGAATGGACAATCAAGTTTGTGTGAGTTTGTGGAATAGACTCATGACCATGGTAGAGTATGAGTCACAATTTGTAATTAGAGAAAATCTACATGTCATTTATTGTTTGTACGTGCTGTAAGACCCAGAGAGGCATGCATACCCCTTTGTTATGTGTTCCCTCTGTTAGAGAGTTTTAACACCCTGGAAGAGTGTATCATGCGGGATGGATACACTTGGGTGGGCCATATTGGTTTTAGACTCCATGAAGTGAAATTTTATATCTAGGGGGAGTTCATCAAGAGGTTGGATGAACCATGTATGTGAAGGACTTCCTAGTAGACTGGTGACTGCAGCGATTGGGAACCCATGCATTTCTGTAGATGGTTGTTCCTTTATATGGACATCGACAACAACATGAACAAGATACAAAATAGGACCAAATGTAGATTTTGCAAATGGATATTGAGACAAGTATTCATTAAGGGGGTGTGTTGGAATATGTAATTCCTACTTGTCTTCAGTTGTGACTTTCTATGTATAGAGTCTGTTCCTAGTCTATAGGTGTTAACTAAATCTAGTTTCCTTGTTTGGTGTGAGGTTGAGATATTCACTCAACCAACTTATTGTGCGTCCAAGATAGTTTTCCTATCTTGAGACTATACTTTATGTATATATTTGTAATTCTCTTGATTAATAGAATATAGTGTGTCTCTGAGATTTCATCTCTAACACATCCCATACAGCCTTCAACGCATATACCATACATATCACATACCATGGAGAACTCAATGCATTCATCAATGCAGCATAGAACACTTGCATAAGTAACACATTCAACGCAGAGAGCGCACATTCAGCGCACATCACCACGCACCACAGTTCACGGTATTCAACGGATTCAACGACCATAATCAACGTAGGGTGTTGAAAAGGGTTCAATTTTGCTTCAATGCAAAGCTCAAGAGCAGTGTTCCAATGCACAGAACAAGATTTAAACAATGAATAGCATAGATACCCACGGACCAGCGCAGATAATGGATATGCAGTTGGGTTCACCAACACCATTCAACACACGTTCCAGCTTCATAACCAGCGTACAGACTTTCAACAAGAGTCATTCATCACTTCAACACTGTTCAACGACTATCCTTTGATTAATGCAGAACATTTAGCATTCAAAATTCAATGCACAAGGGATTAATCACTCCAGCAATAAAACGCAGAGAACAATATACTCTTCAAGAATCGATGCAGAGGGACAAAGGACAGACGACAGAGCAAGTAATCAAAGACAGATTTTCTGTCAAGGAAGGGAGGAGTTACAGGAGCAGAGAGCTAAATTGGGGCCTGTAGCTCTGATACCAGTCAGGCCAGGCTTGGGTAACTCCTCGAATTGTAATTTCATTAAGAAAGATCACTAATTTCATTAAATTGTGATTTTCACCGAAAGATTTGATACTTAATTTATGGATCACAGAAGAAAAATTCCTACTATTGAAATTCATATTCCAATGTCTATTCGTCTTCTTTATTTTCTTATTTACATTATTTACAATAATTTCCTAATCCCAAAGATTAGGTGTCAACATTCCCATAAAAAATACACGTAATGCTAAATCATTTGGGATTGATTGAAATATCCTTGCCAAAGACAAGTGGATGAATTTAACTTACTTTTATAGTGTCCCAGAATATACGCTTGAGTTATGAGTTATTTTAAACTTTGCAAATTCAACCTAACTAGCTTTCATAGTCACTGTTGGACCAATTTTAAGCAGCATTTCAAGCCATAAAACTTGCATTTTTCAATTCAAATGATCGATTTCTGTGCTTCAAATTGTTATATAAGATCGAAACATTTCAAAATTCCACTTTATATGAACACAATGCACTCCAAAAATATAAAATTTCGATGAACAGAAGGTATAGCATGGATAGATGGGACCCTTAAAAACCCAGCATGAGAATAATCATGTTTCCAGACAGAGGAAAGAGACAGAAGAGACACATTTAGATAGAGGAGAGAGACAGAAAAGACATTTTTATAGTTGTAGAAGCAATTCCAAAACACCAACACTGATGCTTCCAACTTTTCAATGCGCACAAAGCCATAGCCATTGAGCTGTGCTCCACAAAGTGAACAGGAGGGAAGGCAGAGCAAGGTAAAACATAACAATTTAGGAAACTGGTCACTTTCTAGGCGAGAGGAACAATGTCTCGAAATATGCAGTGTTGTTCTGGTCTGAGATGGTATAATTATGATGCCGAACAGCAAGATTTGGAAATATCAAAATTTTCAAAAATGTAAAAATAGAAATATTTGAATATTACAGGGGGGAATAAAAAGCAATCTGTTGATGATTCTTTAATTTATAAAATCAAATATATGTTCATAAAACTAATGTGACTAACGTAGTTGGCTGCAGAACACAAATAAAAAACATCTGACAGAAAAACAAATTCTGGCCAGAAAGCAGCATTGTTCTTTGATCACAACATGACTAGTGATAAGTCTTCAAAATCAAATTTCTACAGCTTCAGAATCATAATATCTCAAGGTTCTAGATTGACATTAATGTTATGCCGGATATAGATTGATATATAAATGTTATGCCCACAGCCATAATTTGTCTTTCACACGTGCTTCAAAACCTCCCATCTTCCAAACACCATAATTAAAAGTTCCAAAGATGTAGAAAATTTTTGGCTGCAAAATCACTCAACCACACACCAAGTTTTTGGCATTTTAACTAATCTTAATAGCCACATTCATTAACCAACAACTGAAACAACTTTCCAATTGCTATCAATAATGCTTCTACTTGTTTACAAGTTAAAAATGAGGTTTCCATGTTTTGAACTAGAAATTGCGAGTGTCTTGTATTTTAGACTGTCAAACATCTAGCATCTTAGATACTAGATATTTAAGATAAGAGATGTCTTTTTATTGCAGTGAAATTAAGGGATGGCACAGCCAATAGAAACGGCATTTTGTGATTTTTCTGCTGTAGGATTTAGGGTCTAAACCATAGATAGATGACCCCTACTTAGGGTGCCTAAGTTTGATTTTGTAAGAGTTTTTTAGAATGTGACAGAAATGTCTCAGGTCGATTTGGCTATCAGTTTTTATCTGGTTGTGCAATCCAATTGAGACCATAAGACGTCTTGGCAGAACTTTGGTCTTCCATACGACTGAAGTAACCCTGTCTAGTGCAGTTTCAATAGAATACCAAGTGCAATGGTAGCAAATAAATAGCTGATATAACATGTTCAGTGATGACTACTCTCAAGAAAATTACCAGATTAGGAAACCTACATAAAAACTCTCATGACTCATTAACTGAACTAGATAGAGACTACTTAAAACGCAGCATTTACAAAACACTTGATTTATGGGATGACAATTTTACAAATATGCAATATATAAGTGAATATCTACTGATTAGTTATTAGATATCTAATTTCCACAGTATTTTTTCAAAAAGCCTGGGTTAAAAGGTCACAAGCCAGTCAGATTAAAAATGCAGATGCCATTTCATCAATCTAAATCAACTGATAAAGAGAAAAAAATGGAGTCCAATGTGTTGATTTATGCTTCATATATCAGAATGAGACTCCAGCAACACATGGAGCAATTTTATCTTCAAGCCACTATAACCGAAGTTGTGACTTTGCTATCAAGCAATGGAATAGGAAAAGGAATTTTAACACTAAAAAGGTGGATGGTCTGCTGATTTCTAATGCCTGCAGTAAATGCAGGAAATCCTTGCCGGTGTCCAAATCTCTTCATTGACCTTCGTACTCTCTTCCTGCATCAATTATATTTTGACACTTAAGTTATGTAGCTAACAATCAAATTTGAAAGTAACAATTTTATCAGCAAATGCCAAATCTCTACATGTCCACACAAGAAAATCATATCCAAATGAAAATCTTGTTAAGAACAATAGGAGGCATAGAAGGAGGATAATGATATATTGAACCTTTGTCCCTACTTAATCATAATGTTGACTTGTCTGTTGATGAAGTGAATTAGGACAATAAGCAAGCATCTGCACTGTTAATTATGTAAAAGGATTTCAATGGAGAGGATTGCTTGCATTTGCAATACCCAATAATCATATTGGTTGTGAGAAGCAATGTTGCGCATATTGTTGTAGGGAATATATTGTTGAGGTCCCAAACAGATTCTTATCATAAATATTGTGTTGGAGTAAAATGCTCCAATAGAAGTTACAACTCAAGGATAAGCAGTCCTTTGTTATAATATCATAACAGAACCTTTGTAATAATATGATAAATGTAATGGTGACTTTAAACATGTTTTTTCCCAAGATAAAACTCACAAACGAAACCCAAGGGATGCTTCCCCACATTCATGGATGGTATAAACCCATTGATGTAGACTAGTGTGCCTCAACCAAGGGCTTTCAAATAGGGACATCATCCAAGTCAAGCTTGGATCCATGGTTATAAATCAAGGGAGTCTTACACCTCATATTGTTGGAGGTTCCACTTTGTAATTTTCATCACAATACTATGATTGAATCTTGTGGTACCTTTTGAACATTGGACCTTCTCTTCATGGCATTGGATCATTTGATGGAGGTCTTTGGTTTGGGGGAGTCTCCCTTCCTTGCTTAGGTGATTGTGCTTGCTGGTTTGTTGGTCCTATCACATGTGTTTGCCTTGTTGATCACCCTTTGGTTGCATATTTGATGATGGAGCATGTTATCTCAATATGATGAGGTTTTGGTACATATCCTCATCTTGGATGTGCTACATTTGTTCTTGAATAATGGGATTAAATAATGATGGTTTTAGGAGGTAGATGTTTCATATTTTTGGGGTTTCCTAGTGAGATTCGCATGATGATGGTGTATTATTTTTTTCATTAGGAGTGTTCTACATGACCCTCTTATATTGGATGTGTGGTGTGGACATACTTGATGATTAAATAGGTAAGTATTTCTATGACCCC
The DNA here is from genome assembly GCA_034641835.2 of Pinus albicaulis. Lineage (NCBI taxonomy): Eukaryota > Viridiplantae > Streptophyta > Pinopsida > Pinales > Pinaceae > Pinus > Pinus albicaulis. Next base: position 680,949,562 of record CM076569.1, on the reverse strand, counting down.
TTCTCTTATGATGTTGATGTGGTTAGATAAAGGATGTGTTGTGGTAATGCAGTTTGCCTTGGAGGGATTTCCCTAGGTGGTATAGCTTAATATTTGTAACATTTTCCAAACATCACCTAGGCGGAATGTGATTGATGATGTTAATACTCTCACTGATGTACCCTTTCCCAAGTTGGAGTTAGAGTGGGAGGCTACAACATACATCTTTGATGATCAAGCCTTTCCTAAGGTTTGATGAAGTATTAAACATGTTATAGTTTTTTGGCGGCATGCCCTAGGTTCAAACCTAGGCGGAGCTTCTATTTTGTCATTATGTCATTATCATGGTTGCCTTCGCTAGGGCATACATATTGTTTCCATGGTATAACACTTGTTGGAGAACAACCCCTCTCATTAGCACATATGTTCTTATGGATTTAATCAATTGATGACTATTGGGAGATTAGGCTATAGTTTTATGTGAACATTAACCTTTGTGCACACATGTTGAGGTTCATTTAACTATTCAGTTGTTAAATTAATCCATTCTATTACCATGAAGGTTAATAGCTTTAAGTGCCCTAACTTCACTTGGCAAGTATTCAAACTTGGAAGGGTTATTTGGAGGTTATTTAAGGTTTTATTATGGAACGCTCCTCTCTTGGTCACAATTTTCATGGCATTCATGATTATTTTATTACTGGAGAGATTGCCACATTCTTCTATGGCGTGCTCACTTGTGTGCACATGCTTTGTTGGGATCAATTGATGGAATTTGGAAATAACGCATGGTTTTGGCATAAGCTTTTATGAGTTCTAATTATCTTTACTATTTAGCACTTCTTCCTAGAGCGCAATTCACATGGAGATATTATATTACTTGTTGGATGGTTGAGGCAATTATATGCACAATATTCTAGGGTGCACCTCTCCTAGGCGCTATCTCATCTTCAATGCATGGATATTTCAACTAAACTTGTCATCTTTTGAACATCAATGAAGAGTCCCCTCGTCTCTTTGACTTGGCAGATATATTATTTTATCTAAGGTGGTTATGGAGGGCTTTTATTGAGAGAGGTGTGACAAGCTTGGAGGACCACACATGGCACATTACATGCATTTACTCAATCATCTTACTATATTTGAGCATATTCTTGGAGGGCACACTTGTGGAGACATTTCTTGCTATTTATGGAGGTCTACATTTTATTATGTCATGTAGTTATGGCATGGTAAAAACCCTAATTTGCCCTTATTTCCCTAGATTTGTCTTCTGGAGATGGTCCACTTGCTATTTTGGGCATTGACTACTTCATTTCACTCCTCTACTTGGCACCCTTCACATTCATCCATGCAACTCATTGCCATGGGATTCACACATGTGGATTTGTTACATGCATTTTGTGGAGCACTTGCTATTTTTGGAAGTTTGTTATGAAGCATTCTCCTAGGAGTAATATTTATTGTTTTATCTATTATGCACCTAGGAGGGTGAACTTTGTGAGCTCTCCCATGTGAATCCCTAAGCACAACCTTCGACATAAACATTATTTGATTATATTTTGCATGCATCCATTCTTGAAGGGCCAATTCTTGTGCACACCTTGCATATTGACTTGGTTATTGTTACCCACCAAAATGTGGGTATAAATTTATAGGAGAAAAATTTTCTCCTTCTTTAGACAGCCAACCTGCAGCCCTACATTACTCAGTGCATGATATTATGCCATGATCCTCCACCATTTGGACCAATCAAACACCTCCCGCCATCTAGCATTCCTCTTGAAGGAAGGTGGGTCATCATTCAATAAGTAATTCAACCATCTTGCAATCATGTGATTTTACTTAATGTTTTGGGCATTCTAACATGGATTAAGGGGTGATCTGGATGAATGATTGATCTTAACTATAAGTATGTCTTCTTACTTCAACAAGGAGGTTGGTTTTTTACCCTAGTTCAGTGGGACCTCCTTTGAGGCCTTAGGGTTATAGAAAGGATAACTACTTGGGAAACTTGGATTGAAGTAGTGTGCCCGTGACATTCCATACTTGCCACCTTCCATCCTTCCCTTGATTTCATTTTCATTCTTCGAGTTTGTGGCCATTGGTTCATTGAGGTTGGTTATCCTCATCCTTAAGGCTTGACCGCAAATCTTGCCCGAGAGGTTGATGCAACTAAAAGAATGTTAAAAGCATAAAATGGCCACAATGAAAGGAAAAGAAAGTTAAAACGAAAAATATGGTCGGAACATTAATTAGAGCATGGGAAAAAGCCTAGCATGAGCTCTACCCCCCTCATGAGCCATCACCTAGTTCCTTGAGCACTTGATGCTCCATCATATCATATATGATAAAGGAACCCTTGCATGTCGCAACCCTAATGTGCAATAAACTAACTCATTATTAAGGGATAAATAAATGTTAAATCATTAAAAGCAAGCTTGAGCTCCTAAGCTATGCTCCCATTCAAAGCATTACCAAAAAATAGTAAAAGGCACACCAGACAAGTGTAAATAGTTTGTCCAAGAAAGGGGTAACTCATGCCTCCACAATTGCTCCCTCCTTACATCTATACACTCAGGTGGACCTCCATCAGCTAATCCTATGGTCATCGCACCTTGCCCTAAAGTTCCTCCCCTCCATTGCCACTATTATCCCAAGCACCTATGGATTGAAGGGTTGACCTAGGACGCGTCACCTCCCCTTAGGGGTTGGAAACACCTAATAGGGTTGACCATCTAGCCATTCCTAACACAAGTAGGGAACACTTTTACGGGACTTGGTATAGTTATATATTTGAATTTGATCTTAGTTTGAAGTGTTATTATGCCCTTAACAATTATGATGATGGGGCATCTCCTTAGTCCATCCCACACCTTCTTGTGGCATTTATTGCTCAAACGGGAGATGATTTCATGCTTTTGGTGGGTATCGACCCACATGTGTGGGAATTTATCTCATTATTTTATTGTTTTGAGCTATGGGGTTGGCTTGTAGCCCCTTGTGTTGTCAAAGACTCAAAGTCAAACTTGTTTTATGTTGAAATTTCCTTGCATCCTAGGTCAGGTCTATGACTTAACCAAGCACATAAACACACTAGAGATGCTCAACTATGAAGGACTTTGCACAACGGAATATGACAACAAAAAGGTCAACAATAGTACAAAAAAAAATTTGGCCCAAATCACGTTCCTTATTTGTCCATCAATAAGAAAACACTAGGGCTTTGTACCAGGGATCATGGTGCTTTCTAAACCATGATACAATGCTAGTATACATCAAGGTTGCGGGGGATCCGCTGTCCCCCCCACAAATCCGCCCCTGAAGTATGCTTCGAGCGAGAGCACATCAGGAGGAACCCTGAAAGTGCGCTCCCTTAAAAGACTTGTGCTCCCTGCCAATTCGAGAGGGATAGAGGGAGCTATTGAAGATTGGAAACAAGAATTTTTGAGTGGGGCAGCCTAATAGTCAAGCCTATGGCCCTAGTATTGATATGCAATTCAATGGTAATGTTAAATTCTTAAGTAAAAGTGACTTTCTCCTTTATATTTCATTTTCATCATTTTAATTAAATTGTTAACATTACCATGAAATGACTCAGGATGTTTGAGAGTGGTTCGGACCTCATTGGATTTCATATGCAGAAAGTAGAATTTTAGATCTCACTCAAAATCCACACGACATATCAGTTTTTCAGGATTTCAGGATTGGGGGGATTGCAATGTCTCCATTGGATTTTGACATGTACTAGGGTGTGGAACTCGTATTTAATCAAGAGCACCAAGCCCTCTATGTACCTTGATGTTAGTGACATTGGCTGTCGAACTCCTCTATCATGACCCTACTAAAAATGTACCCATCACTCAAACAAGATATTGACTTGACATGCTACGTTTTTTCTATCTTATATTAATGCTTAAAGGGTGATATTAATGACAAAGATCCCAAGATAGGCAATGATTTTGATGATGTTTAGGTTTCTGTTGTAGCAAGATTCTTTTGGATGCAAGAGGCCATTTAGAGCCTATTTGTTGATGTATTTTCGATTCAGAGATGGATTGCACTCAATACTATTTTGGTTTTGTACACCCTTACATGCTATATAAATGAGAAATTGTAATTTGTGGACTTGTGGTTGATGAAGATTACAAGTACTAGATGAATGATGTTATATCGTTTAATCCATGTTTTAATGTTTTTATCACTAATTCATCATTCTACATGCTTTTGTTGACATATATGCATCAAAATATATATTCTATAAAAATCGCTCCCAACCCAGGAGCTTTTGAAAATGTTGCTCCTCACTCCCACTCCCGCTCCCAAGTAGCCTTGGTATACACAGTTTGTCCTTTGACTAAAACCCTAGGGTTGAGGTTGTTGGAAAATGTAACTAGGTTTGGTCTTCATAATTATCATTTCACTTTTGTCATTGTATATCTTATGTAAAAGCAAAAAGAAGAAAAAGGAATTTCATTTTTCAAGCATGGGTTTCATGCTCAAGTAAAATTATCATTTTATTTACGCATGTTCTTCATGTCCATTATTATTTGTATTGATCAAAGTCAAAAGGCTTATTTATAACCTAGAAAAAGAATATTTCAAATATGTAATTTGAGTCAAAGTTACCTCTAGATGCCAAGTCGAAACTACTTTTCAAGTCAACCCTGCCCTGCAAGTGACATCTAAATCGAGCCCCTGTGGACAATATAAATAGAGGATGTTTTGAGCTCATTTAGAGACAAGCAATTTGTATGATATGTTATGAAATATCACAGAGAAGGATAGCAAAGAAAGGAGGGTCGAAGTTTGAAATTGACAAGTGTAAAGAAGGCTTTTTCTTGTGCTCGGATTTCTGGAAGACCTGCCACGACACATCTCTTGTTGAAAGATTGTTCCTAATGCTATACATGTTGTTGGTCTCTTGTTGATGGATTTTCTATGTGAAAGGAGGGCTCGACTTGGCATTTTAAGGGTTGGAATCTTTTTATGGTCATGGGTCTTGGATATCTCACTTTGATCTGATTCTGAAAGAAGAGAATTTTTCTAGGTTTTCCCCTTTGTGGGGTTTTCACCCTAGCTTGGAGACTATATCTTATGTTCTTTGTTTCTTGTGATCTTCATGTTTTGTACGTTTGGTAATTGTTTGATGAAGAGAATATAGTAAACATTAAGAAGAATCCAACAACATTCACAAGCAATTATCAAAGAAGAGAAATCTACCCTAATGTACAGTCAACCTAATTTCTCAACATGGCATCAGAGCTAAGGTTGAAGGATTATAGTTTGAAGATCACTGACTATTGGCACTCTTAAAGAAGACTCGTCATTATTGTAAGTATTCGTCACTACTTGTCAAAGAAGATCATCATCTTATCTGAAGTCTGCAACATTCAATCAAAAGAATCTGAAATCTATACACTTTGTTCAAGATCCAAGCTCAAGAAAAAGGATCACAGTCACACTCGCATGCATTCACTCTAATATAATCGCACTCAGCAGTCTAGTATGAAGAGAAGGTCAGAATTCTGAAAATTTCAATAAAGTGCAAAGACTTTGTGATAACCCTAAAAGATCTGAACCTCAGCAGAAACGGTTGTAACAAAAGAATGATTTTCCTCATCACTAATCATTTGTAGATTACCTCATTGAATGGTTACACTATCCAAGTTTTTCCAATCTCAGTGGTATCTTCTATATTAGAACTACAATGTAAGGGCCTGTGACAGTATTTTCATAATGTACTTGTGGTTGAACGAGAACTTGACAGGGATCCTCACATATTAAAGCTAGTTAATAGGCTAGCATGAATAGTAAAGGTATGAACTGTTAGAAGGTATGTAAGCATCCAAATCTCAAATGTGACATTATATTAGCATCTAAGATCTTCTATGATACAATTTCACTTAAGCATGCAAAGTTCTTTTACCTCTAGAGGACCCAAACTTTGTTGACATTAATTTATTATTCACAATGATATACATTTATAGTACATTAGGTGACCCTTGGATTCCACATTCCAAGGTCTCTTGGACTTCCTTTGGCTGTCCATTTCCCACACCTTAACCCTTAGCAGATTAGGTGTCCAACATGCCCCCCATTAATCCGAAGGGGTATGTGTGAGTCCAAGAAGAGAGTTGTAACACAAAATGGCAGCACTAGGTTGAATGTGCTCTCTTAAATGTTGGCATAAGGAGTTGGTTTAAGGATGACCACCAACACTAGAACGCTTAGTGCAGTTCCCGGAACTCTTCCAAATCTGGCAAGAAGCTGAGGTCTTCTGCTAGAGAAAGTGCTCCTCATATTTTGAAGAGGGAGACCTTCATCCTGAAAGAAGGGAGGTCTACAACCTGCAATGGTTTAAGGATGACCACCAACTCTGGAATGCTTGATGGGCATTTGTGTCTCTGCCTACAACTCTGAATCTGGAATGACAGGTTGTGGCTCAAGCTCGCTTGAAATTTTGTGTCTCTGGCTACAACTTTGAATCTGGAATGACGAGTTGTGGCTCAGGCTCACTTGAAGTGGCTTTGAAGCTTGTAGATGACCATCATTTTCCCCCCTGTCAAATACAAGGTGAGATGATGGCGAAAACTCAATTGCAAGACTATTCAATACTCTTGAACAAGTTCTGACATATAACTGAAACATCTTCTTGGATGTTGATGCCCATTGCCAAGAAGCGATCCATCCAAGATGAATCTTTGTTCTTGCAAGAGGCTTGTTTTTGAAGCATCTATGTGAAGAATGAGTGTGTTGACCACAGTGCTTGCAAAGGTGAAGATCAAAACAGTGATCTTTCATATGGCCAACTCGGTCACAGTGTTGGCATTTCACAATCTATTGTTGTTGTTGTTGTGGAAGAGGAGCAAAATCTAGAACAGTTGAAGGTGAGCTATCATGAAGAAATATGGCACTCTGAAATTGAATGGGCTTGGAATAGTCTGGAATATGAAAGGACACCTCCTTGTCATATCCAAGACCTGTTATGTGCTTGTTATGGACAAGCTCCCAAGGTTTGATGATGGGCTTGGGAAGTGCAGGCTGGATTTTTGCTTCTGCATTAAAATCTGTTCGTGTACTGGGCTCAGTGATCTGAACAGTTTCTTGTTGTTGATGGGAGTTTGTCTCAATGTTCTAAACAAAAACAAGTTCAGAATGATGACTTTGCTACTGCAATTCTTCTTGTTGTAGCTGAGATTCAAGCTACAAAAAATCAATCTTATGTTGTGCATTTTGTAAACAGGCTAGAATATCAGAGACATTGTCCTTACTGATTTGGACTGTGTTGTTAGCAATGGACATGATTAGAGTTCTCAATAACTCTAATAATCCATGAATTTTTGTCACTATTCAAACAACTCTAGTCAAGAAATGATCACAAATGTACTTGCAATATTCTTCCAAATTAAACGTGCCCAATTATAAGAGGGAAATTGTTATGATATTCCGACACATAGGAAATAGTTGAGTATAACTTGGTCTAGCGTAGAGTTAGGTAAAGTGTGTTTCTTTACTATGTACATTTGTAACTTATAATCCGACGATCACGATATGTAGTGATCTGACAGTTCACTCTCTCCTCGGTATTACCGACACTTAATCCATGGCTTAACACCCGAATGGTCCATGATCTCAATTTAAAAAGCATGGGGGGTCATTTGTCCTGTAACCGTTTATGAGAGAAGCTTATGTAAATTTTATTTCTATATATTAATAAATTGCCTGAAGTGGCCGCGTTGGCTCAGGTCGTGGACTGTTTCCCTCTTCGAGGGTTTTAATCACGTCAAATACTAGTGTATTGATTTGTGAGTGATGACCTTTGGTGTTTGATCTAAGGAACTTACCCTGTTAAATTCCTACATGGTATCAGAGCCATTTTGAGGGCCGCATCTGTTGTTGATCCAAATCTGAAGCCGATTTGACTGCATGAAACTGCAGTTTTCCAGATCTACTATTTCTGACCACTTTTGAGCTGGGAGAACTGCTTAGTTGTGTCCGGAGCGTCTGTTACAGTGAGGAACCCCTTTCGTTTCATGCGAAAAGGTTTTTGGTTGCCCAAGTTATGTCATTTTAGATCTGGAAGTATAAAGTATCTTTTTTGCAGTTATATTTATTAATCCTTCTGTTTATTTCGGTTCCCTCTGTTTATTTCGATATATAATTTTTTTTATTGCCGGATCTACACCCTCTTCTCTGTGCATTCTCTTTGCACTGCACTGTGTGCGATCTCAGCAAATCAGAAACAGGAAGACGGGAAATTTTTTGCTATTATGCTCTTTCCCCATGTCTTTGTGCGATCTTGGGAAATTAGAAATAGCGAAAAAAATGATAGTTGCCAGTAAGACTAATCAGAAATCTAACATTAAGTCGTAAGGCTTGTATTTTGTTTTTTTTTGCAGGAAAAAGCACGCACATCAAAATAAATTATAAAAATAAAAATAAAAAAATAAAAAATAAAAATAAAAACTTCCTCCTTTCAAACAATTACAGAATCCTTTTACTAGCTCACTTGGTGTAAAGTTACTTTATGAAAATAGAGGTCTTGGGTTCAAGTCCCTTTGTCAAACTTCTTTTTCTACAAGGTTTTTTGTTAAATTACTTTTGCCTAAAAATCATTTTGGCAAGTCGTCAGTTTAAAATATATATATATATATATATATATATATATATATATATATATATATATATATTTAAAAAACACATGCAAAAGTAACATTGTAAAAGTGACTCCCACTTATTTATAAAAGTGGGTCACATAAAGTAGTTATTTTTTAAAGTGAGATTATTGTATTGAGTTTGCAAAAGGGGGGGGGTATTTTTGTTAAAAGTTCATCTTCATCATCATTTTTCAACCTCTCACGTAACTATTCAACATCTACTACAACTTTTTTCAAAAAGGCATAACTTCTTCATCCAAAAGACGTTTTCAAAGCCGTTTTTTTTAACCGGCCTAATTTTTCGAGATCTTTCCATTGGAGCAGTTGGTTTCAGCCCTTTCAGCTTCAATTTTTTTTTTTTTTAAATAGAAAGTGCATGCCCGGTTATTCTTAACAGCACCAATTATTTCCAATGGCTATCCTACATGGTAGAATTACTTAGAAGTAAAGGGCTTTATAGAATAGCCACAGGACAAGAAACTAAACCTACCGATGGAGATAAAGTCGCTAAATGGGAAAATAAACAAGATCAAGCACGAGAGTTGATAAGAATGTCCATCGCTCAAGATCTTAGATTTCATATCCAGGACATTGATTAACCTAATGGAGCTATGAAAAGCTAAATATTGTTTTTGGCAATAAAAATGAAATCAGAGCCCATCAACTTGAAAATGAGTTGCTTACTTTGGACCCCAATAATTTCTCCTCTATTGAAGATTTTCTATCCAAATTCAAGACCCTTAAACGTCTTTTAGAAAGTTGTAAGGTCAAAAAGGAAGATGGTAGCCTTATCTATTCCATTATTGTTAAGCTTGGCTCTGCATACTCTATATTTGTTTCCACCTTCCATTCCACTAGAGAAGCCCTCATTTCTCAAGGAACAACCTACAAGCCACCCTCTTTTGATGCCTTTTGCGATTCTTTGATAAGAGAACAAGAAAAACTCTTACACCTTGGTCTTTATTAATACGGGAAACTCTTCTAAGAAAGCCTTAGATGCCCAGCAGCAACCATACCAAAAGAATCCTAAGAAGCAGCATCCTAAAAAGAATGGTCCTAAACCAAACAAGGGTCTTAAGCAATTACAGCCGCAAACTGAAAAAGCAACTCAGCAAATTGATAAGGCATATAAAAACAAAGGGAAGAAAACAGATAGACATTGCAACTTTTGTAATCGTGATGGCCATGTACAGTCAAAATGTTTTAAGAAGATGGAAGCCTTAGAAGCAGCAATGAAGAAGCACAACATCAATTTGGAGCACTCTTCAACTTCATCTTCGGGAATGGCACTTTTTGCTTGTGGTTGTCAAGCATCAAGATCTGGTTATGCTTTGAATGTATCTTCTTCTTCTCATTCTAAGGAGTGGCTCATTGATTATGGAGCCTCTTACCACATGGCCAAAAATAAAGCCATGTTTTCTTCGTTAAATGATTGTAACACCAAAAATATTTATGTTGGTGATGATAGATCTCTTAGTGTTGTAGGGTCTGGAACCATTCATCTAGATAATGGTCAGTTTAATGATGTATTATGTGTTCCTACCTTGTCCTGCAACCTTCTATCTGTTTATCAGATAACTCATTCAGGTGAAGGGAAAACAGTAGAATTCTCACCTCATGATGTTGTATTTAAGGACCTCAAAGATCCTAGACATATTTTAGCTACTGGCATTGCTGATGATTCCACAAGGTTGTATAAGTTCGACAACTTTGGGTCAACATGTCTTCCCTCCGTTTTTTTTGCTCATAATAATGAAGTGAGCAAAATTTGGCATGAGCGATTTGGTCACTTAAACTATCGCTCTCTTCAAACTCTATATAAAAAAAATATGGTGACAGATCTTCCTATGGTATCTTGCTGAGATGGTGTTTATTTCGGATGTGTACTTGGAAAACATCATCGAAATAGTTTTGACAAACGTGCCTCTTGGCACGCTTCAGCCCCTTTGCAGCTTGTGCACAGTGATTTATGTGGTCCACTTCCTATTGTTTCTTTCTCTGGCTGCAAGTACTTCTTAACTTTCATTGATGATTTTTCCAGACACACTTGGGTATACTTCTTAAAACTCAAGAGTGAAGTTTTTAACATGTTCTTGGCCTTTAAGGCCTTTGTTGAGAAACAATCTGGACATCACCTTCTTAAGTTAAGAATTGACAATGGAGGAGAATATGTTAACAACAAATTTATCCACTTTTGCACTGAGCATGGCATTCAATTGCAACATATTGTTCCATATACTCCACGACAAAATGGTGTAGTTGAAAGGAAGAATCGCACTCTAAAAGAAATGGCTAATTGTATGCTTCAACCTAAAGGACTTAGCCTTAATTTTTGGATAGGAGCAATTAACTGTGCAAATTACATAGTAAATTGCACTCCTACTAGGGTTTTAAGGAATATAACTCCAGAAGAAGCCTGGAGCTCAATCAAACTAGATGTAAGTCACTTTCATGTTTTTGGGAGTGAAGCTTGGGCCCATATTCCAGATGCGAAACATAAAGCCTTAGAACCTAAGAGTGAAAATGCATTTTTGTTGGATATTTTGAAGATGTCAAAAGGATATAGACTTCTTCAACCAAAATCCAAAAATGTAATCATTAGAAGAGATGTAAAATTTGATGAAAATATATCGACCTGCGAGCCTAGTTCGGCAGATGTGCCACCTTTGGCCTGCGAGCCTAATTCGGCATATGTGTCACCTCTCTCTATCTCTTCTATTTTTGACAGCATTCCTTCTAGTTCAGATGATGACAGCGAGGATGACAATCCTCCTCCACCTCCTCAAGATATTCCTTCAGTTCCACAGCTTCGAAGATGGGTCCGCTCTACTCGGGATGCAGCAGGTTCTCTTGTAAGGTACCCTGCAGATCAATGTCGTACACGTTCTCAGTTCGAAAGAGCCTCTTCCTTATTGGCTCAAGTTCTAGAATATCCTGATCCAGACACCTTTGAAGAAGCTTCAGGTCATCCAAATTCGGATGAAGCTATGACTTAAGAATATCGTTCCTTATTGGCAAACGATACTTGGGATCTTGTTCCTCTTCCAAAGGGAAGAAAACTTGTCAGATGCAAATGGGTTTACAAAACAAAGTTTGGACCAAATGGAAAAGTGGATAAACATAAAGCTTGTCTTGTTGCTAAAGGATTTTCACATTTTGAAGGCATTGATTATACTGAAACCTTCTCCCCTGTTGCCAAAATGAATTCTATTCGCCTTGTTCTTTCCCTCGCTGCCTCCTTTAAATAGGAAGTCCATCAAATGGATGTTAAATCCGCCTTCTTACATGGAGATTTGCATGAAGAAATCTACATAAACAACTTCGCTTTATGGTAAAACGACTCTTAGCATTGTTTTTCGCCTTAGAAGTCTCTCTATGGTCTCAAACAAGCTCCTCGGAGTTTGGTATGCCAAATGGATAGCTTTCTCTTAGATAATGTTTTTCTAGGTGTCATTCTCGACAAGCTTATACAACACCGTCTACACGAAGAAAGTAGGTAATTCCTTCATCATCCTTGTTCTTTATGTTGATGATCTTATCTAATTAGTAAGGATCCCAACCATATAAACCATGTAAAGTGTATCTCAAAAGAAGCTTGAAATGAAAAACTTAGGACACTTGCATTATTTCCTTGGTCTTCAACTCTTGCAATCCAAAGAAGGTATTGCTATCTCTTTTCTCACCAAGTATGCCCAGATTCTCTATGCCATTGATGGAAGGTCGAACCACCCCTTCTCCCTTCCAGTATGGAGTCAAGCTTTTAGTCACTTGTACTACTCCTTAAGTTGATGGTACCTTATACCGTGAACTTGTTGGTAAACCTTTGTATCTAACCCATACCCATCCTGACCTTTCCTTTGCCATTGGTCTTGCCGCTCGGTTAATGCACCAACCCCATGAAAGTCACTAGAAAGCAGCTAACAGAATACTGTTGGAGGTAAAGTTCGGGTCAGATTCATTACAGTGCAGGAGCATCTCCATTGTTGGTTGGTTTCACTAACTCTGATTGGGTTGGTGACCCCGATGATCAAAAGTCTACTGCAGCTTATGTATTCACTCTTGGTTCAAGACCTATTACATGGTCTTGTAAGAAACTCTTTTTTCGACAAAAGCATAGTATCGTGGTGTTGTTGAAGCCAGCAAGGAAGCCCTGTGGCTTCGTCAGATCCTGTCTGAATTTGGTCTTCATCAACAACATACAACTACACTTTGGTGTGATAATCAAACTGCCATTCAGCTATGCAAAGATCCAATTCAGTATTAGCGCAGCAAACACATTGAGCTACACATGCACTTAATCGAAAAGCTCATTCATGATCGTGTTCTTGAAACGCACTATTGTTCAACCAATGATCAAGTTGTTGATATCTTTACAAAGGCTCTCACAGAAGGGAAGTTTACCAAATGTCAATCTATGCTTGGAGTTCAGGAAAGTTATCATTAAGGGGGGATAGGCTCTAATGCCTCCTTCCTTCTCTTGTTGTGTCACCTTTGTAAATCCTTCAATCCTATCCCAATTTGTTCTTAAGGGGGGATGTTGGGATATTATGACACATATGAAAATAGTCTCTTATTGTGTCACCTTTGTAAATCCTTCAATCCTATCCCAAGTTGTTCTTAAGGGGGGATGTTAGGATATTCCAACACATAGGAAATAGTTAAGTATAACTTGGTCTAGCATAGAGTTAGGTAAAGTGTGTTTCTTTACTATGTACATTTGTAACTTATAATCCGACAATCACGATATGTAGTGATCCGATGGTTCACTCTCTCCTCGGTATTACCAACACTTGATCTATGGCTTAACACCCGATTGGTCCATGATCTCTACTTAAAAAGCATGGAGGGTCATTTGTCCTGTAACCGTTTATGAGAGAAGCTTATGTAAATTTTCTTTCTTTATATTAATAAATTGCCTAAAGTGGTCGCGTTGGCTCACATCGTGGACTGTTTTCCTCTTCGAGGGTTTTAACCACGTCAAATACTGGTATACTAATTTGTGATCTGTTTGTGAGCGATGATCTTTGGTGTGTGATCTAGGGAACTTACCCTGTAAATTCCTACAGAAATCTACTCAGTCAATAACCTTTTGCAAGCAATAAATATTATCCTTGAAAATGCGATTCTCCTTGTGTCTGGCCATCAAATGAGTTCCTCTACTCTATGTCAACAAACAACACGTTCATTAAAGTATCCACATGGAAAGCATGTCCAAACTTGTACCTCTTCAAGTGAAGTTATGGGTTCTGATAGTGTCGAGCCTTCTTCAACTTCATAAGGAAAAACAATTTTCTATTTCCCCATAACAACATGTTGAGGAAGCTAACAAGGACCCCAATCACAGCTCTGAATGACTTCCACAATCATTCATATATTGTGTCGAACTTATGGGCATGTTGTAGTTGCTTATGGCAAATGTTTATTAAGTGGAAAGCATATTGAAAGTTGGCTAGACACCACAACAAATATGGCTCTGCTGCATTAGCTTCCTATGTTATTTTCTTTCTGTTGCAAAAAAACCCAATTCTGGTGTAAAAAAAAAATTGTAAATTTTTTCTTTTGTAGAGGTGTTATCTGGGGGAGGTCGTACCTAGGGGAGATTAGACCTGGGGGAGGTGGGACCTCGGGGAGGGAAGAGTTGTGGGAGGTGACGGCCAAGGGAGGAGGGACCACCGAGGGAGGAGGGATGACCGAGGAGGAGGGAGGAGGGAGGAGGGAGTTGTGTGGTGGGAGGGCGGAGTGGTAGTGAGTAGCGGAGGGAGCAGAGGAGGGAGCGGGGAGGAGGGAGCAGGCGGGAGGGAGGAGGGCGCTGTGTGGAGGGAGGTCGCGGTGTGGAGGGAGGACCGAGTAGGCGAGAGGGAGGAGGGAGCAGCGGAGCTCGTAGGTCGGCGAAGGGAGATGACAGTGCGCAACTACAGAGGAGCATTGTGGAGGGGAGCGTTGCAGGGGGAGATGTAGGAGGTGAGAGCAGGGAGCGAGGAGGAGAGCGCGGCGAAGGGAGGAAGTAGCGATGGGAGGGAGCGAGGCATTGCGGGAGGAGAGCAACGACCGGAGGGAGGAAGCAGCGATAGGAGGGAGGGCAACCAGCAAGCAGCGATAGGGAGTTGGCGAGCAGCGAGCTGCGTGAGGAATCTTGCGAGCAACGTGAGAGAGCCCGTAGGCGCTGCGGAGGCCGGAGCGACTGTGAAGTTACGCGCAGGTGGAGAGGAGCGTTGTGGAGGGCCGAGGGAGGGCCGAAACAATTTCTCAATGCAGCAAAACAATGCACAGGATTTTTGCAAGTTTATACAGGCCACAAAAAACAAGTAGCTCACACAAGATTGAGCTGGTTAACGAACATTCCAACTCTGATACCATGTTAAACACACGCATGGTAAACACACAAGAAGATAAGATAAGCGTGAGTTAATTTATTATTAACAATGATATACATTTATAGTACATTAGGTGACCCTTGGATTCCACATTCCAAGGTCTCTTGGACTTCCTTTGGTTGTCCATTTCCCACACCTTAACCCTCAGCGGATTAGGTGTCCAACATGGTCGAATACCCTAGGCTGAGACCTAGGGTAGAAGAACAGAAGAGTAGAAGAGTTCTTGACTTAATCCAAGCTTGATCATTATAGTAACCCTAAACCGAGAAATCAAGTGTGAAGAAAGAGCTTGACAAGAAATCATAATACATTCAAACGTATCTTATAAAACCTCCAGTTAAAGGATCACGTTCTCTAAAATACTTAAGAATATATGAAGTCTATGGTAAATGTCGAAATAATTGCTTATAAGAGCGAGTAGTGTGTTTCTCTGCAATGATATACAAAGAATCAACTCCAATGCATTTGATCTCCAAGACATCTATGTTTACAAAATTCTGAGAAGGAACTATGAAAATTTCAACTTGAAATCCTACTGCATTATTTAATGTTATTTCTTCTACTTATTATTCAGAAATAAGTTATTTGCACAAATCTCTTCAGTAAATATTGAAATAAATTCAAATGCAGACTTCACCATATAATTACTGAGCAGAACAATAAGGAAAATACTAGCACATAAATGACACAGATATTCTGGACAATTGTCCCTGGAGAAACCCAATGCGGGAAAACCGGTGCAACAGATGAGGGTTTCTATTATTCAGCAAAATCTTCTTGTACAATTTATAGTCAGTAGTGATGAAGAGAAATTATGATTACACTGGAGAAATTCCTCACAAAATAAACAGATGAGATGACCCCGGAAGGACCCTCCTGAGCCCCCTGCGTCACCATTGCGTGGGGACTGCGTTGAACTGCATCACCCTTTTGTGTTTCTCCCTCCCAGCCTTTGTGTTGTCTCTTCCTGGCACTGCGTTACCTGCTCCTGCACCCCGCATTGTTGTTGAACCCTCTCTTCTTCTCCTCCACCTGCAACTCTCCCTCTGAGTCGATTTTCTCTTGCCGAACTTCGACCGCTGAGAAAATCGATTTACTCGGGCAACAAAGTATCTGTACTAGTGTGTTTTCCAAATGACCCTCGAGCCTTCCTTTATAGTCTTCTTGTTGAGAAATCAACGACCCAGATTAGATCTCTAATCAACGACTGAGATCATAATTTGACTTAATCTATGTTCTCTAGAAAATTCACTATGTTTTATTAATGTCCGTTAATTATTTAATTGCCCTAAGTTTAGACTTAGGGTCGTCATTAAAATAATTAATTTTACAAATAAAATAAAGTGGAATTTCCACGAACGCTTTCTGGGTTCTTTGGAATATTAGTGTCTAAGCCTCCACACCAAATTTGAGACTTGGAGCACTTTCTGATGCTACAAAAATCAACACTCCCTCTTAGCGAGGAAAGTGCTCTAGCAATAATGCCTACTACATACTGCTCTGACCCTGAAGCATCCTCTGCACTGCTGATGATGTCCACCAACATTACGATGTTGTTGCCACTGTACTGCTACCCATGATGTTGTCGCTGCCACCGTTGCATCTGTACTACAGCTCCCTCTCAAGTGTTGCATTATCCGCTTCTACTGAAACGGATTCTCAACCATCCCCATCTTCTCCCTAAAATAAAAAAAACTTTGTTCTTCCTAGGGCCTTGGTGAGAATGTCTGCCACCTGTTCTCCTGTAGGAGTGTACTGCAACTGTACTACTCCCTGCTGGACAGAGTCTCTGATAAAGTGACACCTGATGTCAATGTGCTTCGAAGTTTGACCGATCATGAAAAACCAGATTCTCAGAGAGCTTGATGCAACTGTGATTATCACACAGAACACTGGTCGCTTCCATCTTTCTCCTGAATAGATTCACAAGCAACTTTCTAAGCCATATGGCTTCACACGATGTCGTGCTTGCTGCCATATATTCGGCTTCAGCTGAGCTTAGTGCTACAGACTTCTATATCTTGCTGCACCAGGAGGTCATTCCTAATCCAATACTGAAACAGTACCTTGTGGTACTTTTCCGATCTACTGAACTTCCTGCCCAATTTGCGTCAGTGAATCCACTTAGTCTGATGCCATTGCCTCGGATGTACTTTAACCCATGCTCGATTGCTCCTCGTATATATCTGAGAAAGTGTTTGGTTGCTGTCCAGTGTGCCCTCTTTGGTTCACCATGAAATCACTGAGGGTGTTGACCACATAGCAAATGCCTGGCCTGGTGTTGACCAGATACATAAGAAATCCTATGAGTTGTCTGTACAAGGTGGGGTCTACTTCTTTGTCATCAGAGCATCAATCTTTTTCCAGTTGGTAATCATTAGAGTAGCCATGAGTCTACAATCTTGCATCCTGAATCTCTTCAGAATTTTTGCAGCATATATCCCTTGTCCAAGGAAGACTTCACCCTTCTGCTGCCAAACTTCCAACCCCAGGAAATAATGCATCAGCCCCAAATCCTTCATGTCGAATTCTGATGTCAGGTTCTTCTTGCAGTCCTTGATGAGCCTAGATGACCCTATCAAAAATAAGTCATCTACATATAATACTAGAATTAGAGGCTCATTCTCTATTGTTAGATAGTAGAGATTGGGATCTGTGTCACTGTTGACAAATCCCATCTTCTACAAGTAACCATCAATCCGACCATACCAAGCCCTAGGTGCTTGCCTAAGCCATACAAGGCTTTCTTCAGCCTACATACATGAGTTTCCTTCTCGTGTGTCTCAAAGCCCTCTGGTTGTTCAATGTATATCTCTTCTTCTATCACCCCATTCAAGAATGCAATCTTGATGTCCATCTGGTGAATCTCCCATCCCATCTGTGCTGCAAGGAATTTTACGGATCTGATAGAAGTATACCTAGCTACAAGGGCGAAGGTCTCTTCATAGTCGATTCCTTCCTTCTGCGCATACCCCTTACCCACGAACCTGGCCTTGTACTTTTCTACGATGCTATCTGTCGCATACTGAATCTTGTAGATCCATCTCGGACCTACAACTGAGTTGTCCTGAGGTCTAGGTACTACTTCCCAGACACCATTAATTGTTATAGAATTGTATTCCTCCACCATGGCATCCACCCAAACTTGATGTTGTACGACCTCTTAAAAGCTAGTTGGTTCCTCAACCTGAGCTACCACTGCTTGGTACCTGTCTGGCTATATACGATGTCGTTTCCCGGTTCTAAGAGCACCAACAAACTACTTTGCATCCTTTAGTATCTGTCGTACCTCTTTGTTGATCCTACCACTGGTGGTAGGAGGCTCAATCATCTCCTCTTCCTGTTGTCCCATTTGCTACGAGCTATCTGGATTTTCTTCTCATGAAGAAATACTAGTACTAGTCACAGTGCCAGATCCTGATGGTTGTCCATCCGCTGGATCCTCTCCTAGTTGTCACTGGACAAGAGGCATTTCCTCAAGCTGTTCTTCGGTAGGCATTTCACGGGATCTTCTGAGGCTCGATCCTCCATGAATTTCACATCCCTCCTTACTACCACTTTCCTGTTCCCTGGAATGTAGACTCTGTATGCCTCGAATGTCTCATTATATCCTACGAGATACCCATTCTCAGCAGTTTGATCTAGTTTGCTTTGTTTCTCTCCTGGAACATGACAATATGCCACGCTTCCAAAAATCCTGAGGTGACTTACCTCCGGCTTCACCCCTATGAATACACTCTCGGGCGTTGTCTTGCCCAACGCTCTATGAGGAGTCCTATTTTGGATATATGCAGTTGTGTTGCATGCTTCTGCCCACAGAAATATAGGAAGATCCTGGTCATACAACATTGCCTTTGTTGCCCCAACAATAGTCATGATCTTTCGTTCTGCAACTCCATTCTGCTCTGAATTGTAAGGAGTTGACCATTCTCTTCTGATGCCTTCCCTTGCGGAGAAGTTTGTGAATTCCTTATCAGTATATTCACCTTTGTGGAGTAGAGTGCACTTGTTTCTTCTACAAATCTTCCATAATTTTCCTGAGCCACACAATTTCCTTTCTTGCTTCAGCTGCTACCACATATTTTGCCTCAGTTGTGGAATTTGTTGGAACTGATTGTTTGCATGATCTCAAGGAGACAGCTCCTGATCCAAGACTCATAGTATAACCTGAAGTAGATACCCTGGTTTCTTTGTCTCCATTTAATTATGAATCAGAGTATCCAATCAAGTTGAAGTCGCCCACCTGTGTATACTTGAGTCCACATCAAGTACTTTAGAACTCGCTTTGCATCAGAACAATGTCCCTCACAAGGCTTCTGCATAAACTTGGGGAGGATTCCAACAGCAAATGAAATGCCTGGTCTAGTAGTAGTCAAGTAGTTTATACTTTCTACAAGTTGTCTATACTTTGTTGCATCCTCAAATTCTTTTGTTTCAATGGATGTGAGCTTCAAGTTTTGATCTATTTGAGTCGTCAAAGGATTGCACTCATCCATGCCGAACATGTTCAATAGATCTCAAATGTACTTCTTCTGAGAGAGGAATATAAACTTAGGATGTTGAGTTACATCAATACCAAGATAATAGTGAACATATCCCAACTCAGTCATTTCAAAACCTTTTCTCAATTCCTTCTTTATGGATGCAGTGTAGCTCTCATTGTTCCCCATCATCAAAGGATCATCTACATACACCACAAGATATACCACTGTTTTTCCAACTTCCTTGAAAAAAAATTTGCATCGTCAAAATCATAATGTCTAAAGTTGATTTTCAAAAGAAGCTCAGTTAACTTCTCATACCAGGCTCGCGATGCTTGCTTGACGTCATACAAGGATTTTACAAGTTTGCATACTTTGTGTTCTTGGCCCTTCACAACAAATCCTTTTGGCTGGGACATAAAAACATTGTCTTACAAATCTCCATTCAAGAAAGCAATTTTTACATCCATTTGATGGACTTTCCAATCGTTCTGAGTTGCCAAGGCAAAGAGTGTCCGTATGGTAGCCCATTTTGCTGTGGGGGTAAAAGTCTCCTCATAATCGACTCCTTTTTTCTGTGCAAAACCTTTTGCCACAAGCATGGCTTTGTGCTTGTCAAGTGAGCCATCAGCTTTATACATGTTCTTGTAGACCCACTTGTAGCCAATTGGTTTGGTTCCCAATGGAGGATCAACCAGCTTCTAAGTGTCATTCTTTATCAAGGCATCATATTCCTTCTACATCGCTTCTTTCCATTCATCATGAGAAGCGGCTTCTTTGAAGGAAGTTGGTTCAAGATCTGTAGACAAATTCAGTTCGCAATTATAAGAAACATCCATATCAACAGGTGAATCAGAATCATCTATATCACCTCCATTTTTCTTGGTGGAACTTCTTGTTCCTGTCATTCCAACCTCATCAGGATGGACATTTTGAAGTGTCTTTGTCAGCAATTTTGGAGGACCTTTCTGAGATGGCACAGGCTGCTTGGGCTGAATCAAGTTTTAGTCTCCCAATTTTGTCAATCACATCATTCAAAGTGTCATCCGTGGCTAGAGCTTCATGTGGGGGAGAGAGTGCTTCATAAGAAGATTCCACAAATTGATCCAGAATAGTAATCCCTCTTTCAAGATGTGGAATCTGTTTATCAAATTTTTTAAATGACTTTGCATGCCCGAATCTATCCAAGTGATCAAGTTGTCGCTCAACAACATTGTCAGCCTTGGAAGATTCAAGAAAGACGGCATCTCTAGATACTACAAACTTCTTATTAACTTCATCATAGAGACGGTATGCTTTGGATGTATTTAAATACCCAAATAAGGTACACTTTAGACTCCTTGCACCAAGTTTGTTTCTTTGTTCCTTAGGTATTAAGGAATAAGAGGTGGGACCAAAGACCCTGAGATGCTTTACCAAAAGAACATGGCCATGCCACATTTCATAAGAAGTCTTGTTTCTAATAGAATTAGAAGAACACCTATTCTTTATATACACAACACATAGAACTAAATTAGCCCAAAACATCAATTTTATATTCTTGAAAATCATCATGGAAAGTACCATATTTAAAATTGTCATGTTCATTCTTTCAGCTACTCCATTCTGTTGGGGATTATAAGGCATAGTTGTTTGATGTATGATCCCATGTTGGTGAAGATAGTTTTCAAATTCATTTGAAGTGTATTATTTTCCATTATCAGTGCAAATAGAGCCAATATGAGATTGTGCATCATTTTCAACCCATGCATGAAAGTTCTCGAATATTTGAAAAGCATCAAATTTGTTCTTCAATGAATAAACCCAAAACATTCTGGTGTAGTCATCAATAAATGTCATCATATATTTATTATCATTTGCAAAGGGAACAGGCATTGGGCCACATAAATCTGAATGAATTAGTGCAAGTTTTCTATGTGCTCTGGAATGTGAATCATGAAAAGAATGTTTGTTGTGCTTTCCTAGAATACAAGAATCACATTGCTTAAGTTTCCTAGGAATTGTATGCAAACTAGTAACACCATTTTTCTTCAACAATCGAAGGTTGTCATAGTTCAAGTGTCCAAATCTAGCATGCCATAAAAGACTTGATGGAAATGTACCTTCATCATAGTGAGAACTGTATGCAAAGTTTTGTGCACGAGCAGAGGTACCTTGCAGCTTTAGAAGTCTTTTTTCTTCTATCCCCGTCATGACAAGTGAGTGATCTGATGCTTTTTTGACCTCAACCTTGCCATCAAACATATGAATGGAGTGTCCTTGCTGGCGGATGTGTACCAGAGACAGCAAGTTTCTCCTCAACTCCGGGAGGTATGGAACCTCATGTAAAAGAAAGTTTAGAAGACCAGGCAAGTTGAACCTGATTGTGCCAATCCTGATTGCTTGAGTTTTGATGTCTGCAAAGTATACTGCTCCATCAACATTGTCAGTAAATTCTTCAAAAAAATATCTTCAAAAATTCATGTGGCATGTTGCTCTTGAATCAAGCAATCAATCATTTTTCCAAGAAGCAAGTGAATCATTGAACAAGTCTTCAGTTACTCCAATATTACAATGTGCCACAACAGAGTGAGTGGATTCAGGTGCTTTACCTTTCTCTTTGTCAGGAGTTTTATCTTTGGCTTCATTTCTTTCTTGCTCAATTTTGTCCCAAGGCAACTTACATGTGGATGCATCATGTCTATCTCTATTGCAACGTGTGCAATGAATATCTGAATTTTCTACTTGAAATTGTATGCCCCCCCCCCCCACCTTGCCTCTGAAATTTCTTCTTCCTATTCCTCTTCGGCCACCTCTTCCTCCAGAAGAATCTTGAGCATGATTCTTCTCTCTATGTGCAAGACGCACAGCTTCTTTAGAAGACTGAGGAGTTGTCTTCTTCCCAAAATCCTTTTCTCTCTCAGCAAACTTCTCTCGATGGAGTCAAAGGTAATCTCTCCTAGAGATTTCCACTTGCTTGCAATGACTCAAGATAATGTGAGTAAGTGGGATATGATGCATTGACATAAGCTATGAGAGGTATGTCTATTTCAACACCAATGTTTTTAATGTCATAATAATAGATCTAACTTCTGATGCTAAAGCAAGAGGGTCGTCATTTTTCGATTCAAGACTGAACAATTTAATCATCAATTGGACAACTTCAAATTCGAAGTGCAAGTCATACAATTCTTTCAACTTCTTCAAGGCATCATAAGCATTTGAGAATGGTGTAATATGGCGACTCACCTCTTCATTTACAAATGCTACAATCAAGGCATAGGCCTTGTTGTTCTTGTTTTCCCAAATGGCGATCTCCTTGTCTACGCTGGGGTTTGCAGGTTCATTATCTCTACCTCCTACACAAACTCCTTTCCACAACTCATTGAAAATGAGAGTGTGTTTTATTTTCCGAGACCACTCAGGATAGTTCTCCTTGCCAATGAGAACCACTCCCACAATAGATATGAGTGAATGCATTCTTAAAAATATATGTATTGTGTAAAAAAGTATACTTTGCTGCCAATACTGTAAAAAATTGCAATTCTGGTGGTAATATGTGAAAATTTTCATTTTTTTTATATAACAGAGGTATATTTGGGGAAGGCAGTATATGGGAGAGGGTATATATGGGGGAGGTGGGATATGGGAGGGCGTAATGGGTTTTAGTGGTGTTTGACCGAGGTGAGGTTGTATCCTAGCGTATATGACAACATATTTAATGTCAAGCCTTGGTGGAGGGCTGAGAGGCTAAGGTGGACAGCGTATTTGGAGGAACGGTGAGTGGTATTGGAGTAATGTTGTGGAGTGAACGGTGAGTGGTATTGGAGTAAAGTTGTGGGGTGAATGGTGAGTGGTATTGGAGTAACGTTGTGGAGTTACGATGAGTGGAATTGGAGTAACGTTGTGGAGCTACGGGGAGTACTGGGTAGTTGGAGGTAGTGGGCTAGCATCGGAGCAGTGTATGTTGTGGGCGGCGTATGTTGTGGGCAGTCGAGGGAGCCACAGTGCGAGAGTTCAATGGGGACTACGCAGTGGTATACCATCAATGGAGTTTTCCTCTACGTAGGAGTCGACTTGGAAGTGGCTCTGTGTAGGAGTATAAAGATGATAAAGCACTGCAATGTATAAAGAGTATAAAGCGCTGCAATGTATAAAGATGATACCTATGGTGGTGTGAGCAACGTGGACAGCCAGTATGGAGCAGAAAGTGGAGTCGAGGGATTGTGACCCCAAGGGACACAATGCATGGCTCTCCTGAAAAATATCGCACAGTAGGCCCGAATTGCTAGAACACCTCAGACAATCTGACCAAAATGACACCCAACAGATTATCGCAGAGTATGAAAAAATGGCAGAGGTGTCAGTTCTGCAAAATGGGCAGAAAATAGCTAGGAGGGAGTTACAAGGGCAGAGAGGGAAGCCAAAAATGGAGTTGGTTTTGATACCATGTCAGGCCAGGAGGTAACTCCACAAGATGAATCGTGTTTTGCATTAAGGGTGAACACAAATATATACATGGAGGGAGAGACTCCTAGGATTCATCTCCTATTGTCTCTTCATATTCTTATTTTCTATTTACATTATTTTATATTTTCACCCAATCCCAAGGATTAGGTGTCAACAGCATTCACCCCATATCACCATAACATCAATAGCAATTATGTAGAAAGAACAATAACATCAACTATGCAATTGAATAATAAAAGGAATATCAGAAGAAAAGCATGCACAAATAGACACACCATGATGTGGTCGGAGACCAAAGAAAAACCTGTTGAGAAATCAATGCTAGTAGGATTTAGGGTTTGATTCATCTTTCCTGATAATTACTTGTGAATTATGTTGGTTTATTTTCCTTTTTATTTAGTTTATCTTTCATCAAGCAATTACCAAATTATATATGTATGGAGCTCACAAGAACAAGAGGCACAAGATGTAGGCGCTCAGCGAAGGAAAAAACCCTATAAGGGGAAAACCCAATCAAGAACTCTTCCTTCAGTAGATTCAAATCAAAATGAGACACTTCCACACTTCTTAGACCTAGCTAAAGACCTCCTCCAACAACCAAGACAACCCTCCCTTATTGTAGATGTCCTTTTCTCAGCCTTCCAAGTGTCAACACTTCAAGGTGCAGCTTCAGATCAAACATTAGGCCCCAACAGAAAATTTCCCCCCCCCCCCCAGCTTCAGAACTTCAACCCTGCAATAGAACCAGAATTTCGGCCCCAGCTTCAGCTCAATATATTCGCATGTGTGGGAGAAAGGTAGCCCAAAAACTCTATTTTCTTCTTCCCAAATTCTCTCCTTCTTCAGCAACTTCGCACTCTTTTCCAACTACTACTTCTTAGGGATCAAACTTAATGATGATGCTCTCCAAATGAAGTTGATCTGCTCAATATATAGGGGCTTCTTATGAGGTAGAATTGCCCTAATCTAGGCCGGCTTGTTGAGGGCAGGGTCGACTTGGTGTGGAGGTGACAAATTACCTTTCTAACTCAAAAATAATTCTTTTTACATGATACAAAAGCCCAAGAAGAGTTTCATTATAATGACAATGACTCTAATGAATCAAGACAAAAACTATAAGTCCTCAATGGGGACTTTGACCCAAGCATGAAAACAATGCTTTAATAAGCCATTTTCTTTAATAATAAAATTTTCTTTTGACAAGTACAATTATGAAGACTGAAGCTAGTTACATTCTTCAATAAAACGCATGGGGAAAAGCCCTCTCAAATTATTCTTCTTATTAGATTGTCATAAAATGTTCGGCAAAGAGAGTAAAATGATCCAATTCTTCAATCACAAAACTATCCAACAAAGCCAACCAAACAATATCTAAGAGATGAGCCCAATAGGAAAATCTGCTTCATATCAAAGCTTTCCAACCTTCAGTCAACAGTCAAAATCTACACACAATTGTTATCAAATGTAATATCACTTTCGGGAAAATTTGCTAAATGTGCAGAAATTTACTCAACTCAAAATTTCACAATTAAATCAACATTCTATTAATAGAAGATTGCCATGTAGAATAAAAGCAAATAATGTTATGAAACCAGCTCCAAAAATAGAAGAAAAAAGAGATCAATACCTTATAAATAAGCCACTTCGAGGGGGCAACCTCCTTTACATTACAAAAATGAACAATTCTTGGATGATACAAATGACAAAACCTCCTTCTTTATATAGGAGTCCATGGGGTCACAATATAATCATAGCCAACTTAACAATAATAATGTAAGGGCACAATAATAACAAAAAGGGGGTTACAAGGGTACAACAATAACAATAAGGGGGCTACACTAACAACAATAAAGGACTACACTAGTAATATAGGGACCTAACATGCCCCTCTCCTTCAAAAAAGTGTTGTCCTCAACGCTTGAGTAGCTCAGGATGCTTCTGTGTAAAATTCTCGTCCTCCCATCTAGAATCTTCAGTGGGTAAGTTCTTCCACTTGATGAGAATCTCTGAAATTGATCGATTTCGTAGCTATCAAGTTCTTGTTTCTATGACTGTTTCAGGTTCCAATATGATTTTCCCTTCCTCATCAAGTTCTGGCAATATTGTTTGAACTAGAAGTTTGTCACCTATAACCTTCTTTAAGCATAAAACATGGAAAAACTGGTTGCACTCGCGAAGCAGGAAGCTCCAATTTGTATGCCATAGTACCAATCTTTTGCAACACCTTGTAAGGACCATAGTACTTTGGCGATAATTTATTATCCTTCTTAGCTTGCTTGAGGGAAATTTGTTTGTATGGTCGTAGCCGTAAAAATACCCAATCTCCTACATCAAAACTTCTCTCGCTACGATGTTGATCTTCCTGTTGTTTCATTCGATTTTGTGCCAAATTCAGGTTATCCTTTAAGAGTTGGAGAACTTCTTGCTGATGCTCGATGTGATCTTCCACTGCTTGAACCTTAAAATTTTCTCTTAAAGATGATGTGATGGATGGTGGATGATATCCATAAAGTGCCATAAATGGGGTCATTTTTGCTGCAGTATGGAAGGAAGTGTTATACCACCATTCAGCAAGAGGTAACCACTTGACCCATTGTGTTTGTTTATCAGATACAAAACAACGAAGCTATCCTTCCAAACATTTATTTACTATCTCAGTTTGACCATCAGATTGAGGATGATAAGATGAGCTATGAGCTAATTGAGTACCCAAACAAGAAAATAACTCCGTCCAAAAATTTCAGTAAAAATGGGATCTCTGTCGCTCACAATAACCCTTGGGCTTCCATGTAGCTTTTGAATTTTGTCCATAAATGTAGTAGCAACTGTACTTGCTTTAAATGGATGAGATAATGCACAAAAGTGTTCATACTTGGTAAGTCTATCAACTACCACCATGATGACACTCTTTCCTTCGGACTTAGGTAAACCTGTGATAAAATCCATTGAAATCTCCTTCCAACATTGACTTGGAATGGATAAAGGTTGTAGAAGTCCTGGGGTCTTAATTGTTTCCACTTTATTCTGCTGGCAAACCAAACATTCCGCCACAAACTTTCGAATATCAGATTTAAAGCCATCCCAAAAAAATTCTTTCTTCACCCTGTGGTAAGTTTTTAAAAATCCTGAGTGTCCTCCTAAAGGAGAAGTGTGCAATTCCAGAAGAATCTTTTGTTTTAGTTGGGAATTATTACAAAGATATAAGTGATCTTTGTACGATAAGGAATCATTTTTCCAACTAAATGTATCAGATGTACTAGGATCTTGCTGCAACTTTTGAATGAGTGTCCATACATCTTTTTCCTTCTTCCATTCATCTCTTGCTTCAGTTATCCAATCTGGTTGGATAATAGAAATGGCACAAAGCAATGTTTCCACCTCTTCATCCTTTCTTGAGAGTGCATCTGCAACAACATTAAGCTTTCCTTTTTTGTAGATTATTTCAAAGTCATAACCCAACATCTTTGTGACCCATTTTTGCTGCTCTTCCGAAGATAGTCTTTGTTCCAAAAAGTGTTTAAGACTATCATGATCAGTTTTTACCTTGAAGTGTCTTCCCATTAGGTAAGTTCGCCATTTCTTTAGTACATGTAGTATTGCTAACATTTCCTTCTCATAAATAGGTTTCTGTAAATACTTTCCTTTGATTGGACGACTTTCAAAAGCAATGGGTCTTCCTTCCTGCATTAAAACAACCCCAATTCCATTTCCTGAGGCATCACATTCCACAATAAAGGTTTTTGTGAAGTCTGGCGTAGCTAAGACTGGTGCTAGGCACATTGCCTCTTTAAGATGTTCAAAGGCCTTAGTTGCTTCGGGAGTCCATGAAAATGCATCTTTCTTCAATAATGTTGTTAGAGGTGCTGCTATTCTCCCATAATTCTTAACAAACTTGCGTTAATACCCTGTTAACCCGAGAAATCCTCGCAACTGCTTTATGGTTGTGGGAACTTTCCATTCCTTAATGGCTTTAATTTTGTTAGGGTCTACTTTAACACCCTCGTGAGATACAATATGACCCAGATATTCCACCTCTTGTACTCCAAAGAAACATTTAGATGTTTTTGCATATAATTGTTTCTCCTGCAATAGTTTGAGCACCCTGTCAACATGTTCAACATGATCCTTCCAAGACTTGCTGTAGATTAGTATATCATCAAAAAATACTAGCACAAATTTTCTAAGGAAGGATTTGAAAATGGAATTCATCAACCCTTGAAATGTAGAAGGTGCATTGGTAAGGCCAAAAGGCATGACAAAAAATTCATAATGACCCTCATGGGTTCGAAATGTTGTTTTTGGAATATCTTCAGTCTTCATTCTAATTTGATGATATCCTGAACGAAGATCCAACTTGGTAAAATAAATTGCTCCATGTAATTCATCCAATAATTCATCAATCACAGGAATGGGGAATTTATCTTTAATGGTGAGCTTATTGAGCTCCCTATAATCCGAACACATGCGCCATGATCCATCCTTCTTGTGTACCAATACTACAGGAGCAGAGAAAGAACTTTGACTAGGTTGAATTATACCCGCCTCTAACATTTCTGCAATCATACGTTCAATTTCGCTCTTTTGGACGTAAGGATATATATAAGGCCTGATGTTTGGAGGAACACTTCTGGAATCAAATGAATAGCATGATCATGATCACGAATAGGTGGGAGTCCTTTGGGAGTTTCAAACACCTTGGAATGATTGTCCAAGACTTGTTGGAGATCTGCAGAAATAGATGATTTTGATGTTGGAACTTCTAGTGAGCATAATTGTGCAATTACGCCTCGTTGTTCTTTCTTTAGAAGCTTTGTCATGACATTAGAGCTTATTATCCTTCCTGGCTTCCCTGCTATACCTCGTAATTCAACTTCCTTTCCTTCTGAAAAAAATTTCAAGAAAAGTTCTTGAAAATTAAAAGCTACCGTCCCCAAAGATTATAACCATTGTACTCCTAGTACAACATCAACACCTCCCATTGGAATGGAAGGCATTGGACTATTCAATACATATTCCCCCATGGTTAGCTTGATATTATGGCATTTTCCAGAGAAATTTATAGTTCCTCCATTTGCAACCATCACTTGACATTCTGGTGCTAGGTATAGGAAGCAATTCAATTCATTGGCTACCTTACAATGAATAAAATTATGGGTACTACCCGAATCAATCAATACTATTACCTTTTTCTTCTTGATATGTCCTTCTATCTTGAGAATTTGAGGAGTGGTAATTCCTGCCAATGCATTACACGATATAGTCGGACTCATTTCTTCTTTCTTTAGGGTTGGTTCCTGGTGTATATCCTCTTCTTTTGAAGTTTCTTGTTGATTTTCTTCCTCCTCTTCACAATCTATGTAAAATAATTTCTTCTCAGCACACTAATGACCTTTGGTGCATTTGCTATCACAACTGTAGAAAAGCCCTTTTGCTTTTTTTTCTTTCAATTGTTGTGGTGTCAACCTTGTAAGTTGTGGAAGTCTAGGAGTAGCAACACTTCCATCTTTATAGATGTGAGTGGTAGGCTTCCTTGTCGCCATAATTTTACATTCAATTTTTCTTGCCAACCTGAATGCCTTCTGCAATGAATCAAGTTCCCAAAGGCGAACCTCATGTTGGATGTTATCCTTTCAAGTCCCTATGAAGGCATCAATCATGTCTTCCTCTGGAATATCATTTACCCTTGCATCAATCATGTCTTCATGCGGGAATATTTACCCTTATATTCAATTTTAGAGTCCTCAATGTGTCTACTTGAATCTTGGATTTAAGATTTATAAATTGGCTCAGAAGGTGTTGCTCTTTGTATCCTCATAATGTGTTATCATTTCCTCAGTAAAAATTATTAATTAATGATTACAAGAACAAGCCATCGATACCATATGTATTTTGTTCTAAATATAAAGTTGCGAATGCGTACCTTTTGTGTGTTTTGCACATTGAGATCAAAATATTGTCTATCTGTAGTATCCATGTTACGAGATCCTTGCCATCAAACTCCTTCATATCGATCTTTGGAATATGGTGGGTCTTCCCATCCGACATTCGAGTTGTAAATCACAATTAACATTTATTTTGTTCTCATCATGAGTTTCCTCTACTATCTTTTCGCCATTAGGAATCATTTCTTGTATCAACTTTGTCAAGCCTTCCATGTCTGTTTTTATATCATTATTCATGTCTTCCATTTTTTCTTCCATGTCTTCCATGACATTCTTCAAACCATCCATCTTAGCTTCCACGCCTTTCTTCAAACCCTCCATCTTAGCTTCCATGCCTTTCTTCAAAACTTCCATTTCATTTTTTGTTGCTCTTTGCAAGAGCAAAATTTCGTGCACTTGCTCTTGTAATTTTGATATATCATGTTGCACTTCTTCCTCTTCATGAATCATAGTAGAGTATTCTGAGGGCTTAATGGGTGTTGAATTCTTTTTAGGAGGCATTATAGAACCCATACTGATATCTATGCTTCAATATGCCCTTGGAATCACTTCAAACTGATTTTTCAAACAAGACTCATGCAATTTGAAAAACAAAATATACACCTCTTTCTTGCTTTTGAGGAGCTTGATATTGAAACTGAATTATCTCTGTGACTTCAGATCGTCAATATCTGAAATTCGGTCATGTAGTAGCCCTCTGAATCTTTTTTCGAATGCCACAGGTTTGACCTAAATTGGATGCTCCGAAACAAAATTATGCCCAATATCCCACAATGACCTAATTATGGACTGGTTCAGTAGAGCGAACTAGTACGGCGTGCCACGTGTCACTGTTTCCTCCTTCAGCTCTGAAATTGATACACAAGAAACTACAGTATGTTTACTTTCGGCCACTTTTTACAGAATTCCAATCTGATGCTCGAAGAGAGAGTTATGATGATTTTCCCAAGGTTACCTCTTTTAGATGAAATTCGGGAGCCTAACAAAACCCTAACTTCCACATATCATATCTCCAAAAATATTGCTAACCAAGATCTGAAAATTTTACACGAAGTTCCTTAAGATTTCGACTTTGTGTGGTAAGAATTT
Source organism: Pinus albicaulis (assembly GCA_034641835.2). Classification (NCBI taxonomy): domain Eukaryota; kingdom Viridiplantae; phylum Streptophyta; class Pinopsida; order Pinales; family Pinaceae; genus Pinus; species Pinus albicaulis. Next base: position 680,918,588 of record CM076569.1, on the reverse strand, counting down.
CAGCTTTTGAACCTTCGTAGAAGCAAAGTTATAACGAAAATTCCACGATGACCTGGTTGGAGCAGCAAAACCTAGAATCCAAAGCTCTGATACCAAATGTTATGAAACTAGCTCCAAAAATAGAAGAAAAGAGAGATCAACGCCTTATAAATAAACCACCTCGAGGGGGAAACCTCCTTTAAATTACATAAATGAACAATTCTTGGATGATACAAATGACAAAACCTCCCCCTGTATATAGGAGTCCATGGGGTCACAACATAATCCTAGTCGACCTAACAATAATAATGTAAGGGCACAATAATAACAATATGGGGGTTACAAGGGTACAACAATAACAATAAGGGGGCTACACTAACAACTCAATAAGGGACTACACTAGTAATATAGGGACCTAACAAATAAGCACTGCAATCCCATAACACAATGAACAGGAAAATCCTCAGCTTTTATTATAATGGACAACTGGGTTTCATGCATATATGATCAAAATAGCTGACATAGAAAGTTGGCCTTCAATATAATCTATTGCACTGCTCCGGCCTCCAAACTGATCTGAAATGGCACTAGTAAGCTCTCCTGTGAATTCAGGATGAATTCACCAAGGGGAGATGGGTGCTCGCCCAACCTCTCTCGATCACCCGAGGGTTTCTGTAAATTTTGAAGATGTTCTATGCTTGATGCAACTTTACTTTTATCCCCAATGTCAGTCAGCAATCACATAAACAAGAAAGTAAAATGTTGATAGAACAGACCAGTAGATCGACAGAAGACAAGCCAGAAAAATATAAGTGTGTTGGTGCATTACGACGGTCAACAGGATCCTTCAATTAGCAAAGTCTCAATACGTTCCGACAACCAAAAGTGTCACACACAAAGCCCTTAAAGACAGCTCATCAAAAATCAGCATAATTCAACAAAAGAATCCCACATCCAGATTTCCGGCATCATCCATATTTACGGCATCCATTTCCGGCATCATCCATATTTACGGCATCATCCAAATTTACGGCATCATCCAGATTTAGATCATGAGGATGTGTGTGATGAGATGATTGAAATTTCCTCCAACGTTGACTCTATTTATATTAATCACTGAGGGTGTGTGACACATTTGCTGGGGATGTAAAACCTTAAGGCCGACCTGCACATATTTTGAAAGTATTCAAAATAAATGTTCTGCTCATCGGATCAAGAGATCATTAGATTGATCTTGCACCTCTTCGAAAGAGGAACCCAATAAAAATATTGGTGTCTTCATCTGAGCATCACAACATGGAGTTTGGACCTAGTTGTCCAATTTTAACACCCCCTCTCAACTAGGGAGAACTCCATCCACTTGTGCAATCAAACATCGTGCGTCATCCCACCGTAACTTGCTTTGCTGGCCTCTTTATTTCAGAACAGAAGTGGATTAGTCACAAAGACATCATTTCCCGGCTGACAAATTCAGCCCAGAGGTTCGAAACCCCTATCGGACTCATAAAGAGTCTCATACCAACCCGAAGTTGGTTTACCAAACCCAAAGTCAATAGGAGGTCTGAAACCTTGCTCGGACTCGAGAGAGTAATATATACTAACCCGAAGTTAGTCTCACTGACCTGAAGTTAGTTGGAGGTCCGAAACCTCACATGGACTAAAAGAGTCACATACCAACCCGAAGTTGGTTTATCCGACCCGAAGTCAGTAGGAGGTCCGAAACCTCACATGGACTCAAAGAGTCAGCATACCAACCTCGAAGTCGTAGGAGGTCCGAAACTCACTTGGACTCAAGAGAGTCATATATACCAACTCCGAAGTTAATCTCACTGACCTGAAGTCAGTTGGAGGTCCGAAACCTCACATGGACTCCAAGAGTCGCATACCAACCCGAAGTTGGTTTATCTAACCCGAAGTCAGTAGGAGGTCCGAAACCTCACTAGACTTGATCCCAGATCAAGTGGTTGGACACGTGTCATCCTAGATAGAGAGTACGGCAATCTCTGATGCGTCCATCAATCTTTGCTACTAGTCTCTAGCTTTTCCCACCTCATTGGCCAAATGAGAGGTACTTCCCATGAGTCCGGAACTCAAATGGGTAGGATGCATACGGGGCACAGATCATGAGAGGTGAACCAACTCAATCATCATAACGGTGGGGCCCAAGCACCCCAACAAGGTTCAGCAAGCCTAGTCCTGTGGTTGCTTATAGCTCCAAGAAGCTATCCCCAAATCCCCCCATAGCTCCCAGAGCTCATCGTCCAACAGGACCCTCAGAATAGGGTCGTTCCACGATACCAACATTCTCACGGAAGGTTAGGAACATGACCTTCCCCAAGGGCATTGTGAGAATACCCACGACCTGCTCATCAGTTCCTATATGATCGAGCCTTACAGCACCTCGCTGTACCATATCCCAGATAAAGTGGTACCAGCCATCAACATGCTTGGATCGTTTGTGGAACACCGGATTCTATGACAAACAAATCCCCCTCTACTTATCACAAAGGATAACGGTGGCATCTAACACATGCTCGAACAGCTCACTGAAGAGCTTTCGCAACCAAGTGACTTCACAACAGGGCATACATGTTACAATTTATTCGGCCTCAGCAGTGCTCAAGGCTACCAACTTCAGTTTCCAGCCCGAAGCAGATCTACGTGTGAAGTAGCATCCAGATGTGCTCTTGCAATCCACCACATTGCTAGCCCAATCAGCATCAATATATCCATGGAGTGTAATACTCCCGGTAGTGTATCTCAGCCCATGGTCTATCGTGCCTCAGAGATATCTCAAGAGTTTCTTGGCACCAACCCAATGAATGTTATGATCAACCATGTGTTGACTCAAAGTGTTCACTACACAACATACGTTCGGACGGGTGTTCACTAAGAACATCAGGGCCCTTACGAGTTGAAGATACTCAGTAGGATTTGCTAGCACGGGCCCAGCAGCGCTGCCACTCAACTTCTTAAAGTTGAGCTCCATTGGTGTCGACATGCACTTATAGTCCATCATACTAAATCTTTCCAGAAGCTTCACAATGTATTTTCCTTGAGAAAGGAAAATCTCACCAGGTCTCTGCTAGACCTCCAGGCCTAGGAAGTAGTGCATTAGTCCTTCATCTCAAACACAGCAGCGAGCTCCCTCTTGCACTGATGAATGAGAGGGGCAGCACCTGTCAGGAAGAGGTCGTCCACATACAGCACCAGAATGAGAGGCTTCTCTCTATCAACCTTGAAGTAAAGGTTCGGATCAACATTACTACAAGTGAAGCCTGGCTTCATCAGGTAGCTATCTATCCTCTCGTACCAAGCTCTGGGTGCTTGCTTCAACCCATTGAGGGCTTTCTTCAACCTGCAAAAATGGGTGTCCCAATCCTGGACTTCGAACCCCAAAGGTTGCTCCACATACACCTCTTCCTTTATCGCACCATGTAGAAATGCGGTCTTCACATCCATCTGATGAAGAGTCCATCCTTGCGTAGCAGCAAGGGCTATGGTATATTGAGCCACAGGTGCAAATATATCATCATAGTTTATGCCTTCCTTTTGAGAGAAGTCACGGGAAATGAATCTTGACTTGAACTTTTCAACACTTCCATCAGATCCATGCTTGATCTTGTAGAGCCATTTCGAGGTGACAACTGCTTTGTCCTCCGGTCTTGGAACCACATCCCAGACATCATTCTTCATTATGGACTCATACTCTTCGTGCATAGCATCCTTCCAGACTTGATGCTTTACGGATTCCTCAAAAGATCCAGGCTCGGATTGTACAATAGTACTCATGGCTGCTAGATACCCTTGGTATCTACTTAGCTTCTTGCTTTCACGAATGTCCCCCTTTGGGGCCATATGTCCCTCAGCATCCTCAAGAGTGTCCCTGAGCCATGATGGTCTCTTCCCTATTGAAGGAGGTGGATCAATCGGGTCCATTGGTCCTTCAGCATCGGGCATCGTCTCATTCTTCGGTTCTTGATTTCCAGGCCTTGCTTCATGATCTTCCTCAGATCTCGGAAGATTTACTACTTTCCTCAAGGAAGCATCTTTGTCAAAGGTAACATCGTGGCATATCTCCACTTCCCTTTGACCAGGCACATATACTTTATAGGCCTTCGAAGTTTCGCTGTAGCCCACAGACATTGTGGTCTCCCTCTTGATGCTAGCTCCTCTGCAAAAGTTCTTGAACTTGTTCGTCTCATATAATAAGAACATCCTCCCAAGGATGTCACGGGAAGCATACCAGACAGATCAGAATGTACTAATTGCAAGACATCAGATGTCTTTGTGACACTTGAGGGGAAAGGCCCCTTGTATGCTTTCCTTCGGCACAACCCTGACATACACCTTCATGATTATTTGAGAACTCAGGCATCCCCGTCACCACCTTCCTTGCTTCGGGAAGGGCCTTGTAGTGAAGTTGTTCAAACCTCCGGTGCCATAGTTCAGTCTGTCGGATAGTATCACATGCCATCGCTCCCAATGGACTTCCTCCAACTTGGTAGGGTGTACCAACTCTAAACCCAATCGTGATAGCTTCCTTGAAACTCTTCTTCCACATGCGCACCTTCCATCAATGAATGCCACATTGAAACCTTTGTCTTCCATGGCCAAAACAGACACAAGGTTCTTCTTCAAATTAGGTACATATAGTACATCTTGCAGGCGGAGGACTTGACCTTGAGAGAAGTGGAGGGTCACAGTCCCTGTCCCTTTCACGGGATATGTGGCATTATCTCCAAAGATAATTTGTAGATTAGTATCCTTCTCAACCATATCAGTAAGTGCTTCCTTGAACCCAATGATGTGCCTTGAGGCACCACTATCTATTAACTAGACATCCATAGTGTCGGGTGGAGATGCAGCAGAGAGGGCAGATACAAGAATGAATTCATTTATTTTATCATCAAAAACATTTGATTCCTCATCCCTAGAATTTCTTGACCTTTTGAAGGGTTGCCCATTTCCGCCGGAGGGAGCCTTCCTTTTCTTGACCTTCTTGAAAGGGCATTCTCTAGCATAGTGACCTAGCTCAGAGATGTAGGCAACAAAAATCTTATGAATTGAGTCCCTGATCATCAGCTTTTCTTTGATTTCCCCTTTCTTGTACTTTGGTTTGGTAGCAGCAGTTGCAGTGGATGGAGGCTCTTGGATTTTACCTTGCACATAGTCCATGACATCTTGGTCTTCCAAATTAAGGTCCAATGTCATCTTCCAAGCATGGAAGTCATCCTTCCCAGTCAATTTTTCATCAGCCTTAAAGCCATAGTAGTTTGAGGAACCCATCCTCTTCTTCGGTGATTGCTACAAACTAGGGCTTTCTCTTCACCTCAGCTCTGATACCATGTAAATTTTGAAGATGTTCTATGCTTGATGCAACTTTACTTTTATCCCCAATGTCAGTCAGCAATCACATAAACAAGAAAGTAAAGTGTTGATAGAACATACCAGTAGATTGACAGAAGACAAGCCAGAAAAATATAAGTGTGTTGGTGCATTACGACGGTCAACAAGATGCTTCAACTAGCAAAGTCTCAATACGGTCAGCCAACCAGAAGTGTCACACACACAGCCCCTAAAGACAGCTCATCAAAAATCAATATAATTCAACAAAAGAATCCCACATCCAGATTTCCGGCATCATCCAAATTTACAGCATCCATTTCCGGCATCATCCATATTTACGACATCCTTTTACGACATCATCCAAATTTACGGCATCATCCAGATTTACGGCATCCATTTCCGGCATCATCCAGATTTAGATCATGAGGATATGTGTGATGAGATGATTGAAATTTCCTCCAACGTTGACTCTATTTATATCAATCACTGAGGGTGTGTGACACATTTGCTGGGGATGTAAAACCTTAAGGCCGACCTGCACATATTTTGAAAGTATTATAAAAAAATTCAAAATAAACATTCTGTTCATCGGATCAAGATGATCTTTAGATCGATCTGGCACCTCTTCGAAAGAGGAACCCAATAAAAATATTGGTGTCTTCATCTGAGCATCACAACATGGAGTTTGGACCTAGTTGTCCAATTTTAACAATTTTCGTCCTGGCGCTACTGCTAGAGTAGAGAACCGAGTTCTCAAACCTCTCACACAAGACAATGATCAAATCCAAGATGTTCTCCAATGGCCCTTCCTCCTCTTTTATAGATCTGATGGACTCCTCTAGAAACTCTTATTTTATTATTATTTTAAGTATTGAGCACATTTCCTTTAATTAAATATTCTTTTTAATGCGGGAAAATGGTCAATTGGCCACCATGCCTCCACAGGTTACTAAAAATCACTCCTAGCCATCACATCCTATAGATCTTCTTGTTCCGGTTCCAATGAGCTATTACACTAAGGTGTTCTATCAAGAATTCCTCCTGAAATGCCACCTTAGGCGTAATTAATTGAGTTAGGCCCATAAATAACTCAATTTTCTAAAAATTGTCGAAATGCAACGGAACGAAAGGCAAACTATGCGAATGGTGGAATATACCAAACAAATACCATCAAACCTCATAAGAACTTATCAAAACCCCTCCAAAAGCCCCCAGGGCCCGTCGATGACGCCAACCTGTACCTGTTACCTATCTGCTCCCAACTCTGAAAGTCCATCCTAACTATGTCATAAGGGATATCAGAAAAAGGAATATTACATCAAAACCCTAGGTCACAACCGCACGTAGTTATTAACCATGCGTTCAATTGTAACTCTCCAACCGCAAGGAGAAGCATGTCCTCAGTGTGGCTATAGCCGAGATTTCCCCGTTCCAACACTGTGGCCCCAGACCAAAAACCTAATTCACACGTTCAAGCTCGACCCTGCAATTTTGGTCCTATATGAACAAATTCCACAAACCAACCTCAGACCTGTGCGAGCCAAATCAAAGAAGAGAGAAGAAGAAGATGTTTGAAAATGATGATTAAATGAGGTTCACTTGACTTGTATTTATAGGCTTCGAAGGGTATCCAATTTCTCTTTTGGGTCAACCTGTCTTTTTGTGCACATGGTGGCTTCCATATTAAAAATATATTTTTCCTCAACCAAATTAAATTCTTCAAAGGGCTAGGAGGGGTCTTTCTTGATGAAGAAGACTGTCCAAATGAGGGAATTTGTCCCTGAGCTGCCAAATTAACATTTTTGGGTGCAGATCTGCCTACCCAATGCTGAGAATTTAACAAAATAAGCAATAGAGCAGGGGGGTTCTGCAACTTAGCAAGGTCTTGCATCAATGACTAATAGTAATTTACATCTGTTGTCACCATTGGCACCTCTGAATTTGTTAACTTATAACATGGTTCCGTCGCCATATGAGAAATCCTAAAGTAACTGTTATTTAAAATTTTATTCCTACCTTGTGAGACATATTTGAGATCTATATTTCATAGTCGAAACATGAAGAAACATTCTCCCATCCTGTTCTAGAGAAATATACATTAGAAATGATTGACTCTTACAACATAAACATAATATTATGTGCGTTGCATCTATGGTCAAATTATTCAGTTTGTACAACATGAGCTGTTCCCTTAAAACCTGTTCAAAAATATCCCACTTCAAATTTTAGTTATATTGTCCAGGTATAATTAGGCAATAACTCAAGCAAAATAAGAGAGTTTTGTTTTATTGGAGATAAAACTAAAGTTCTCCAACAGCCATAATCACAGAAACATGAGAAAATTATAAGATTTCAACCAGTTATCGGTATAGGCAAAAAAAACTTACACAATGTTTTACATGCCTATTGTTAAGCTGTACAGAAAGAATGATTGCGAAAGACATTAAACTAATAAACAGAGCCAAAGGAAGAAACAAGGAAACAAGGATGTAAATTGCATCGTAGATGCTTTTGGTGTGATTAGCATAGTGTATACTTAGCAATGTTATATGAGACCATACCAGTAGTGGGTTGTTGATAGAAATTGCCAAAATTGGGGACCTCCATTATGAGTCCTTGCTAATGTTTCAAAGTCGCTAAATTCAAGTGCCCAGGGACAATAGCGAAGCCAATATTTGATAACTGTCCTTTCTGAGTAATCCACAGCATTACAGGATTCATAGTTCACCCCATTAGTTGTCAACCAAGAGGCATCTGTATGATAGTCACGGCTGCAATTCAGAAACAATGAGTTGGTCAACATCACAATCAAATACAGGTTTTAACATGTGCATGTGATTTCCATATTTCCGTCAATATTTGAAGTGTTTCTCTTCAAACTTGAAAATATCCCTTTGAAAATCCATGAAGGCAGATACAGTTGTGAGGCACAAACATGAAATACATCCACTTCACAACAGCCATCATCCTCAAAAGCATAAACCAAGGAATGCAAGTCAGCAACTAGATGAGTAAATTACAAACTATCAAACCTCTTGTGTATATGGGGAAGACAAGATCCAAAATACAGGTAGACAGAATCTAGACTTTGACCTGACTACAAACACCAGTTCAACTGAAATGTCGTGACTATAATTCTGGACCAAAATTATCACCATATCACTTACCTTATTTGTAAGGGGCCAATGCTTAGGCCACCATCTCCAGTAGGAGCAGGCATAATAAAGCTTGATTCCACATCCCTTAAAGCATTCAGTAGGATCCTATGTTTTTTCCTATATTCGTCAATATCTGGCCAAAGACCATTCAAAATAACCCAGCCTTCAGCATATGCTGGCAATGCGGAAAAAATAAAAATAAGTTACAAACATGTTTGATAATTGCACAAATTGAATATCATTGATCTATGTGGCGGTTATTTTATGTAATAATATAACATACAACAGAGGCATAATTTCAACATTCACTATGTTCTACGTCCAATTATAACTCTACTGTGAATACGTTCTTAGTTGCAAAAGAAATCACTATGTTCTTGTAAAATAAATATTAATAGGACAGACAAAAAAACATTTTATGCCTAGTTGTCTCCAAACCAATCTAAACTCTCATATAGTAGGATTCGACTGAAACAAATGCCTGTGTTTTCTGAAACCTCTATTATATTAAATTGTACTTCCTGTTTAACTAAAAGCAGTAAATATGGTTTGATTTTTGGGTAGCTGCGGGAGGTATTCCCCAGCTACACAAGCTAAAAGAAAGAAAATTTTAAATTTTAAATTGAAAGAAAGATAAATTAATTTAATTTGCAAAGAGACGAGGCACCCTAATATCACTATAAAAAGACACTTGAACTTCTCATTTACTCACTCACTCATCACTCACATTTTTCTCTCCTTCACACACATGGGAAGAAAATCTGAGGAAGAAGCTGAAGTTTCTGAGTTAAATCTTTGGGACTGTCAATGTTTGAACTGTTGAATTTTTTTAGTGTAATTACTTAATTATGTTCTAGAGTGTGGTAAAGCAATATCGTATATCATTGGAAGCAATTATCAGTGGCAGAAAATTGTGCCTGTCTCATTAGCACTAGAAAATCAACATGGTATCAGAGCATCAATTATGGAGTGTTAAATTTTTGGGGTTGTTACAATCTTTATGTACAACATACTTACTTTTACTACTACCTAAATTTATGCAAAGAATTGCTTAAATTATGGTGGGCAGTAATTCCAGGTAAATATGTTTAATTACCGAAATATAAAGAATGTATTGCATATTTATTTTTTACTTCTACGTAAATTTATGCAAAGAATGGCATAAATTACAAAGGAACAATTTAACAAAATAAAACACTATGTGGGTGTATTATAGCCTAATTCCAATGGAGTAAAATACAAATTTTAATATGAGAGATTTAACCTCATAGCACCAATGAGTAAATGGTTAGAGAATGTGTGTGGGGTAAATCGCGACATAGATCCACTAGTGTTCGTAAGAAATTAACCTAGGAGATTTAAAGTGCATCTCAGAGGATTCTCCCAAGATCGAGCAAAACTCAGTAAGAGTGATTTGTGTTTGAGAGGGAGAAACTTGCACATCTAGAACCGTGCCAAATGACCGAAAGAGAATCTAGTTCAGAGTGAGAGGACAGTCAGGTAGAATGGAAGAATGCAACCTACTAGGGATCCAAAGGGTCTCTCATGATGATGAGGAGCAAGAGGCTCCCAAGGATGTGTGTTCAGGGCCTTCTGTACCTGTCGAACATCCTTTAGATCATCAAGAAGGCCCAAAAGGACTCATTGAACCAATGGATCCACTTAGTGTCATTGTTCTGGAATCCAAGAAGAGGTCGGCACGGCTTCAAAGTACATTGAAGGATGCAAAGGGACATGTAGCTCCTTGTGGCGCCTTCAAGGAAAGCAAATGTCCTAAGAAGTACTCAAGATATGCAACATTGATCAGTCACATCATTGATCCCGAGCCATCCAACTCTAAGGAGCTAGCAGGCCAGCAAGTTTGGAAGGATGCCATGATGGACAAATATCAATCCATCATGAAGAATGATGTATGGGAAATTTGTTGAGATTTTTGGAGTGTTGGGGTAGCTTTGGATGTGCTCTAGCTCCCAAAATTTATGAAGGGACTAGAGTACATAAGATCTCCAAGACCCAAAAAAGGATTTGAATTTTGAGGAATTCCATCCAGTTTAAGAGAAAATTAATTAATTAATATTTTTAAATAAAGACCCAAAGTATAACTTACGAAAATTAAAATATTAAAGGTAATTAATTTAAACATGTGATGGAAATGACTTAAGTCACACGGATCAAGCTTTATTTTAATCTTAGCCGTCGAATCAAGATTAGATCACGGTTTTTTTCCCAACGAGAAAAGTATAAAGGAAAGGCTTGGGGTCAGTGGCAGAACACACACACGGAGGCAGAGCACTGAGACTAAGATGGCATTCTAGGGCGTGGTTTGCTAAGAATTTTCAAAAGTGTTTCAGCGACAGAGAGGGGTAGTATTGGCTAAGGGGATTATTTGATCCCAGAGCCAAGAGTTAGCAAGAAGCAGAGAGGCAACAGTCAGAGCAGCGTAGAGGGAGCAGCGAATGCGCAACGTAAAGGGCTTCAGTGCTACGCAAGCCTAGAAAGGGCAGCACAGAGGCAACAGGAAGCCATCAAGGCTTACACAGGCCAAGCAGAGGCAGCGCAGGGACAGCGTAACCCAGTCTAACCCAGTCTGGGGTTACGTAGCCCTCTCCTGAGCAGCGCAAGGGCACCAACAAGCTAGCAGAGTTGACGCAAAGGGCTTCAGAGCAGTGCTGAGTTTCTGAAGACAAAAAGGGGCTGAGTTCTGTAAATCCCACTTGAGGGTGTGAACCAGTCTAGTTTTCCGTCTCCGGAACTGAGGTATTGATGCAGATCTTATATTTCGTTGTCGGGTTAACCAGTAAGGTGCCCAGAGTTGTTGTACTTAGAATCTTCTTAATAATATAAACCCTCCAACAGCCAGAAGACCGGTTTCGCCGCATTGGGTTTTTCCGGGGACAGTTGTCTAGAAAATCTTGTATGTCACTTTGTCTATGTGCATATATTCAGTTTTAGATCTGTATCTGTGAAGAACTGTTAATGTGTTTACTTTGATGTTAATGCTGAAATTTCATATTAATAACTTGATTAAGTAGAAGTATAACCAGATTTAACAATAGGGCTTATGCATAAGTAATATTCAGAAATTTTCACAAAATTATGATGAGACCTAAGGGGAAGTCACTAGTGACTTCCAAGTGGATATACAAAATCAAGAATTTGGTAGATGGCAACGTACAGAAGTACAACGCAAGATTCGTGGCAAAAGGGTTCTCCCAGGAAAGGGGAGAGGACTATGAAGAGACATTTTCTCCAGTCGCAGATACACTTCTATTAAAAGTATTATTTCTATTGCTTTTATTATGGATTGGAAAATGCATCAAATGGATGTGAAAATTGTTTTCCTCAATGGACTGTGTTGACCACTCTGTGTCAACGACCCCATAGCAATACACCCCCATTTTTTCAAATGGGATCCATCATGTTCGAGGTGTTCACACCGTTCAGATTTCATCGTCAGACGACATTTTTATAAATGATGTAAACCTATTCTATATGTTTATGATGTAAATGATCTAAGTAAGACCACCATGTATGTAACAACCTAGGTAAGCCTAGTATTTTGGTGATGATTTCTATCCTAGGAGGTTTTTTGTCTCACTGATTCATTTGTGTTTCTCGACACAAGTGATCGGCAGAGTTTTCCCCTCCAACCTCGCCTCAAAGCTAGGGTGGCTTTTGTCATCAAGATGCTAAGTGAGTCCTAGTGTTTTCTATCGATTCTTTGTAAAAGTGGTTTGAGAATAATCCTAGCTAACTAGCTAGATTATTTGATTACAAGTTGCTTGGTCTACTAGATCATGTTTTGAGTCGCAGAATTGGGTAGCTATTTGAGGGTCTATACAAATAGGTATTCCCCCTTTATGTGTCTAAATGTATTTATCTTATGTAAAGAGGGTTGGAAAAATAATTAAATCCCCTCTCAGTCAATTAATTAAATTTTCTAGCCAAATTAATAAAAAATCCTAAGCCAGAAATTTAATTAATTTTAAGTCCTAGGTGAGTTAAAATTCTTCAAAGGCAAAATTCGTGGGTCCTTAAAAAATAAATTTTTAAAGGTCCCCGGCGAAGGGAATATTGAGAATTTCAAGAAATTTTGGACCCTTGGGCCTTGGTGGTTAAGTCAAAGTCAAAATTTTGAGGTAATTAACTCAAAAAAATTATTTTTGAGTTAATTAAAAAGGAATTAAATGATAAATTCGAATTTCTTCAAAATTAAAATTTCGAGAGTCCAAATTAAAAAATAATTAAATCTTTTCGACGGTCGAGATTATTTTGACAAGGATCAACCGAATTAGTCGTTGGAGATTTTATCTTCTAAATTAGAGGTCTTTGTATGTCATTTTAATCCGATCTTTGAATCATGCACTTGTTCTTTGAAGCTCTTGTAATTTTCTGATGAATAAAGCATAAACACTTTGGGGTTATAGACTTTGGTGTTCCTTTTTCCAAATCTATGTGGTGATATCGTCCCTAAACTCTGCTACTTATATTGGCATTTGATGGTTGATGGCCTTTATGGATTGATCTGCATACAGGTATCTTGTGCAGTTTTCTGGGTTTCTAAAATTGCATTTTGATTTGACGGAAATATTAGTTATCTATTTTTCTGAAAGGTCTCATGTTTATTTTTTAATCTCTATCAATCAAATATTCAGATCTAAGTGTGCAGAGATCATTTTTTCAAGATTTGAGCGTTTGAGGAAGCCTTCAGTTAGACCAGCCGACTCTCAGATTTCAGAAAATCTGAAAAAGCTCATTGTTTCCTAATTCCCAAAGTTATCTTACGAAATTTTGTTTTTACAGGGTCTTCTTGGGCTTGTGCCTCTCTTAATTTCGTTTTTATTAATTGTGCAAAATGGTTTTAAATCTAGCCATGAGGGCTCTTTATCTGTAAAGTAGCACTGTAAATTCTGCAATTATTCATTGGGGTTTAAGGGTTTATTTTCTGTGCATATTTTTGGGATTCCTCATTTTTTCTGGTTTTGTGCAGGTTTTATAGGGAGATTCTCAGAAAGATTTTAGATCTGAGCCAGATCTAGGCCCTGGAAGATAAGATCTGGCCTCGAGATCAGTTTTGTCTGCAGATATGGGTGTTATTTTGCCTCAAAAGTGTAAATCTCAGGTGCATCTAAATCAATATTTTTTAAATCTGAGTTATACCGGTAAAATTTTATTGTTGGTTGAAGAAAATTATTCGAAATTCGAGTGCCTGCAAATTTTGTGTTGCCTGTCTGCTATTGGTTCCTTGCACGTTGTCCTTACGCTACCTATCCACTACATTTTCTTTTGTCCGCCGGTTCCTTTATCCCTTACGCTCCTCTTTCATTGATGTCTGTACGCTGTCCACCTTCAACTGTACGCAGCTCCCTTGTTTCCTGCGTATGCCTTCTACCCTTACGCTCCTGTCTGCTCCATTCCTCCATCCTGCTCTTTCCGTCCAAATCTACCACACACATCTACTCACTCTACCCGCAGCCTTCAACGCATTTCTCTGTCCACGCTGCCTCCTACGCATACCTTGCTCCACCTCACTCAAGCCTTGTCGTCCCTCACCTACACATACAAGCAAAAAACGTACGACAGATCCAAATTTTTATTTTCGATTTTTTTTAACTTTAAATTTTAGATTTTTTTTTTTAAATTGACATTAGCCTTAGTTTTAAATAATAATTTTTTAATTTTAACTTAGTTTTAGTTTTAATCTTAAATTTCAGATTTTTCGATTTTGTTGAGATTAATTAACATTAGATTTCACTTTTTAGTTTTAATTTTAGATTTTAATTTTTTTTAATTTTTGGGCTATAGTTTTATTTCTGTGTTTTAGATTATTCGATTATTCTGAATTTGTCTAGTTAGCTAGTGTTAAAGTTTGATTTATTTCTAGGATTTGATGTTTTTTTTTTTTTAGGTTTTTAGATTTTGAAATTTTAAAGATATATATATATATTTTAAAAAAAACAAAAAAACAAAACAATATTTTTTAACCTTTTCATTTTTTAGTTGTAATTTTAGATTTTAATTTTTTTTAATTTTTGGGCTATAGTTTTATTTCTGTGTTTTAGATTATTCGATTATTCTAAATTTGTCTAGTTAGCTAGTGTTAAAGTTTGATTTATTTCTAGGATTTGATGTTTTTTTTTAGGTTTTTAGATTTTGAAATTTTAAAGATACAAAATAAATTAATTAATTAATTAATAAATAAATAGATAAATTTAAAAAAAAAATTTAAAAAAAAAAATAAAAAAAAAATTCAATATTTTTTAACTTTTTCATTTTTGTAGAACTTTAGCTTTATTTGTATATATATTTTTGCTTTAAGTTTTATTAACTTTAGATTTAAATAGGAAAATATTAAATAAATAAATAAATAATAATAATAATAATTAGAAAAGGGTCAAAAAAAACCTTTAATAAAGTCGTTTTGGATCTAAATTTTGCATACTCAAAGGTGAACTTTAAATTTCTTTTTATCTAAAGTTTGGCTATATATTTCTAAATTGGAATTACTTAGAATATCATTTAAATTCGAAAATATTAGAAATGTCTAACATTTAAATTCAATAGTTCTCTCATGATAATAATTTTGTTTCGAAATTTAAATTGTTGGTTTTAAGTGTTTTCATGCTTAGCTGTGATTGATGATCGTTGAACTATCTTTAATTGTGGTTTTAAGTTGCTTGAAATTGGTGATTAATTGCTTTAGTCAACTTTGAGAATATTTCAAGTGATGATAAATTGCATGTCTCTATCAAACATTGTTAATGCATAATTGTGAGGGTGTTTTATCTAATATCATCATGGTGGATTGATTTTTTTCATAGCAGCAATTACCTATCGATTACTTGATTTTAATTTCATAACGGGATATTTTGACTCCACAAGGCACTGGTTTTAAAGCATCAAATCTAATTGGATCTGTAAAATCTTGTTAATCTTAACAAGTATTTGGTCATTTAACTATGTCTCCTAAATTGGTTGGTTTTCAAACAGTTCTCCTTCTTCATTTTCGTTAAGGTCTACCTCCCTTAATCTGCAAGGAGACAACTTAGATAGAGAGATTGGGGATCAGGGTGACAGCCCCCGATCTGAGCCGTTGTCGCGGTGCCTAGACATTTTGTGCGACAACAGACTGATTGAGGAAGAAGTGTACATAGAGGAACCTCAGGGTTGAGGTGCATGAGGAGTCTTATGTCTGCAGACTAAAGAAGGCTTTGTACGGACTCAAGCAGGCAACTCGGGCTTGGTATTCTTGGATTGATGGAAACCTGATGAGTCTTGGTTTCACCAAGAGTGATGTTGATCCCAATCTTTGCTACAAGGTTGTCAAAGGTGAAAATGTGATCTTGTTGTTATATGTTGATGAATTGTTTTTTAC
The DNA here is from genome assembly GCA_034641835.2 of Pinus albicaulis. Classification (NCBI taxonomy): domain Eukaryota; kingdom Viridiplantae; phylum Streptophyta; class Pinopsida; order Pinales; family Pinaceae; genus Pinus; species Pinus albicaulis. The sequence continues at coordinate 680,902,727 of CM076569.1, read as the reverse complement.
AGGAGTAGAAAATCTCATTGATCAATGTAAGAGGGAGTTGACTCTGAGTTCAAAATGAAGTATCTAGGTTTGATGAATTTCTTCTTGGGATTGGAAGGGCGGCAGAAGACGGGTGAGATCTTCCTTGGTCAAGGGAAGTGTATTATTACGATCCTTCAGGGATTTGGGATGATGGACTGCAAATGGATGGTCACTCCCATTGTGACCAATCTGAGAGGCTCTGACTCAGATTTGGCGAATCCATCTATGTATCGACAGTTGATCGAATCTTGTTTAACCAAGAGTGATGTTGATCCCAATATTTACTACAAGCTTGTTAAATGTGAGTTTATGATCTTGTTGTTATATGTTGATAGCTTGTTTTTTACAGGAGTAAAAAATCTGTTAAAATTTGGTAGCCTCAGGACGAATTTCCCCAAGGGAAACCCTTGAGCCACATATAAAGCTCATCTTGCCAAAGGAAGAACTCATTTGAACTAAAGAAATATTAGATAAAGGAAGAATTAAAATATCGAAGTATGTGGGCAAGAAATTATAATTGATATATATTTAAATATTAATCTGGGTTAAATATTTATAAGAGGGTTTAAAATTAAATGATTTGGGCAAATTCAAATTTCGAAATTATTTCCCTCCAGATTCATCGTCGGCTCCATGTTTATTTGGCAAAAGGAACTTATATATAAAAGGGACTCACTATCGAATGAAAATATGTGTGAATGGTTGACTATTCTTTGAGGTGTGAATTGGTCAAAAGGCTCGACAAACTATAGTTCGTTGATATGGCTTGAAGGTTCGTATAAAATCTCTAGCTCACTATACTCTGTAGATTGCATACTTTGTCGTCTCGCATGTCACCTTAATATATGGCATCGCACTTCTAAATGGCTCGGTTTCTGTGCAATCGAATTACGCTCGCTTATTTCTCAGTGGAACCACATGGCACATGTGACATGGCTCATTTTTGGGCTCGTAGTTTGAGTCTAATCTATACAACGGTCGGTGGTTTATTTCATTCATATCTCTGCAATTACGGTGATGTGCCTCTGTGGATATAATGACATATTTCGGTTGTTCCAATTTCATATATCTACAGTGACGTTGGCATTGTATTTCTTCCCAGCGAGTCGCATCTATTCACAGAGGATCATATTTCTCCATTGAAGGTCGTATCTCGTTACTATATGTCACACCTCTTCATTGTTGATCGTATTTCATTGTTGTGGGGCATACCACTTCGCTCTGAGTTGCATCTCACCGCAGTAGGTTGTATATTATCACTATGGTAGTTGGATAACTTACAATATCAATATGATCTATGCATTTATATATATCTTAGCATGGGTTTGTTCGTTAAAGAAGAATCCTAATTTCTTTACCAGTTAGGGCTTTTGCTAAGATAACCTAATCATTGTCTTTGCCCTTATATGAAGGTAGTAAGATTTGCGATGTCAATCTTATGATACAGTGATGACAGCTTTGCTTATGATTCAGTAATTACAATTTTGTTTAAGATACAGTTATGAAAATCTTGCTCTTGATCTACATGTATGGCAATGCCTCTAAGATAATGCCTCTAAAATAGTTTTGTGCAAACAGTGAAAGCTACCTTTGATATGTGGGCAGATTGGATGTGTAACAGGAATCTTCAAACAGTGACCTTATTGAAAGTATGACAACAATAATAGCCGCTACATAGTCTGGACAATATCTTTGATATACACCCTAGATAACAATATGAGACAGAACTCTATATGGCAATGACCCCTGGTGTATCGTGACTTAATATACCAATGATGACAGTGCTCTTACTCCATGGAGGATGATAATAGTGAACAGTGTTGATACTTCTTATGATGCCAGTAATGTGATAGCAGCTCTCTCTCTCTTCCTTGGGCTTATTTCTCTCTCTCTCTTCCTTGGGCTTATTTCGCTAAGTTCACAAATGTAGGTGTCAACCGTTTTGAGAGATTAGAGGTTATTGATGAATCTTGTTATGGATGTACTTTGTATCTCAGCTGAACAATTCATAAAATTTGATAAAAGAAGAAGAATTGAATTTCGGGTTTTCCCCTTTGTGGGGTTTCGCCCTGGTTTCCGACCAAATCTTGGTGTCTCTAAGTGTGCTTGCTTTTCTTTTGTTGTTCCTATATGTTCCGTTGCATTATTGTTGATATTGTTCTTTCTACATAATTGCATCTGATATAATCGTGTTATGATGTTGTGGGGTGAATTCAATGTATTTGCAGATGATAAAAAGATATAATGCAATTATCTAAAGCAAAGAACAATATATTCCTACAAAAAATCTCATTGATCAATGTAAGAGGGAGTTGCCATCTGAGTTTGAGATGAAGGATCTAGGTTTGAGGCATTATTTCTTGGGTTTAGAAGTGTGGCAGAGGTCGGATGAGATCTTCCTTGGTCAAGGGAAGTATATCATTACGATCCTTCAAAGATTTGCGATGATGGACTGCAAATCCATGGCCACTCCCATTGTGACCAATCTGAAGAAGTTGAGAGGCTCTAACTCAAATTTGGTAGATCCCTCTATGTGTCGACAGTTGATCGAATCCTTGATGTATCTAGTTAATACCAAACCTGATATTTGCTTTGTAGTGAACACTCTGAACCAGTTCATGGTGGAACCTAGGCATGTACATTGGATTGCAGCAAAGCATGCATTCAGGTATCTACGTGGTCCATAGAAAGTGTACAAATTTCTATGGACAAGTAGGTTGCGGACATTCTCACAAAACCTTTGTCTCGGATGAAATTTGTACACTTTAGGGACAAGCTTGGAGTGGCTGAGAATACCTGCATAGTTGAGAGGAAAAGTTGATGTTGTAGCATCAGACATTTTCCCTAAGTCAAGGGCATTGACTGGGTGCCATGTAATGCGGCTAGGGAGAATGACCCAGATAGCATCAGGGTCTGGAGTGCTCCCCCGGTTAGAAGGTTCTGACCATATTGCCAAAGTGTGCGCCTCAAAGCATCAGGTAGTACTTTTACCATTCAAGTGTCATGAGACAACATGGGGGAATGGTAAATGGGCCCAAGGTTTCACCATTGGTTAGGGAGAATTGACCTGGTTCCAAGGGATGACTTGGTTAGTTGGTGACCCAGGACTAGTCCCGGTCTGGGGGTACTTGACCATATCGCCAAAGGGTATTTGGCTAGTGGGTGACTAGATCCTTTGCATGATGTTGATGTAAGATGCTTTCCACGTGGTTATGGAATGGAACATGAAGTGGATGGATACATTAACATAACATGTTTATTCAATATTTTTTTGTGATGGAAAAATATTTCAACCAAGTGGACAATTGAGGAAGTAAATGTGAATATCTCCCTAAATAAGAGGGAGTGATGATTTTTCGGTAGATGTGGGAGGTATTCCCCACCTACACAAGTTAAAAGAAAAGAAAAATTAAATTTTAAATTAAAAGAAAGAAAATTCAATTAAATTTTAAATTTAATTTGCAAAGAGACGTGCCTCTTTGGACACCTTAATAACTCTTAGATACTCCTGCAAAGAGACGTGCCTATAAGATTGTTTCATAATTCGTCACTAAGTACTCTCGTCATAAGAAGCTAATCATAGCTTAAGTACTTAAACCACATAAACAATCTTAATTCAAGACTCACTCATAATCCTTGCACAGGCATTAATAATTCACCTCCAAGCATAAGCATGGTTGATAGACTTCTAGGGCCACCCTTCTCACCTAGCTTAAGGGATTCAACAACTTCTTAGTGGTTAACACGGTGACTTTGCAGTCATTAGAGCCACAATCTCTGTAGCGCCGAAGGCACCGGGTGGTTGGAACACAGGGGGAGGTATCGTTAATCAAGCCTTTGCTTGCTACCCATTGGCTTCCATTCCACAATCTACTTTGAAGATTGGTTTCAAAACAATGAAGAGGAAGTTTTTATTTAGACTAGGCATATAACTTAAAATTAACCAAGATCCTTGCATTACACCTAGGTCTTAGGATTTGCATAGCATATAGGTTAGTGGATCATTGAAGCAGCGGTTGTCCATCCGGTTACTCGACTCTTAATTAGAATAAGAAAGAAATTGACTCCACAAAGCACTGGTCTCAAATATAAATTTAATCTAATCTTTAAAATCTTGCTTGAATTAATCAAGTAGCTAGGCTACTCAATCGTGTCTCCCAGACTTGTTGGTTCCCAACTTGTCTTTCATCATCTCATTTTCCATAGGGACTATCCCCCATAACATTGTTGGGAGATAGCTAGAGCAGTGGGTGGGGGATGCGAGTGACAATCCCTTCGGTCATTCGTGTGATTGCGTGTACAATCTAGCAGAGCAAAAAGAGGCTTTTGGGACGATTATGCTCTGCAGAGAATCGAGAGAACTCTAAAGCCAACACGCAGGAAGGTGATAATAACCTTGACCTTGTCAATTAGAAAAGAAAGGGCAAAGGCAAGGGTTTCAGTAAAGAAAAGAGTGAGGAATTAGCCTCACAGTCGAGGAAGACGAAAGACTTGAGTAAATCAAGTGTTTTATATGTCACAAGCATGGTTATTGTGCATCATAGTTTCCAAAGAGGAAGAAGGGCGAAGGATTGTCACAGCAACAAGAGTGTTGAAGAATGTAACTAGGTTCGGTCTTCATAAATTGTACTTGAGTCAAATGTAATACATTTTTCAAAAAGAATTTAGTATTATTGACTTGTTAAAGCATGGGTTTCATGCTTGGGTCAATTGTCTTAGTTCAAGCCTCCATTGTAGGCTTTTTAATTAAAGTCAAAATCTATCTTTTCATGTTAAAATCCTCCATCAAAGTCTCCTTGTTGTCGGCCTCAAAAGGAATAATCAAGTCGACTTCCCTTAATGAAGTCATGTCGGCTTAACATAGAGACACTTCCCTTCACAAACTCATGTCGGCTCATTTATGATGGACAAACAACTATATATATAAGAGTATAAGGTCTTCGCATTACTTCAACACAGAAACTCGAGCTAATTGCAGAGATAATTTCGAGTAATCATAGAGACAAGTTCGGATATATTCACAGTGACTCAATGTTATTACAGTGGCACTATCACAGTGACTCGAAGCTATTACAGGGGTACTATCACAATGACTTGATGCAATTACAGTGGTGCATATCATAGTCTCGGTACAATTACAGTGGTGCCTATCACAATCTCAGTGCTATTACAGTAGTGATATGTCAAAGTGAATGGTTCGATGTTATTTCAGTGGAGATGATCTTGGTGCTACCACAACAAATGATCTCGGTGCTACAAGTGAATGGTTCCAGTGCTAGTGCAAACACAGTGATGAAGCCTCGGCGACAAGGTTTCAGTGTTATCACAGGAAAGAAGGTTGGTTAACCTAGGGTTATCTCAAGATGAGTTCGATTGCCAACTTGCAAGGACCGGGATATTCACCTTTTCGGGAGCAAAGAATGACATGACAAGGTTGACTTGATGGATGGAGGTAGTCTTGAGTCTAGGTTGTAAGGGTTTTGGTCGTCTCATCTTGGATCTACTGAAGGAAGAATTTTGATAGGGTTTTCCCCTAGAGTGGGGTTTTTCCCTAGCTGGGTGCCTACATCTTGTGTCCTATTCTATTTGTTGCTTGGCATTATTCTTGATGATAAGAAAAGATAAATCTAAATAACTAATAACAATAACTAAAACATCACAAGATAATGTCATAATAAGATAAATCATTTAACTGCCACCTCCTTGGATTTCTGAACATGGTATCAGAGCTAAGGTCATGATCAAAGATAGTTTGAAGACCACTCAATGAAAGGTTTTGTTTGCATTTTCCTTGAAGACCATTTCTGGCTAACGGAACTAAGTTTACAGTGGGCTAAGACATATTGAAGAAGAAGGACAAGTTCAGATCTAATTCAGAATGTGAATTTCGGTGTTAATCTCTGTCACACTCATGTCATAAAGGAGATTTCAGACTCAGTGATGTATGGTTGAAAAACTAATATAAGGGCTGAAGCATTGCTATGATATGTAAGGTCGAAACAATGAAGAAATATATTGACTCGTTGAAGAAATAGAACTTGGCACAACTGTCTGTGGAGATATATCAAGGATCTGAGATGATAATACAAGCACAAGGAACCAGCTTGAAAGAAGCACTCTTTGAGGATCTGAGTGCAAGGAAACAAGTAAGTATTGTTACTACAAGTCCAATGAGCTATCAAAAATAAGAGGTATGTAAATACAAGGTAAGTATAATCATAAAATTTTAAGATTTTAAAATATATGTAACTTCAAATGGTTCATTGTGATCCTTGGATAACATACATGTTAGAACCTTAATCCTTGTCCTCTAGTATATACAAGCAATATAGGATGTCAAGTAAATATCCCGTTGTCAATTAATAACTGGATCTTCGATATCATTGGATTCCATCCTCCATGGTTACAGAGGAGATCTAACTTGAGAAATTAAATCATGTTCTTGGTATCACATGTTTTCCTTAAAAGTATGCATTATAGTTATAGAAGATCATGGCTTACACTTCAAGGAATTCCTACAAGGTTTGTCAAGAAACATCTCCAGGTATGTCTTAGACTATACATCTTATAAAATTCTCTTCATATTATCTTGAAATTTGCGTTATGTTACTAACATCGTTATGTCTAGCTATCTTGAATCATAAAAATAAATCATGTTCTTGGTATCACATTTTTTTACTTGAAAGTATGTATTATAGGTATAGAAGAACATGGTTTACACTTCAAGGAATTCCTACAAGGTTTGTCAAGGAACATCTCCAGGTATTTCTTAGTATATACATATTATAAAATTCTCTTCATCTTATTTTCAAGATATTCAATTATATTACTAACATAATTATGTCTATCTCTCTTGAATATTAAATATTCGTGTTTAGGGTGATTCATCTTTTGATAAATCTACCCTCTTTACATCCTTGATTGTTCTTATAGAACCCTATGTTGAAAAGTGTAACTAGGTCGGTCTTCATGCAACGATGGCCTTAAACGTAGTGAAGAAATACCTCTCCAACGCTGGAATTCATCAGCAGTCTGAAAATGTATGACTTAAGTAGGCCTAACTCATGGCCTATATGAAAAATTGAAGCACTTAAAGAATATGCTTTATATATATACATTTGATGTGCGGTCATTATTGCAAGAAGAATGCGATCATCTCTGAGATTTCAGCGCAGATAAAAGGAAGATTACAGTACGTATAAAAGGTGAGATCACAGTGCGGTAAAAGGAAGTGTAACATTGTGGATCTCTGAAGTAACACAACAACAATATAATGCAGTCACACTTAGAATATAATGCAGTCATATAATATGGCCACACTTGAAAAACTATGGGATCATTTCTGAAGTGTTCAATGATGATCTATGTAACAATAAGTGCGGATTAGACAGTATATAAAATGCAGACAAGACAATATATATAATGCGGACAATATCAATGAATAAGTGTGGGCTTTCTACTTCATATCTGTGAAGAAGTGCAGGCAGCCCCTGCGGACTATTCATATGACAGAAATGAGGATATGCGAATACATATAGTGCAAACATATTAAAAGAGTTTGCTTTAATCTATCTCAGCCAAGGTGAATATATATTACAGCGGTAGTATATATATTGTTTTTGTGATGCCAGAAATAAGCTAAGATCTTGGAGTATACCATTAAGGGCAATTATATTAAAGAAATAATTTGCTGAGGTTGGGAAAGTGCTCATAAGATTTACCTTGGAAGAAAGTAAGGAAGGTAAATCTAAGATTTACCTTCCTAACCACAGCTCAAAGAATAAAGTCAGTTCAGTATCGATTTGTGAAGAAGAGAAGAATCAAGTTTGGAGAAGTTGTGTCTTGTGTACTTTGATAATTGACTTGATGAAAGACTAAATAATATAAAGAAGAGAAGACATAAGAATTTCAAGTAAGCTCATAAGTAATTATCAAGAAGATATTTTTTATTAACCTATAGCCCTCCAAATTCTCAACATGGTTTGAGAGCTAAGGTGCTAAAGACAAAAGGCTATTTCACATAGAGACACTCAAGTACTAAAATTCAGTTTTATAGAAATCATCAAAGAAAAAGTCAAAGTCTTCAGTGTAAGGTCAAATGAGATTTCAAGTAAATCCTCAAGCCATCTCAAGAAGACTTTGACCCTTATTAAAGGAATCCTCACATCAAGGAGGTAATCTTTGACATCAAAGATTCTTGAAATTGTTAGAAGAAAAATCACTAAGTACCTCCCAACACTATTGAAGACATCTCCATTATGAAGTAATTTGTGATCATCAAGGATCCAAGATCAGCTAGTTTGAAATCAGTTTAAGAGGAAGTTCCTGCAATCATATTCAACAAGAAAGCTAATGGAAGAAGATAAGCATATACTCAAGTAAGTATCCTTATTACTTCATAAAAAATTTCTTCTTTGCAAATAAAGCATCAAACTGGTTAGGGTTTCAAAACTTTCCTGCATAGAAGACAAGGACAATAAAGTCATGCCTAATACATGAAGGGAGATATAAGAGCCCAAAGGATTCTTACAGAATCCATAAAAAGACTCTCTCATCTCCGATGTACCAAATCTAGAATCATCAAAAGAAAGATATGAGAAATTGCTGGAGCTATTCTCTCTGAGTGCTGCAGAAGAAGCAATCTCTCTGAGATCAACTGCAGGAACTGAGAGAAGTAATTTTTGACACTGAGATAACTACAGTGGTGTTGAATGCTCTACCAGAAGAATGGGGAAATTTCACTTCAAGTTTGTACGAGAAGAAAGAAGCCACACCATTCAACAATTTAGAGCCTCTACGAAAAATAGAGGAAACAAGATTGAAAGCCGAAGATGATACACGATCAAGTGAAGGGAATCAAGCCTTTGCAGCCACGTCGAGAAATAAAGGAAGATTCGATAAGTTTGGTCCTCAGAATAGTATGGAAAAAGCACGATGCTTTGGATGTGATCAACGTGGGCATTATAAAATTAATTGTCCTAAATTTGAAAGGGACAAGAGAAATAGGGAAGAAGCCCCATGTCTGAAATGAGGAAAGAACACGATAAGAAAGAAGAAGCAAGGGATCTCCACTACTATTGAGATCATCTTCTCCTTTAAGTGATTTCTGTTGGTTATATGATAAGAAGTAGTGTAGCATCCCAATGAAAGAATGGTTGGAGATCTTGGTGAATCAGCTCTGGGAAAACCTCTCTAATAACATTACTAATGGAAAGCAATCATCAAGAGCAAGGGTCATCATGGAAACATAATTCTGGGATATTGATGGAGCATGCCAAGAGAATGAAGCTCTTCATTCTTGAGAAATTGCTACAAGATTATTCAAGGGAAAAAGGGTATGAGGTATGTATATGTTTATATGCTAACATTGGATGATGTGAATTCATGTCATATGGTTGCAGGTAATGAACTTCTGTATTTAGTAGTATGATCTATGGAAGAGTATCTCTCAGTGCACGGACAGATGAAACCAACATAATATGTCCTCATGGAATATGAGGTGGTTGTATATGAACGAGAAACTAGAAAGGTTGTAAGTTCCTGGGAATGGAGAATGTGCAGAAAGGAAGAGATCATGAAATGCAACCATGTCAAGAGACAGTTATCATCCGGAAGCAAAGAAAATGTGACCAGGAGATCTCCTGAAAAGATATGTAGACTCTAACGAAAGTATGGTAAAGAAGAAAACCCTTCGAAAAACATATCATTAGGAGATGTGTCAATCTATATGAAGGATGTCGATGCCTACAAGAAGATGTCATGGTGAAAGATCAACATTGAGGTAACTTTTGTTTTAAAAGTTCATATGTATATGTTTATCTGAATAAATTTGTGCAGGGCTGCTAATCATGAGAAAGGATGTATGATCCTGGGAGATGATTTGAAGGAAAGCAGCATGGAATAACAGTGGACCAGATAAGGAAAATCTGATGAATCACTTTCTGACAGCTGACATGACTCAAGATGAAAGTGATGGATGATCTGTGCCCTATGAAGCTAAAAAGTTGAAGATTCCCCAATATCGAAATCCATGACATCGTGGACAGGAATTCTTCATTTGCAGTTGGGTGTCTCACCATTGCTAGGAGGTCCCTGGTTAAGAGGGAGCATGATGGTAAGTTTCTTACTTGGATGAAACTTGGTAATTCCTAAGAATGAGCTTAGGTACATTCCTTGTATAGGAATGAGTACATTCCCTTGTGGAATAGGTCCTCCCTGGTTGAGAGGGAGAGATAGACACATCATTATGGTCTTCACTTGGGAAGACAGAATGGAGGATTGGGTAATCATCTGGCATTCAATACTCTTTGAGAATGTATAAGGGCATTCAAGATAAGAGTATTCGGGGACCGATATTCTTTGAGGGCTAGCTACCCAAGAGAAGAATAGTCCAAGAAGGTCATACTTTGGGAACACCCGGGTGGAGTATGTACCTTGGAGAGACAATGACGATGGTGTCTATAAGTCATGTGTCTCGCCAGCATTGTAGCCCATTGTCTCGTTGAGAGATGGGGTTGTTAGTCAAGGCTTTGCACTAGGACAATGTTGGTTGATATGATGCTATACAGATGCGATTACCAATCCGATTCTTCTTATGAGATTCTTCAGTTTGAAAGTGACCATGTACCTGTATGAATACCTCCCTAGTTAAGAGGGAGTGTTGAAAAGTGTAACTAGGTCGGTCTTCATGCAACGATGGAAGACAAGCCTTAAACGCAGTGAAGAAATACCTCTCCAACGCTAGAATTCATCATGATCTAATCAGCCTCATTCACCATGAAACTAGTCAACCTAACTCATAGCTATATGGTCGGCTTGCTTAAAGAGATGTGCTTTATATATATACATTTGATGTGCGGTCATTATTGCAAGAAGAATGTGGTCATCTCTGAGATTTCAGCGCAGATAAAAGGAAGATTACAGTACGTATAAAAGGTGAGATCACAGTGCAGTAAAAGGAAGTGTAACATTGCGAATCTCTGAAGTAACATAGCAACAATATAATGCAGTCACACTTGGAATATAATGCAGTCATATAATACGGCCACACTTGAAAAACTATGCGATCATTTCTGAAGTGTTCAACGATGATCTATGTAAAAATAAGTGTGGATTAGACAATATATAAAATGCGGACAAGACAATATATATAATGCGGACAATATCAATGAATAAGTGCAGGCTTTCTATTTCATATCTGTGAAGAAGTGCAGACAGCCCCTGCGGACTATTCATATGACAGAAATGCGGATAGACAGAAATGAGGATATGCGAATACATACAATGCGAACATATTAAAAGAGTTTGCTTTAATCTATCTCAGCCAAGGTGAATATATATTACAGCAGTAGTATATATATTGTTTTTGTGATGCCAGAAATAAGCTAAGATCCTGGTGTATACCATTAAGGGCAATTTTATTAAAGAAAGAATTTGTTGAGGTTGGGACAGTGCTCATAAGATTTCCCTTGGAAGAAAGTAAGGAAGGTAAATCTAGGATTTACCTTCCTAACCACAGCGCAAAGAATAAAGTCAATTCAGTACAGATTGATGAAGAAGAGAAGAATCAAGTTTGGAGAAGTTGTGTCTGATGTATTTTGATAATTGACTTGATGAAAGACTAAATAATATAAAGAAGAGAAGACATAAGAATTTCAAGTAAGCTCACAAGTAATTATCAAGAAGAGAATTTGTATTAACCTATAGCCTTCCAAATTCTCAACACCCTAGACTAGTTCTCTAGAAAACCCTAACCTAAGGGTATGTTGACAATCTGTGAAACCCTAATCTGCTTAAGGTTATTGGGAAATTGCTATTATGTTTGATATATTGATGATGTCATGTTTGGGGTTTTGGTATGATCATGAAAACCCTAACTTGTTAGGGTTGAAATGGTGGTGTTTGAAGTCTCGAACCTTTGAAGTTTTGGTATAAGTAGTGTTTGATATGTTATGAATTGAAACCCTAGATCCTTAGGGTTTGGTTGGGTCTATAAGCAAAACCCTTGTTATGTATTTAAAAGTCCTAGAAATGAAACCCTAGGTATGTGTTCATTTGGTTGAAACCCTAGCTTGGTCTAGGTCAGTATATGTCTAAACATTGTCTGACATATGTTATGCTTTTGTTTGATGATGGATTCCTAGATATAAGTGTTGACCTAATTACTAATGGTCATAAGTCCTAGGGTTTGGCAACAAGCCCTAGTCAAAGTTTGAAGTTCTAGGATGATGATGTTTGGGAAATCTAGGGTTTTGCAGCTAAACCCTAGTAGTGGTTAAATTCTCTAGTATATATAACAATTTGGAATCTATGAATCTATATAGGGATTGCTGAGAATTTGTAGATGGAAAAAATAGGGTTTACATCAAACCCTAGTAGAATTTATTCATGTTGATTAAGCTATGATTGGTTTTGATTATTTTAGATCAAACTCAAATAAGCAAGTTTGTTGCAAAATTTGAGAAGGATTTCTCATTTGTTTCCTGCCTTTCTACCAACATGGTTTCCAGGAGTACATGGTACATGGAGAATGTTGCATCTCGCCATAAGACATCACCATGGAAGTTGTTTACCAATTTGACAAAGCAGGACTCAAGCATAGATGTGGAGCTTCGTAGTGATGCCAAGTATGCAATAAAAGGAGTTGGGACAATTTTGTTGCAGCTCGAGTCAAGTTGCTTGTTGGAAGTGAAGGACGTGTTGTATGTTCTAGGGCTCAAGAAGAACATGCTTTCAATCTTATTCATGGAGGACAAAAGTTTTGCGGTGGAGTTCTAGAAATGGCAAACACTTATCAAACCAGAAGGATCTAGCCCTGACACAACTTAGGTTATTGAGCTTACAGAGGGAAATTTGTATAGGTTACAAGTTAAGCATGTTTGAGCCTTGGTTCATAGCAATGACAACCTATGTAAGTTGTGGCACGGGAGGATGGGGCACCAGTATTACAAGTCTTTGTCGATTCTGATAGAGATTGTCACTAGTATTCCATATTTTAGTATGAGTAGCAAGGAGTGTGCACCCAGTGTGTGCTTGGAAAGCATGTCAAGGTTGCTTTCCCAAGCAACGAGTTCAGATCCAAGGAGATTTTGGATCAGATACATTCGAATGTATGTGGGTCGATGTCAGTAGCATTCGTACAAGGAGGCATATATTAAGTGTATTTTATTGATGATTGCATTAAAAAGACATGGATCTACTTCATGAAGCCCAAGGATGAGGTCTTCAATCGGTTTCAAGGGTTCAAGCCTCTTGTGGAGAACTAGATAGCAAAGAAGAATAAGGTCTTGAGGACAAACAATGGCGGTGAGTATACCTCTAATGAATTCAAATATTTCTGCAAGGAGGCATGAATTAAGAGGGAGCTGATGTTATCTTACAACCCATAACAAAATGGGGTTATGGAGAGAAATGTTGGAGTTTTTGTAGCTTCAAAAGGTCTTCTACATAGGTTTGGTGTCTTAGCATGTAGAAGATATATGATTGCCTCTTTAAGTGCTTGCTTGGCTGAGTTAGTGATATTATGATTTCTTTCCTAAGGTTAAAAGTACAAAAATTAATCTAATTAATTATTGTGGACTATTAGGCCAAAGTTCTAAGGATAAATAACAATATTATTTAAGTGACTTAGATATAGTTTCAATTTCTAATCTCAAGTGAGGCTTAGGATTTAATTATAGTCATTAATCACTTAGGAGATTAGGGTTAGGGATTTTGTCTTAATGAAATTATAAAATAAGCCTATGGGAAAGGTGAAAGCATACACAATTGTGGAGGAAGTGATTTTCTCTGGAGTGAGAGGCCCGACTAAGCTGAAGAGATGCGAGGAGAAGTGTAGCAGGGAATTCCGGAAGAAATTCAAGGAGACCAAGTTCAGGAAAGTGAGAGGCCAAGTTGTTGAAGAAGAGGGTTGAATTGTGGAGGACAACAACTTATTCACAGAGGTCAATTTCTCTAGTGCACAGGGGTCATACGAGATAGGGAGAAAGGGAGGCTGATTTGCTGGTGAGACAAGTTAATTCTCCGAGGCCGATTTGCTTCCGGTGGTTTGATTTCCAAAGGTCAAATTCTGTAATATTCCCAAATTTTCACATGATATTTGGAATATTAGAGTTCTTAATAAACTTAATTAATTAAGTAAATAAAAAGGTGGAGGGACCCATAATCCTCAAAGATAAAATAAATCCAATTTTTGATGTGTGTATGTGGATATTCTAGATCTAGATCTAAAACATGTAGGGGAGCAGCTACATTAATGGAGATCATATCTCATTTATGAGATAGATCATGGAGGATGAAACAGTCAAATAAGATCATGGATCTTAAATGTAAAATCATGAGGATCTTTCAAGAGGTCAACTGAGATCATAGTGCATTCAAAGTAAGATCATAAAGCACTTATGATAAGTTAGTGGAGGAAGTGATGCATTTAATGCACACATGATGGAGAAGGTGATCACCCCATGTGAACATGATGGAGGACATGGAGAAACAGCGCAGTCAACCATGGAGACTTATGTCCACATGTACAGCGTAGTTTTGGAAAGGGCCTAGGCTATGGAAGGCTCATGACCTATATAATGAAGGAGAAGGCACAATAGAGGGCAGATTTGGATACTTTGATTATTCTTTGATCTTTAGATCTGGAAATTGTCAAGTGACATTTTTATGCATGCCTTTGTTGTTTAGCAGGGTCTGTTGTACTGTTTAGTACAAGGGTGTTCCTGTGTGGGAATCCCACACTCATCCTACTCAGGAGAGATTATTGAGTTGTATAGTTCCACACCCAGGCATCAAGCCAAGCTTTAGTCTTCAGCTACAGCACAGTTTTTGTTCAGAGTTGTGTTGTGTTGCAAGGTGTTGCAGTGGAGGATTGAGAGAGTCACTTTCAATGTTGTATTTTTAGTGGAGGGGCATCATTTCCATTGGGAGGCCAGCAAGGAAGACCCTGGAGCTTCATTTCACATTTTGGCACCAGGCCAATCTATTTCCACCTCCTACAGCGCAGTTCCATCATCAAACTGCGTTATTTCATGGGTCATCTGTAGAGGGGGTTTCAGTGCTTCAGTTGGGGGGTTAGATCTTCAGTGTTGGGATCAGCCCTTCACTTGGAGGATCTATTGGAGGAGATCTATACATTTCTACATCAATTTCAGCCACCTCCATCCAGTTATTCAGTTGCAACTGTTATTCATCCCTAGGGCTGCATTCCGGCATTTTGCATTTTGGGTATTTCAGGAAACCCTTTCTGGGTTGTCTTGGAAATGTGTTTGAGAGCATAGATCTCCAGCCCCAACACCTTTTGAGCTATATAACAGCAAATCTACATTGTTATATCATTCCTATAGCAGTTTATGCCCTAAAACTACGCTGTCTTGGCTCATGGCATTTGTATAGCAGTTATTTCTCATGTATTGACATATTTGCTTAGTAGAGGCTTGTTTTGTATTGCTTGAGTGACTTGATCCTCAAGATCTTGTGCATGTTATTTGCTGATATGATTAATAAGATGGTTGTGCATTTGCCTCATGTAATGGTGTATTGATGTATTCACTGCTATTTTCCATGTTTATGCACTATATTCTTGCTTTTTCCATTTTGGAATATTACAGTGACATCAGAGCATGATCTTTGGCTGAGCTTGTGGACACTTCATCTTTTGCATCAAAAGAAAAAGCAGATAGATGAGATCTATCATGAAGGAGGATTGTAGTTTTGCCACCCTTCTCTTTAGATCCATGCAAGATCTCCCCAAAGAGGTCAAATAAATGAAGAGAGAAAGGAAAAAGGAGGATCCAAGAAGAGGATTTGATGAGGAAGGTCCAAGTACTTCCTATCAGCAACAAAGAAAACTGGAGAATCATAGATCTCCTCATATATCTATTATGCCCACATTCTTTGAAGAAGGTGAATGGTATAGAAATGAAGAAAGAAGAGAACCTGAGACTCATGAGAATCTCAGTCTATATCTTGAAAAGTACAAAGCACAGTCTAGAGCATTCAAGGAGAATCTAACTCTCCAACAATTCTTCAAAATCAAAGAAGAAAGAAGATCATATAGCAACAATAGAAGAAAGAGCACAATTGATTCTATTTGCCTACATTTGATGGATCTTCCTCGAGCATTGTTAAGGCTTGGAGGAAAGAATTAGATGCATTCTTCAGGCTACATCCAGTAGTTGAAAGAGAGGTTGTTCAAATTGCAGCACTTCATCTTTATGGTGAAGCCAATGATTGGTGTTTTGGTCACATGGAGCATGCAAAGGTGATTAAATATTCAGATTTCTTTCACAAGTCGAGGAAGAATTTTGATGTGAGAAAACCATAGATGTGTCACAAAGAGACATTTCCTAAGGGAACAAAGGAGGATGTCAATCTTGTCACTCTGGACAAAGAGTCACTACATTCACCACCAGTTGCAGAAGCACTTGCATCTGGAGAAGAGACACTTGCAACTTTGCAAGATAGTCTTGAGCTCTTGACACATAGAGTCCCATGCATGATTCAGGAGATGCATGAGAAAGAGGAGGTAGATTCCAATGCTGGTACACTTGGAAAAGAGCAACCATCACTCTTACCAACAGTTGGAGAGATCATTGCACCAGAAGAGGAAACTCTTGTGATCTTGCAAGATGTTTCTGAATCTCAGTTGATCCAAGGTATGCATCCACTTTCATCTCATATTGTTTTAGTACCTCTTATTGAAACCTATGGGAACATGCCATTAAGGCCAATGCATAACCAAGGGTTAGAACAACATGCTGATTTGAAGCAGCAACATATCACAGAACAGAGGACCCTTGATCTAATCAAGGAGGAGATGAAAAGCTATCCTGGTTCATCATTGTTGAGCTACATTCAACCCTTTGAGTTGAAGTGTAGAGTTTCAGAAGATGGGGATGAGCATGATCCTATGTACAATGGCTAGCTATGAGTTCAGCATTGTGCCTTACCATGAGACAGCATATGTATAACCATGCAGATCTAAAGTGTTGTCACTTAGTAGCAGTGATAATGGGAGGGCCCCATCATTCTTGGAGCATTCTGAAGATAGCTTCACTCATGAAGCAATGGAGGTAAAGATGGTAGATGGTAGACATCTTGAGATGAGGAATCTTTTCTCCTTTCTAGATGACACTTTTTCAATAAGCATCTCACAGCTCAAAGAGAAACTTCTACCTGCAGCAAATTCAGAACATCATTGGTTTTGGAGGACCTTTGGTGAAAAGAGAATTTCATGGAGAGATCTCATTGGAGGTGCACTTCAACATTTCATGGAGTGCAAAGTTCTTCATCAGTTTAAGATGGATGGTATTCTACAAAGAGAGGATACCATGTTTATGCAAAACATCACTCATCATCCACATTGGGATGAGTGGGTGAGGATGATAAGGGGTTGCATGACCACTTGCAGATATATGACATGGGCCAACAAGAAGCTTGGTTACGTTGGTTGCTCTTGGGTGAGTTTGGTTACTACCCAAAGGCTCCTATTTCTTTGATCCATGCCTTGAAAAACACTCATGTAATGAAAAAGGAGGCATGGCTGCGTTGGTTGCTCTTGGGTGAGTATGGTTACCACCCAAAGGCTCCTATTTCTTTGATCCATGCCTTGAAAAACACTCATGTAATGAAAAAGGAGGCATGCTGCGTTGGCTGCTCTTGGGTGAGTATGGTTACCACCCAATAGCTCATATTTTTCTGATTCATCCCTTGTGTATCAATGATGGAATGCAGCAGAAAAAGGCATGTTCACTTGGGTTGTCCATGAGAGAGTTTGGCCATCACATGACATCTCCTATGTCTATGTGTTTTGTATTGGGTAGAACTTGGCATGATGCTCTCATGATGTGTATTAATGGTGCTTACTTGCATTGGGTTGATGCGACATTCCACATGTCTATTAGTATGTTTTTACTCCATGACGCACATGAGGAGGTGAGAAGGCAGCAAGATCTCTTGTTGCTTTGGTTGCTTTTGGGGGAGTTTGGCTTGTCCATCTTGCATGGTGGAGATGGAGGATGGCAGCAAGAGGCCCTACTTCGTTGGTTACTATTGGGAGAATATGGTTTGACATCTTTGTCTACCCATATGTCTCTATTTCCTCTTTGGTACAATGTTGGAATGGTGCTTGAATCCAACAAGGCCAACAGGGCTAAGGATGGAGGCATGAAAAGCCTCTCTTTACTTCATGTAGCATGGGATGGAGGATTACTTTGAGAGTTGGAGTTTTCCTTTAGTGGGAGGAGCCATCTATTTTTATATATCTCATGTATTATGGAGGATGTTGGATAGCTTATGGTTGTCACTTGGAGCTTCATGATTGAGGAGGGACATCTAGCTACACAGTTAGAGATCACTCTAGACATTCTAGAGAGGCAACTTTGGTGCTGGGCATACATAACTCATTGCAGCAAATGGAGAGACCTTCCTTGTGTGGATGCCATTTGGAGGGGGACAGATTGCTCTAGCATCTACTTTTGTAGTTGCTCGAGGACAAGCAACATTTTGCCGGGGAGGACTGTAATATTCCCAAATTTACACATGATATTTGGAATATTAGAGTTCTTAATAAACTTAATTAATTAAGTAAATAAAGGAGTGGAGGGACCCACAATCCTCAAAGATAAAATAAATCCACTTTTTGATGTGTGTATGTGGATATTCTAGATCTAGATCTAAAACATAGAGTAGTGGAGCAGCTCCATTAATGGAGATCATGTCTCATTTATGAGATAGATCGTGGAGGATGAAACAGTCAAATAAGATCATGGATCATAAATGTAAAATCATGAGGATCTTTGAAGAGGTCAACTAAGATCATAGTGCATTCAAAGTAAGATCATAAAGCACTTATGATAAGTTAGTGGAGGAAGTGATGCACTTAATGCACACATGATGGAGAGGGTGATCACCCCATGTGAACATGATGGAGGACATGGAGAAACAGCACAGTCAACCATGGAGACTTATGTCCACATGTTCAGCACAGTTTTGGAGTGGGCCTAGGCTATGGAAGGCTCATGATCTATATAATGAAGGAGAAGGCACAATAGAGGGCAGATTTGGATACTTTGATTATTCTTTGATCTTTTTAGATCTGGATTTGTCAGGTGACATCTCCATGCACTCTTATGTTGTTTAGCTAAGTTTGCAGTGTTGTTTAGCACAGGGTGTTCCCGAGCGGGAATCCCACCCTTACTAATAGAGGACTTGTGTGTCTACTCTGGGAAGGTTTTCTATTGAGCTCTATTCCTTATCAGGCATTGGTGCCATCTTCAGGAGGTTGTTTCTAGCATTCAACTAGGAAACCAGTGCAGGATTCATCCTACCACTTTGTTCTTCAGATTCAGTCTTCCAGGAGCAGCAAATCTATATCAAGCATTCAGGCCATTGAGATTTACCTCCATGCAGCAGCAGTCCCTTCAAGGATTGCATAGTCCAGTCCTGTAGATCTATTGGAGGACGGAAGTTTCTAGTATTTCAGCTGGAAATCCTGTGAGGGATCATCTCCTCACATTGGATCTATTGTTTCCATTACTCAGGAGCTATATTGACATATCTAGCAGTAGGCTATTGAGCCTCCCTCTCTTACAGCGCAGTTTTCTGAAGCTGTTGTTCATCCAGCAGCGATTTTCAGTGGAGGAGATTCGAGGAGCTAGATCTTGAGTGTTGGGATCAACCTTTCACTTGGAGGATCTATTGGAGGAGACCTATACATTTCTACATCAGGTTCAGCCACCTCCATCCAGTTATTCAGTTGCAGCTGTTATTCAGCCCTAGAGCTGCATTCTGGCATTTTGGGTATTTTAGGAAACCCTTTCTGGGTTGTCTTGGAAATGTGTTTGGAATCATAAATCTCTAGCCCCAACATCTTTTGAGTTATATAACAACATATCTACATTATTATATCATCCCTGTAGCAGTTTATGCCCTAAAACTACATTGTCTTGGCTCATGCCATTTGTATAGCAGCTATTTCTCATGTATTGACATATTTGCTTAGTAAAGGCTTGTTTTGTATTGCTTGAGTGACTTGATCCTCAAGATCTTGTGCCTATTATATGTTGATATGACTAATAAGATGGTTGTACATTTGCCTCACGTAATGGTGTATTGATGTATTCACTATTATTTTCCATGTTTATGCACTATATTCCTACTTTTTCCATTTTGGAATTGTGGAGGACGACAAATTATCCACAGAGGTCAATTTCTCTAGTGCGCAGGGGTCGTAAGAGATAGGGAGAAAGAGAGGTTGATTTGTTGGTGAGACAAGTTAATTCTCCAAGGCCGATTTGCTTTCGGTGGTTTGATTTCCAAAGGTCAAATTCTTAAAGGTAGATTTTCCCAGTGGGGCCAAGTTTCCAGGGGCCAAGCAGCTATATATCTTATGTGTATTCTCTGTGGGTCTTCTCAAAATTTTCTCGAGAAATTTAATGAAGAAAGATTGTGTTGGGTGTAAATTTGTTGTTGTGGTGTGAATGATCTCTTCATTTTATTTCCGCTACATTTATAAGTTAATATACCAATGTATTTATTTTTTAGCAGCTTCAAAAATATTTGAGATAAATAATTGTTGAGGTTTAAATCAGTTGTTGAAGTAAAATAAATCAAATTTGGTATGAGAAAAATTCACATACTATCAGAGCAATAGAAACTCTATGGGAGAGATCAGATATCACAAGAGTTTTACGTAACGAATTATTTTACGGCAATAGAGTTTTTATTTTACAGCCAGGGTTTTGTGGTTGAAATCGATCTACTAATATGGCATCCTCAAGTCTAACATATGAAGACAAGTTGGAAGGGTCTGTATAGTTCAATCCATGGAAGGAGTGAATTACCCTTGTCTTAATGGCAAATGGTTTGTGGGAAATTGTAAGCAAAGTGATTCAAGTTATTTAGGATGCTACCTAAGCAACTGAACATAGGATGAAAGATATATGAGCTAGGAGCATCATTTTGGACAGTGTGAAGGATTACATAATCCCTCACATAACAAAGAAAGATTCAACCTATCAAATGTGGTCGGCCTTGAATTAGTTGTACCAGAGTGACAACCAAAATAGAAAGACAATGCGGAGGAAGAAGTTGAATAGCATCAAGGTGAATAGATCTGAGACGATGGTCTCGAACTTCACAAGGATTCAACAAGATCATGATGAACTTGCAGTTGTTAGGGAAGAGGTGGATTAGGTGGATCTTTTCACAGTAGCTCTGAAAGGGTATACCAAGTAGTGGGTTGCATTTGTGACAGGTATCCTAGCCAAAGATAAACTTCCTGATTAGGCCAAATTATGGGATAATTTCACCCAAAAGGAGAATTAGGAGGAATCTATAACTAGTAGACAGTGCAAGAGTCGAGATGAGGAGAACATTGCTCTTGCGCAAGCAAGCAGAGAGGGGCAAGTGTAAATCCAAGCACAACCAGAGTGGAGGGGAAGAAAGACATCAGCAAAGTCAAGTGCTTTGCATATCACAAGTTCAGTCATTATGTCAGACAATGTCCAAACAAGAAGAAATGCAAGGAGAAGATAGCAATAGTTGCATCTACGCAAATGGATGAGTTGGATGACAACTTTGAGAAGGAATTTAATCTAGTATCCTATCTTTCAGGCACCATTACAAAAGGGGTGTGGTTTGTGGACAGTGGAGCATCTCGTCACATGAGAGGATCTTGTGATATCTTCACCAAAATAGCCAAGGAGAACAAAGATCTACATGTGGAGCTTGGTGACAATACTAGGTATGCAGTAGAGGGCATTGGTAGCATACAATTCTAGTTAGACTCAAGGAATCTTATGGAGGTCAAGGAGGTGATGTATGTACCTGGGTTGGAGAAGAATTTACTCTCAGTTTCAACCATGGAGGACAAAGGACTTCAGGTCAATTTCACGGGAGGTGAGGTAGTTGTCACGCCGAAAGGGGTTGATCCTAGCATGAGGCGAGTCATAGGAAGCAGGGAGAATAACCTATATTTGTTGAGAGAACAACCAATGAAAGCCTTAGTGAGATTTGGCACGAGAATGGGACATCTACACTACAGGGATCTACCACTTTTATGGAAGATAGTCATTGGTTTTCCAAAGTTCAATATAGAGCATGATGGTGTGTGTAAGGGATGTGCGCTTGGCAAGTAGGCCAAGACAACATATCCTACAAGTAAGGCCTATTACCCCTCTGTCAGTGGGGGTACATAGAAATTTTCAAATTGCAGCATTCACTGCCATTGAAAGCCCAAGGTCACGAGTTAAAGCCATGTAACAACTGTGTGAGGCCATCTATTAGGCATCCTAGACCTATGTCTTGATAGTTGAGTTTGTATCGTTTCAGTTCGGTCGAGCCATTTCTTGTCCCTTAGTAGTCTTCTCAAGGTGATCTCGCCCCTGACCAGGTTGGAAGACCTTAGTGGATTTATCATGTGCACCCACTGTTTTTGGGGATACCCTGCATTTGTAGGGGTGATCACCGATGTATGGGCCAATCTAGCCCACGTCAAGGTGCACCTATGTCATTCCACATGGTTAGAGTTTATTGAGTTTGTAGGTGTCCTTGGCCTTGGTGCAGTATTCATCATGACAACTCTCAAAGCATTAGCAGCCTCTTGTGCCAACCTTCACGTTCCTTGAGGCAATTCATGGTTCCCACTGCAAAGTGGTCTCGATGATCAAGAAGTCAACTTGGTCTCAAATTGAAGAGATCAGTAAGATGAAGACGCAAAAAGTACAGAACACTGAGCTCAAAAATGCAATGCCTAGCTTGAAGAGGACAAGCTTGCATTGCATTACTATTTTTGGGAAAAGCCAAAAATTCAAATAAAAATTAGACATTGCAAAGTAGTCATTAGAACAGTTGAGTCAAATGGAACATTGGAGCCTCATGGACCAAAGATGAATGTAAAAGGTAGTTGTTGCAAAATAATAAATGCCAAAAGACCAATTCAAGTGTCAAGAAAGCAATTCGCTCCACCAAAAAGGGCAAGTCAAATTTCGAGGAGGATCAAAGAGAGAGGACATTGAGAAGAAAGTCAAACTCTTTTGACCGGAGACCACCATGGATCGCTTTCATAGGGAATTCCATGATTTTTCTTGGGAAACTTAGCCAAGTCGACCCCATTGAGGAATTAAATAGATTTGTTTGTAATATTTTTATGAATTAAAACTTGTTAAGTCCCGGATTGTGGAAGACTAGCAATACTTTAATTGAGAGAGTCACACTAGCCATTATCTAGTCATTATAATTTTTTCTATAAAAGGCTAAGCCTCTCTCAATTGAAGAGGGTTGTTCACAAGAGACAAGTGTTATCATAATTCAAGAGCTCATCTTTTTTGCAAACATTGTGCTTACATTGTGGAGTTGTTTTTGTTTGTGTTTCTTTTCTTTCGGATGTTCTCAAGCATAATTATTGAAATTAATTCTAATTTATGAATCAATAGATATTATCCTAAGACTAATGTTCTCTACCATTAAGGAGTAATTATACTACGTGGCAACAAGCGACTAGGATTTCCACTTGTTTGTTGTGTTTCAGGCAAAGGTCGATCCGGTGGTCTCAAACCATTTCGCGAGGAAGTTTTGTCTTACTTCAAGGATCTCGTATTTTACTGGGCATATAGAGCAAAGCTTGGGGATGCTCCAGGAGGGGGCCGCTCCTAAGGAGGTTTTGAAAATTTGCAGGTTGGATCATTATCATAAGTCGAGCTTAGCGACTTAAGGAGGCATCAACTTCACACTCGGGCCTAAAGGTGAGACTCCATTCACACAAGTATAAATCCAACAACCAAAAAACTTATAGAAATACTTAAAATATTTTTTCCTTTTCCACATTTAGAATAGGATTAGCTTGCTACGTTTTTCATTTATCTATCATTTTCAGCGAGTGATTTTGGGGTAAATTATCATAAATTGCAAGATTTAAAGATCTCCTTTTAGGTACAAGTTATTTTGAAGCATATTTGACACTTGTATCTAGATAAGAAGTTGTAGGATTGCGGATTTGGAGAGATTTTGTTCATTGGACTTGCATTTTCAGCCACCTACAACCAAATCCCGCACTCTCCCAAGTAAATATATTGTCAAGATTTGGCTATATTCAGCTCTATAAGGGTCTCATATGAATATTTTATCATATTTTAGAGTTGATTTCCATCTTTTCCAACTATCTTAATCGCATATTCTTAAAGTTGGAATTTTCTGTTTAATTTCCACTGCTTTATGCTAGTACAATCACTTAGCGCAATATTTTCTTCAATTAGCAATCAAATTCAATCTTCCAATGATAATGAGCAATTGTAGATAGAACATTAAATGCAATGTACAATAGAAGGCAGTCAATAGAAATAACAAGAGACACAAGACTTGGTCAAAGACCAAGGGAAAACACCACAAGGGAGAAAACCCTTTCAAATTCGTCTTCTATTAGATTGTCATCAAATGTTCAGCAGAGAGATACAATGATTCAATTCATTAACAAAAGAGTCAAAGTCAATTCTTTGACTATCCAAGAGATCGACCAACCAACATCGAATAGATGAGCCTCAAATTCAAATCTGGTCAACAAGTCAAAGTTTGCAATTCTGCCACAGTCAACAGTAATCAAAGATGACCTAACCAGTCCACAATTCAATGGTCAAACTGCCTCAAAGGAGCTCAGTCAGCAATCAAAATGCTCAACCTTCCTTGTTGGTCAAACTCCAATCAAAATAGTCCCAAACAACTCGGTCAAACTCAGTCAAAGGGGAGAGAATAACTCTGCAGTCACTCCATGTTGTGATGCTCGGATTAAGAGGCTAATATTTTTGTTGGATTCCTCTTTCGGAGAGGTGTAAAATCCATATAAAATATATCTTAATCCGATGAGCAGAACATTTATTTTGAATTTATTATTTATAATAAATTATATGTGCAGGTCGGCCTTAAGGTTTCACACCCCCAGCAGATGTGTCACACACCCCAATGATGGATATAAATACATGCAAAGTTGGAGAGCATTTCACCACAACTCAACACATCTTCTTCTCTCATCTGATTTAGTACGAGCTCATTGAAGGACAAGTTCAGCCCACACGTGTGAAGAAGAAGGAGGACGAATCTGTACGGCTGAGCTGAAGGACGAATTTCTGCAGCTAGGGTTTTGCTGGAAGTTTGACCAGCGTTGACTTTGGTCAACGCATGGTCCGAAAGGGCTGAAACTTGTTGGAGAGTTCGATTTTGAGAGGCCGTACACTTTGGCACAGAAATCGAGGTCAAAGGGTTGACCAAACTGTTGTTGCGTTGACTTTTAGCTTGCTGCCCTGCGTTGACTTTTCTGGACAGCGTTGACTTTTTGGAGTTGACTTGGGTTGACTCGGTTGCTGATTGGAGGACTGTTGTGACACATTCTAGGTTGGCTGACCAAGGAGACTTTGCTGGTTGAAGCATCCTGTTGACCGCTGTAACGCACCATCACATTTTTTCTGTTTCTGGTTTGTCTTCTATAAGATCCACTTATATGTTCTATCAGCATTTTACTTAACTATTTGTGTGATTGCTGTAAGAAAAGTAAAGTTGCTTCAAGCATAGAACATCTACAAAAATTTACATGGTATCGGAGCCGAGGTGAAGACAAGCCCTATCTTTAGCAATCACCATCGGAGGAAATGGGTTCCACAAGTTTTGAATTCAAGGAGAATGACAAGCTGACTGGAAGGGATGACTTCCATGCCTGGAAGATGATATTAGATCTCAAATTGGAAGACCATGATCTCTTGGATCATGTGCTGGGTAAGATTCAAGAACCTCCATCCAATGCTACCGCCGCTGTTAGAAACAAGTATAAGAAGGGAGAGATCAAAGCAAAGCTGATGATCAGGGAATCCATACATAAGAGTCTGGTTGCCTATATATCTGAACTAGGCACATCCAAGGAGATGTATGATAAATTGATTCTTATGTTCAAAGTAAACAATGTGAACCAAGTGTTATTCCTCAAGAATAAGTTGAAGAATATGAAGAAGGGCCGGGATGAGTCTGTTCAAACTTACTTTCTGAAATTGACCGAAACAAGGAACAATCTGCTGGCTATTGGGGAGACAATAGCCGATCGTGAGATGGTTCTCACCGCACTTGGAGGACTCCCATATGAATGGCAAGTATTCACAACTACCATTCTCAATAATAATACCATTCCTAACTTTGATGAGCTTCTGTCTAGATGTATGCAAGAAGAAATAAGGATGAAGGAATTCGATAATGACAGAAATACCGCCTATGGTGCTCATTCTCGAAAGAAGAACTCTGGTGGTTCTAAGGACAAAGGAAGAACAAGGGCTCAAGAAAAGAAGGGTAAGTGTTTCACTTGCCATAGGCCTGGTCACTATGCTAGAGAATGCCCCTTCAAGAAGGATTCTCCCGATAGTGATGATAACAACAACAACCGAAGGAATGGGAATCAAAGAAATGACAAATCCAAAGGAAAGAGGAAGGCTCACTTTGGAGGAAACAATCAACCTTCTAAAAGGTCCAGAAATACCAGGTATGAGGAGTCTAATGTTGTTGATAAAAAAAATGAGTATATTCTTGTATCTGCTCTCTCAGCTGCATCTCTGCCCGACACTATGGATGTCCGGCTAATCGATAGTGGTGCCTCAAGACACATCACCGGATTCAAGGAAGCACTTTATGACATGGTTGAAAGGGATACTAATCTAGAAATTATCCTTGGGGATAATGCCACATATCCCATGAAAGGGACAGGGACTGTGACCCTCCACTTGTCTCAAGGAAAAGTCCTCCGTTTGCAAGATGTACTCTATGTACCTAAATTGAAGAAGAACCTTGTGTCTGTATCTGCCATGGAAGACAAAGGATTCAATGTAACTTTCTCTGATGGAAAGGTGCTCATGTGGAAGGAGAGCTTCAAGGAAGCTATCTCAATTGGTTTTAGAGTTGGTACACTCTACCAGGTTGGAGGGAGTCCGTTGGGAGCTATGACTTGTGATACTATCCGTCAAACCGAACTATGGCACTGAAGATTTGGACACCTTCATTACAAGGCCCTTCCCGAAGCAAGGAAGGTGGTGACAGGGATGCCTGACTTTGGAAATAATCATGAAGGTGTATGTAAGGGCTGTGCCGAAGGAAAACATACAAGGGGACCTTTCCCCTCAAGTGTCACAAAGACATCTGATATTTTGCAATTGGTCCATTCTGATCTATCTGGTATGTTGCCCGTGACATCCCTGGGGGGATGTTCTTACTACATGACATTCACTGATGACTTCTCTCGCAAAACCTGGATATACTTCTTGAAGAAGAAGGATGAGGCCTTCATGTGGTTCCGTACCTTCAAAGCCTTGGTGGAAAATATGACCGAAAAGAAGATCAAGATTTTGAGGACTGACAATGGCACTGAATATGAGTCAAATGAGTTCAAAGACTTTTGCAGAGAAGCTGGCATTAAGAGGGAGACTACCACTGCATATACTCCTGAGCAGAATGGTGTTGCTGAACGCAAGAATAGGACTATTGTGGAAGCCGCCCGTGCCATGCTATGTGACCAGGGTCTACCAAAGTTTCTGTGGGGAGAAGCTGCAAATACTGCTGTGTACATTCAAAACCGATGCCCTCATTCCGCTTTGGACTCCAAAACTCCCGAAGAGGTTTTCTCTGGTAAGAAACTTGATGTCTCACATTTTAGAATTTTTGGATGTCCTGTCTATTTTCATGTGCCGAAAGAAAAGAGAAGTAAGTTGGATGCTTCTGGGAAGAAAGGAATGTTTGTGGGTTACAGTGAGACTTCTAAGGCCTATAGAGTCTATGTACCTGGTCAAAGGGAAGTAGAGATATGCCATGATGTCACTTTTGACGAAGATGCTTCCCTGAAGAAAGTAGTAGATCTTCCAAGATCTGAAGAAAATCATGAAGAAAGGCCCGGAAATCAAGAAGAACCGCAGGATGAGACAATGCCTGATATTGAAGGACCAATGGACCCTATTGATCCATCTCCTTCACTGGGAAAGAGACCATCATGGCTCAAGGACACCCTCGAAGATGCTGAGGGTCATGCTGCCCCAAGGGGGACATTCCGAGAAAGCAAGAAGCTGTGTAGATACCAAGGGTATCTAGCTGCCATGAGTACTATTGTACAATCTGAACCTGGATCTTTTGAGGAAGCCGTAAAGCATCAAGTCTGGAAGGATGCTATGCACGAAGAATATGAATCCATAATGAAGAATGATGTCTGGGATGTGGTCCCAACGCCGAAGGACAAATCAGTTGTCACCGCGAAATGGCTCTACAAGATCAAACATGGATCTGATGGGAGTGCTGAAAAGTTCAAGGCAAGATTTGTTGCCCGTGGCTTCTCTCAAAAGGAAGGAATAGACTATGATGACATATTTGCACCTGTGGCATGATATACTACCATTCGATCAATCATAGCCCTTGCTGCTACGCAAGGATGGAGTCTTCATCAAATGGATGTCAAGACCGCTTTTCTGCATGGTGCAATAAAGGAAGAGGTGTATGTAGAACAACCTCTGGGATTTGAAGTTCAGGATCGAGACACTCATGTCTGCAGGTTGAAGAAAGCCCTCTATGAGTTAAAGCAAGCACCCAGAGCTTGGTACGAGAGGATGGATAGTTACTTGATGAAGCTGGGCTTCACTCGAAGTAATGCTGATCCGAACTTTTACTTCAAGGTTGTGTAGGAGAAGCCTCTCATTCTAGTGCTGTATGTGGATGACCTCTTCCTGACAGGTGCTGACCCTCTCATTCATCAATGTAAGAGGGAGCTCGCTGCTGAGTTCGAGATGAAGGACTTAGGACTGATGCACTACTTCCTAGGCCTGGAGGTCTGGCAGAGACCTGGAGAGATTTTCCTTTCTCAAGGAAAATACATTGTGAAACTTCTAGAGAGATTTGGTATGGTGGACTGCAAGTCCGTGTCAACACCGATGGAACTCAACTTCAAGAAGTTGAGTGGCAGCGCTGCTGGGCCTATCTTGGCCAATCCTACCGAGTATCGTCAACTCATAGGAGCTTTGATGTTCTTAGTGAACACCCGACCAGATATATGTTTTGCAGTGAACACTTTGAGTCAACAGATGGTTGAGCCTCATCATTTTCACTGGGTTGGTGCCAAGAATCTTCTGAGATATCTTCTGGGCACGATAAACCATGGGCTGAGATACACTGCCGGGAGTGTGACACTCCGTGGATATACTGATGCCGATTGGGCTGGCAGTGTGGTGGATCGTAAGAGCACATCGGGATGTTGCTTCAATCTTGGTTCTGCTTCGATCTCATGGATGAGCAGCGTAAGCCCAGGCTTCGAGCACCGCCTCGAGGCCGAATACATTTCAGCGAGTATGGCCTGTTGTGAAGCTATTTGGTTGAGAAAGCTCTTTAGTGAGTTGTTTGGACATGTGCTTGATACCACCATGATACTCTGTGAGAACCATAGTGGGATTCGGTTGTCCGAGAATATCGTGTTCCACGATCAATACAAGCATATTGATATGAGGTACCACTTTATCCGGGATATGGTACAACGAGGCATCGTAAGGCTCGATCATATATGAACTGATGAGCAGGTCGCAAATATTCTCACGAAGCCTCCGGGGAAGGTCAAGTTCCTAACCTTTTGTTAGAATCTTGGTATCGTGAAACGACCCTACACTGAGGGTCCTGTTGGACGATGAGCTCTTGGAGCTCTGTGGGGCTTTGGGGATAGCTTCTCGGTGCTATAAGCACTTATGGTGCTTCTGCCCCACCGTTGTGATTATTGAGTTGGTTCGCCTCTCATTTATCTATGCCCCGTATTCATCCTACCCATTGAGTTCAGGGCTCATGGGAAGTACCTCTCATTTGGCCAATGAGATGGGAAAGGCTAGAGACTAGTAGCAAAGACTCATGGACGCATCAGAACTTGCCGTACTCTCTATCTAGGATGGCACGGTCCAACCACTTGATCTGGGATCAAGTTTAGTGAGGTCTGGGACCGCTCACTTCGGGTCGATGAACCAACTTCGGTTGGTTGGAGACTCTTGTGAGTCTCGAGACATGTTTCGAACCTCCGGACCGATTATGTCATCGTGGGGATGATGTCTTCGTGACTCGACCCACTTCTCGTTCGAAATAAAGAGGCCAAAGAAAGCAAGTTACGGCGGATGACGCACGATGTCTGATTGCACTGATGGATGGAGTTCTCCCTAGTTGAGAGGGAGTGTTAAAATTGGACAACTAGGTCCAAACTCCATGTTGTGATGCTCAAATTAAGATACTAATATTTTTGTTGGATTCCTCTTTCGGAGAGGTGTAAGATCCATATAAAATTTATCTTAATCCGATGAGTAGAACATTTATTTTGAATTTACTATTTATAATAAATTATATGTGCAGGTCGGCTTTAAGGTTTTGCACCCCCGGCAGATGTGTCACACACCTCAATTATGGATATAAATACAGTCAAAGTTGGAGAGCATTTCACTCATCTCATCTCATCACTTCCTCTTCTCTTCTCTGATTTAGTACGAGCTCCTTGGAGGACAAGTTCAGCTCACACGTGTGAAGAAGAAGGAGGATGAATCAGACGGCCGAGTCAAGGACGAATTTCTCAGCTTCAGGTTTTGCCGAAGTTTGACCAAAGATTGACTTTGGTCAACGCATGGTCCGAAAGGGTCGAAATTGTTGGAGAGTTTGGATTTTGAGAGAAGTCGTACACGGCACAAAAAATCGAGGCCGCGGTTGACCAACCGGTTATCATCGACTTTTTAGCTTCTGTCGCTTCTACGTTGACTTTTCTCGACAACGTTGACTTTTTGGGAGTTGACTTGGGTTGACTCATTTGCTGATTGGAGGTCTGTTGTGACACATGCTGGGCTAGCTGACCAAGGAGACTTTGCTGGTTGAAGCATCTTGTTGACCGCCGTAACGAACACACACATTTTCCTGTTTCTGATTTGTCTTCTGTAAGATCTACTTATATGTTCTATCTGCATTTTGCTTAACTATTTGTATGATTGCTGTGAGAAAAGTAAAACTGCTCTTAGCATAGA
>CM076569.1:680712603-680871566 GCA_034641835.2 Pinus albicaulis | reverse complement strand
AGGAAAATACATTGTGAAGCTTCTGGAAAGATTTTGGATGGTGGACTGTAAGTCCGTGTCGACACCGATGGAACTCAACTTTAAGAAGTTGAGTGGCAGCGCTGCTGGGCCTATCTTGGCCAATCCTACTGAGTATCGTCAACTCATAGGAGATTTTATGTTCTTAGTGAACACCCGACCGGATATATGTTTTGCAGTGAACACTTTGAGTCAACAGATGGTTGAGCCTCATCATTTTCACTGGGTTGGTGCCAAGAATCTTCTGAGATATCTTCGGGGCACGATAAACAATGGGTTGAGATACACTGCCAGGAGTGTGACACTCCGTGGATATACTGATGCCGATTAGGCTGGCAGTGTGGTGGATCGTAAGAGCACATCGGGATGCTGCTTCAATCTTGGTTCTGCTTCGATCTCATGGATGAGTAGGAAGCAGAAGTCGGTGGCTTTGAGCACCACGGAGGCCGAATACATTGCTGCAAGTATGGCCTGTTGTGAAGCAGTTTGGTTGTGTAAGCTCTTTAGTGAGCTGTTTGGACATGTGCTAGATACCACTGTGATACTCTGTGATAACCAGAGAGGGATTCGTATGACTGAGAATCCTGTGTTCCACAGCCGATCCAAGCATATTGATATCAGGTACCACTTTATCCGGGATATGGTACAGCGAGGCGCCGTAAGGCTCGATCATATAGGAACTGATGAGCAGGTCGCGGATATTCTCACTAAGCCCCTCGGGAAGGTCAAGTTCCTAACCTTCCGTGAGAGTCTTGGTGTCATGGAAAGACCCTATGATGTGGGTCCTATTGGACGATGAGCTCTGGGAGCTTTGGGGGGCTTTGGGGATAGCTTATCGGAGCTATAAGCACTCATAATGCTTCTACCCCACCCTTGTGATTATTGAGCTCATTCGCCTCTCATTTATCTATGCCCTGTATGCATCCTACCCATTGAGTTCAGGGCTCATGGGAAGTACCTCTCATTTGGCCAATGAGGTGGGAAAAGCTAGAGACTATTAGCAAAGACTGATGGACGCATCAGAGATTACCGTACTCTCTATCTAGGATGGCACGGTCCAACCACTTGATCTGGGATCAAGTTTAGTGAGGTCTGGGACCTCTGCCTGACTTCGGGTTTTTTGGAGACTCTTTGTGAGTCTGATAGAGGTTTTGAACCTCTGGGCTGATTATGTCAGTCGGGGGATGATGTCTTTGTGACTGACCCACTTCTGTTCTGAAATAAAGAGGCCAACAAAGCAAGTTACGGTGGGATGACGCACGATGTTTGATTGCACTGATGGATGGAGTTCTCCCTAGTTGAGAGGGAGTGTTAAATTTGGACAACTAGGTCCAAACTCCATGTTATGATGCTCATATTAAGAGGCTAATATTTTTTTTGGATTCCTCTTTCGGAGAGGTCTAAAATCCATATATAATATGTCTTAATCCGATGAGCAGAACATTTATCTTGAATTTATTATTCATAATAAATTATATGTGCAGGTGAGCCTTAAGGTTTCACACCCCAGCAGATGTGTCACACACCCTAATGATGGATATAAATACAGGCGAAGTTGGAGAGCATTTCAACACAACTCAACACACATCTTCTTCTCTCATCTGATTGAGTACGAGCTCCTTGGAGGACATTTCCAGCCCACACGTGTGAACAAGAAGGACGAATTTCTGTACGGCTGAGCTGAAGGACGAATTGTTGCAGCTAGGGTTTTGCTGGAAGTTTGACCAGCATTGACTTTGGTCAACGCATGGTCCAAATGGGCTGAAAATTGTTGGGAAGTTCGATTTTGGAAGGCCGTACTTTTTGGCACAGAAATCGAGGTCAAAGGGTTGACCAAACTACTGCTGCATTGAATTTTAGCTTGCTGCCCTGCGTTGACTTTTCTGGACAGCGTTGACTTTTTTGGAGTTGACTTGGGTTGACTCGTTTGCTGATTGGAGGATTGTTGTCACACATTCTGGGTTGGCTGACCAAGAAGACTTTGCTGGTTGAAGCATCTTGTTGATCGCCATAACGCACCACCACATTTTTCTGTTTCTGGTTTGTCTTCTATAAGATCCACTTATATGTTCTATCAGCATTTTACTTAACTATTTGTGTGATTGCTGTAAGAAAAGTAAAGTTGCTTCAAGCATAGAACATCTACAAAAATTTACGAGGTTCCAAAATGGCGATACCTTCAGATTTCAGAAGTCAAAGTCAACAGTCAATACCAATCAAAGTAGCCCAGAAAATCTCGGTTCCTCCACAGAAAAACTCGACCTCCAGAGATTGAACTTTTGCAAGTCAAAAGGTGTCAAAATACCAAGTCAAACTTGGTCAATGGTTGCCCAAACAAAAGTCAATGCAAAAATTTCAGAATCAGCCCTTGAACCTTCACACATGTGAACTCAGTTGCCTTGCTTCAGACCTGTACAAACCAATCACAAGAGGAGAGAGAAGAGGATGTGAGTTGATGTGATGTCCAAATGAGGTTGCCTTGATGTGTATTTATATGTGACTTTGGAGATCCAATTTGTCCTTTAGGTCAACCTGTACTTTTGTGCACATGTGGGTTTAATTTCTTCCAAGGGCAAAGAGGGTCTTCTCTCGATGAGGAAGGTTGTCCAAAGAAAGGAATTTGTCCTTGAGCTGCCAAATTAACATTTTCTAGGTGTATTTTACATGACCCAGAATTCTGATAATTGATTTCCAGCCACCTGGAAATCAAGTTTTCCGTCACAATAATTGGACGGAGGCACCAAAAGCCTCGAGAATTACCCTCTCAACATTCTTATACTCTTGGATAACTCCCAAGAGGTGTTTTAACACAATAAGAGGCCTTTAACACAGGAATTAGCTTTCGCCCCTACATTTTAACGCATATTTTGCAATTTATCCAACATGAAAGCAAGTTGTTCTCACTTATAACTCTAAAACCCTGCACTCAATCAGAAAACTAATAGCATATTCGGTTAGCATATTCTCAGTAGACCAAAATCCATAGGTTGCACGCTATATAGCAAGTGATTTGGCTACAAATAATTTGTTGTTAGAAATTTGCTTTATTTTTAGTGTTTGTTTATAGCAGAACAGCAAAGAACACCTTCACCCATTTGACTCCATTAAAAGCACTGGTCATATATCCAGAGCCGTGGGGAATATATTCGGGGAAGCCTCCCTTAGCTGTTTAGGAGTTGTTCGGCTTAAAGAGTGGGGGCAAGGCCCGAGGTGATAGTGGGTCCTCGCCCTGCGAGTGCCAATCCAGTGAGGCTATCGAGACCTTAATAGCTCTGTTAATTAGATCGATAACAAGACCATGTCCAAAGGCGTGCTGTATTTGACGCATTCCAACATTTATGGTCCTATGTCAGTGGAGTCTATCTCAGGGAGCAATTATTTTGTGACATTCATAGATGACTATTCCAGGAGGAAATGGATTTACTTCCTGAAGACCAAGAATGAGGTCTTTAATTGGTTTCAAGAGTTCAAAGCTCTTGTGGAAAACCAAACTGGGAAGAAGATCAAGGTCCTAAGATCATACAATGGGGGCGAGTATACCTCCAACGAGTTTAAAAATTTCTACAGGGAAGCACAAGTCAAGAAAGAGCTGACAGTGCCCTACAATCTACAATAGAATGGATTGGCAAAGAAGAAGAACAGAAGTATAGTCGAAACATCCAAGGCCATGATCCATGATCGGGATTATCTATGCTCTTGTGGGCAGAGGTTTGTCACACAGCAGTGTACCTACAGAACAAGAGTCGTCACAGGGCAGTGGAGGACATGACTCTTAAGGAGGCTTTTACTGTAGTGAAACCGAAGGTGAGTCATCTGCACATCTTTGGTAGTCCAGTATATGTCCACATTCCTTCATAGAAGACAACAAAACTAGAGCCCTCATCAAAGAGGGGCATTCTTGTTGGATACAATGAGACTTCAAAGACCTACACAGTCTACATTCCAAGACAGAGGAAGATAGTTATCAGAAAGGATGTCAGATTTGACGAGGCTAGGACCTTTAGAAGGTTGCATGGGACAAATCCAACAGTGGCAGAGGATCAAGAGCAAGAGGCTCCAAAGGTTGAGCGGGGACCAGCAACACCAACAACAGGGACACAACCTTCAAATCAAGAGGAGGAGTGAGATGTTCCTTCGAGCTCTGCTAGGAGGAGGCCAAGATGGGTCGAGCAGAGATTGAGAAATGCTAAGGTGCATGTGGAAGCTCCTAGCAACACTTTCAAGGAAAGTAGACCACTAACCAAATTTTCTAGTTATTTGGCCTTGATGAGCAGGCATTAGTGAATCTGAGGCTTCTACTTTTGAGGAGGCAGCAGATCAGTAGGTCTGGAGGGATGCCATGGTGGAAGAATATAGTTCTGCCATGAGGAACGATTTGTGGAACATAGTGTCGAGGCCTGAAGGGAAATTAGTGGGCACTTCTCAATGGATCTATCAGATCAAGCCAGTCTTCAACAAGGAGAAGGCAACCAATCAACAGCAAGGAAAAGAGCATCCAAACAACCCAACATAGCAAGTCGTACAATCATCCATACGTATTATGTACAACCGTATGGATTGCAAAGCAGGCTGCCTACAACCGTACGGATTAAAGAGCAGGGTACCTCGATTTCCATGCAGAGTTAAATTTTTAGGTTTGCTATTCATTTGATTAATTTCTCAAAGTCATTTTCCTTGTAAGGGAGCTCCTTTAAGTTCTGAACATAATTTTAAATGAGGAACTAATCTAGAAGAGCAGAAATAATTGTGCATTATGTGTGATTGCTTTTCTCATTTTTCGTTGCATGCAAGAGTTGATAATTCCAGCAAGTAACTAGATCTGATATATTTGCTGATATAGTTGATTTTAGGATAGTTTAACGTTCTTAGAGGCCGATTTTCCCAGTAGGGCCAAATTTCCAAGTGCCCGACCAGCAACAAATATATTTTTTCTACATATTCTTTGTGTATCTATCCCAGAATTTTCCCGAGAAATTTAGTGAAGGAAGATTGTGTTGGGTGTAAATTTGTTGTTGTGGAGTGATTGATCTTTTCATTTTATTTTTGCTACATTTTTAAGTTAATATACCATTGTATTTATTTTTTGACAAATTAAAAAATACTTGAGATAAATATTTTATGGGATTTCAATAAATTGTTGAAGTAAAATAAATCAAATTCGGTATGACAAAAATTAACAAGAAAGAACAAGTCAATCATATGTGTTGCAGAAGCCATGACCCATGATCAAGATTTAACTGTGTTCCTTTGGGCAAAGGCATGCGATACAACAGTATAGATCCAGAACAAGAGTCCTCACAGGATCTTGGAGGACAAAACACAAAAGGAAGCACTCACTAATGTGAATCCAAAGGTGAGCCACTTATCTATCTTTGGTTGCTCAATGTATACACTTGTACCATAAGAAAGGACGACCAATATCGAGCCCTCCTACATCAAGGGCATGTTTGGGTGATACAATGAGACTTCAAAGGCTTAAAGGATTTTCACTCTAGCACAACAAAGGACTATGGTGAGCCAAGATGTGGTGTTTGAGGAGGATCCTGCATCCAAGAAGTCACATGAGACCCTACCAGTGACAGAGGACGAGGACTAGGAAGCTCTGAAGGTTGAGTCTAGACTAGCATTTTCCAGTTCAAGAAGTCAACCTTCAAATGAGGAGGAGAGATCAACTCCTAATTCTATCAAGGGACCTCGATTATTCATGCGATCATTGCAAGACGCTCAAGAGCATGTGGAGGGTCCTAGGAGCACATTCAAGTAGAGCAAGCCTCCAAAGATGTTTTCAAGCTATATGGCACTAATAAGTAGCATCATTAAAGAAGCAGTGGACCAACAGATTTGGAGGAATGCCATGGTAGATGATGGAGTGTGGAACATTGTGCCAGGACCATAAGGAAAGCCAGTCCTAGGTGGCTCTTCAAGAAGTTCCTTCCTCCCTAAGAGGGAGCATTGATGTTTGTAGCATTGAACATGAACTTTGGCATAGGTCTAGTGTCAAACATGTGAAAGTCATCCAGAAAAATTCCTTTCTTTTTTGTAATTCACTTTAATTAAAGTTAATTATTAAAGTGAGCAGTCTTTTATAAGTGAGTTGATTAATGTATAATAACATGTAAAGTATTTACATTTGTTGGAAAGTGTAGTGAAGGAGGTCTTCTTCTTGACGTATGCCTTAGTCAAGAA
This sequence comes from Pinus albicaulis, assembly GCA_034641835.2. Classification (NCBI taxonomy): domain Eukaryota; kingdom Viridiplantae; phylum Streptophyta; class Pinopsida; order Pinales; family Pinaceae; genus Pinus; species Pinus albicaulis. Next base: position 680,865,362 of record CM076569.1, on the reverse strand, counting down.
AGACCACAAACATTGTTCCTTTTAGCATGCACGAGTTCCTAGAAAATAGGATGAGTCATGGAGCGGTTAACTCATGCGCATGAATTGGAGGCTCAGTTTTGTTTGTCTAGAAGTGCGAGTTTATTTATGGAAAAGGACGAGTTAGTGAGCTTCAGTTTCTAATTGAGGCAGGATGAATTAGAAGAGTCAATTTGACTCAGTTAACTAGTCAAACACAAGACCAAGTTCCAAAAATACACTTATAAGGATGACGAAGGCACAGAATTGATTCATTGTTTTGTGAGCACAAGTTGGCGAGACAAGACAATAGAGAGCACGAGTTTTCTGTGTGAGCTAGCAGAGTTGAGGAAGAGCGTGAATGAGAGGCCTATACGTAGTGTTTGGTAAAGAAAATTCTTGTTGGTATGCGCTAGGAAATACGAGGGATTTCTAGGGCCAGCGCAAGGATTTAGGAGCTAATCATAAGGTTGTGCAAGCAGGTTTGTTAAAATTGGCAACTAGCGCCAAATTCCATTTTGGACAACGCCTATGGAAAAGATAATTGCAGCATTGAATCCCTCTCGTCGAGAGGACCAAAATCGATCTAAAGATCGTCAAATTTGGACAAGGGAAATATTTGTTTACACAAATGAAATTATATGTCATAATTTTAATTAGGCGGGAAAAATTGAAAATTTGAAATTTGAATTTGCCTCCAAAATTTCAAGGTCGACTTCACTATCATAGGGACCCGATCATCATCTCTTATTGTATATAAGAGCAATCTCCATCTCATTTAGATCATGGAATATCTCTCTTGCATCTCTAAGGTAACCAAGTGGAGGTTATGGCTAAACACAAAGAGGTTCGGTATGGTTTGGGTAAGTCTCATTACTTGTTGCAGGGTCGAGGAAGTCGTTGGTAGACTCTCGCTAGTTTTAGGACTAATTCAGAAGATTTATCAGTTTCGTTGCATGTTCTCCCTCCTCCATATAGTCTGAGCTCCTTAGACAGGAGGTTGTGTATATCTGGGTTGATTGATGCATAATCCGGGCAGTGTCAACCCTATCCCTCAGGCTGTGATTCATCAACATGACAACCGCAGGCTTGTGGACAGTTTCACAGCTACCTTGTGTGGATCTCCTTTAGAGATGGATGGTTGCTACTCCAAGGAGGCCATTTCAATCATGTCGCAACCCTATACAGGCCAGATCTAGGGTCTCCATTATGCCGTTGTCATCTGGTATGTTGTGGAAGGTTGTAACTAGCCCTAACCAGCCTTATATTGTGGTGATGTTTGAATGAGTGTAAAGGTTTGTATTCATAGGACAATAAACCCTAACAAGATCACCATGCATAGCTAAAGAAGGTCAGCGCAATAGAAAGAGCTTTGACCTTTGACCATTAATCCGGATAGATAATGATTGTTGGCAGAATTTTGGATTGTGTCTTTGGTATTTGGACAATGATACTAGTCGTCACCTTGGCAAGTAAATTATGTCTCTATCAGTACTCTCTCTCTCTCTCTCTGTTGTACATTTGATTTGGATAATAAGAAGAATTGTTCAAGGGTTTTCCCTTGCTTGTGCCATATTCTCATGTTCTAATGTCTTGGCTTGTCTTCAGCATTTCTCGTTTATGTTCTTTCATTGGTTATTGTCATATATTGTTTAATGTAATTGCTAATGGATTAATGGGTTCATGGCTGAATGAAGTAACTATGGTAAGCAAGGAACATATTTCCAAAATTAACAAGGTTTTAGCTAAGTGTCAACAGAGAGAACAGCATTGTTCTCCAGTGAAACAATTTTCCTTGTAATTAATTCTATTTGCTCAACTTTGTCAATAAAATTTCTACAGCTAGCAAAGGGTCAATTAGGTTCCCTAGAAAATTCTTGTGTAATGTGTCTTTATTTATGTGTGCAATCCACTACTTCTATTGTTGAGGAATTTTGTATCTTGGTGATAAGTTAACTAGTTCATTTTTCAAAAATCATCTAGGTGGTTGCAAAATTCCAAGGAAATTCAACATGGTATTAGAGCGCAGAACCGTATAAAGACCAGCACCACGGTGGTTAATAGATCCAAGGCAATTCATCATATGTGAGATTGTGCATAAGGTTGTCGTTTATGAATCCGGATTGGATCATTATATTATTTGTCATCCATCTCGATGCATTTGGAGTGGAAAAAGTGGAGAAATCAGCTCACGGAACCATTTTTACCGGCAGGACCCAGTTTGGCAAAATGCGATTTGAAACCTTCCAGGAGCATTTTGAGGCATCAAATGATGTTTTTTGGGGGTAAAACTTTGTCGCTTAAAGAAACACCTTTCATGCTATTCTACACACAGAGACCTTTCCAACAGCGCAAGAATCGCATCAATCAGAGTCTGTACGCAAAATTGTTACGAATATAAATTAGATAAAATAAAATGAATATAAATAATGTAAATAAATGAATAATCAAATATTGATTATGCTAAATAGTCATTAAGTTGAGTGAAAAGGCAAGTCTAAAAGACATGCCCATTCATGAAAGGACACCTTCCTAGGTATATATGTGGGTCTTCATTGTAACATTCATCATCACTTGTACAATTTATATATATTAATATAATATTACTTACAAATACATTTGTGTATTTTACATTAAAGTCAACAAGCTATAAGTTTTGTTGCTTCAGTGGTATCAGAGCCATGCTGCACAATATAACCATGTGAGTCCTTGAACGTTGTTCGCCGCACAATATGCCATTATGTTTACGTCCAGAATTCATTGAACAGTTTAGTAAAATTCAAGAAAAGCTTTAGCTATTAGAAAAATCATGTGCAGAAGTTACAACATGTTTTAAGAAAAGTTATGCAGAAATCCATAATAAGGAAGATGATAAACAAGTTGCATTCACATATGAGTAGTGCCTTATGTATTTGTATCACTATCCAGATACTTGGTATGACTATGTGACATGGCATGCATGGAATGGATCACTGGATTCTGCTATTAAAGTTTTTCAAAGAGCTTTGAAAGCTTTGCCAAATTCGGAAGTGTTACAATATGCTTATGTTGAATTGGAAGAGTATTGTGGAGGAATTCTGGGATCTAAGAAAATATATGACAATTTGTTGAGAAATAGTACCACTACAACAACGTTAGGTTATATTCAGTTCCTTCGATTCATAAGGAGGACTGAAGGAGTTGAAGCAGCCTATAAGTTCTTTGTTGAGGCACGGAAATATCCAAACTATACGTACCAAGTCTTTGTTGCTTAAGCCATGATGGCGTTTTGTTTAGAGTCTAGACAAGGATCCCAAGGTTGCACAAAATGTTTTTGAAGTAGGGCTCAAGAGATTCAAGCATGAGCCAGCATACATACTTGAATATGCAGATTTCCTTTGCCACTTGAATGATGATAGAAATGTCCGTTGTGTGGCCACGCTGCTATCGCACCAACAGAAAAAAATTGTCTACCAACCGAATGGCTATGGTGCTCTCTATCGTTGCTCTCTTTGGTGACGTGGATGGGGTATTCCAAGTCACAGCAGACATACACCCAAGTATTCGCTTCCTTCACTGGTGGATGTTGAAGACACAATTGTGCAGTCGTTGTCAATCTGTGGCCTATGCTCTCAACTCTGCTCGCAAGCCGGAATTTTCCACCGACTGTCCACAAGCCAACAGACTGTCGGCTTGTCTTCCCACCGCCACCGACCCTTTCCACCCTCCACCAGCTACTTGCCCCCATGTTCGCTTCTGGATACCATTCTTGTTACTGTTGTCCCGACTCCGTCTAAACCACCTGTCAGGAGATCCCATTCAATGTCTTGTCGTTATTGCGAGTCAACCAGAAATGGCGTGACCTCTCGATTCGAATCAATTCGATTTTGGGTATGGTTCAATTATTTGGTTGATTATACATTGGTCGATATATCATTGAGTTAGATATATTGTGGGTCAATATAAAAGTGGGTCGATATAGCAATAATTAAGATTCAAATTATATTATATAATTATAATTTAATTAATTTAAAAATAGATAAATGTCTTTTCGAATTAATCACATCATTAGGAAACGTCGACCAAATCCTAATGATGTGATTAATCCGAAAAGACATTTATCTAATCTATGGATCACAAAAGTCTCAGATCTAACATAACTTAAAAATATATAGATAAAAATTATAACTATAATAATAATAATAATATTATTATTATTATTTAATTATTAAATATATATATATATATATATATTTCCAAGAGAATATTACTAATGAGCTATACATGTCGATGATTGACGAATTATACATACATATATATATATAACATTGCCCCTTCCTTCAGTGGCTTTGTCCTCAAAGCTTAAATGCTTGCAATTTTCTTCACCTTGTCTTGTCATCTCGATATGTATAATTCGTCAATCATCGGCATGTAAGGATTGGGTAATCATCTGGCATCCAATACTCTTGAGGATGCATTAGGGTATCTAAGATAAGAGTATTCATGGAAGGACTTATCTTCTTTGAGGACTGGGAATCCAAGATAAGAATAGTCCTGGACATACCCTAAGTGAACCCGGGCGAGGTATGATCCAAGAGAAACAGTGATGTAGGTGTTTATTCATCATTGGTCTCGCCAGCATTGGAGCTCAAAGATCTCGTGGAGAGATGGAGTTGTTAGTCAAGGCCTTTCACTATGATAATGCTGGTTGATATGATGCTATACAGATGGGATTACAAATCTGATTCTTCTTATGAGATTCTTCAGATTGAGAGTGACCATGTACCATTATGAATACCTCCCTAGTTAAGAGGGAGTGTTGAAAAGTGTAACTAGGTTCGGTCTTCATAATGACTTGCAATCATGAATTTATGTAATGAAGAAGACAAAGATAATAAATTGTATTTTGTAATGCTTGCCTCATGGGTTTCATGAGCAAGGAGTTTTTTTATAGGTCAAAGAATTCTTCTTGATGTCTTTTGGAGTTTGTCATCTTGTCATAAATATAATTTAGAGTCATGTATATGAAGTAATGTTACACTTGTAAAGGGACAAATTCTTGATGTAATTGTATGCTCCAAGACCTTGTCAATATGCTCCACAAAGTCGGCTCAAATATGATGAAATGTCTCCTTGATAAAGTCGGCCCACACTCAAGTGATCATGTCGACCTAGGACAGGAAAGACAGTCCCTATATAAAGGGTGGACTGCGGCCTCATTAGCTCACCAACAGTGCGGGATAAGGTTTGCAGTTAAGTGCGAGATAAGGTTTGTGTTTTTGGTGCGAAAGAGGGAGACAGTTCAGGGAAGAGGAAGGGCTATCACATCTCGGTCAAGTTCAGCAAGAAAGTGCGAAGTGCATGACTATATATTGGTGCAAAGATAGTGTGAGAAGACAAGTAACCTCGGCGAAGAAGCATTCTATGTTTGGGTCGTGTAAGGGTTGAGTATCATCTCTGTTCTAGGGTCTTTACCTACCTCGCATATTTCAGGTAGGCTGAGGGTCACTTCAAAGAAGGACTGCAGTATCAAGTCTGCCATCAGGTGCATGGAAGAAGAAAAGATCCAGTGCGTAAGGAGGCTAAAATCAGCGTGAAGAAGAGGCAGTATAACCTCAATCTTGGGTCACCTCAATTGGAAAGGAACCAAGGAGATAAACAGCGTATAGAAGGTCTACAACACCAAGAAGATCTATGTCTTGAGTATCCAAGGGTGTTGGAAGGTGGGTCGAGGAGAAGTCTCTAGAAGGCCAAGGCTGAATCAAGGAGGGTAGAAAAGGAGCTCACTGTTTAGGGCTAGGAACCGAGCTTTCCTAGTGCTGGTGCAAAGCGGTGCAGAAAAGGAAGATCAACATAAGGAGCCTAGAAGCGCAGTGACAAGGGTCTTGGAGGCATACTAATGTCAAGGGTTTGTGTCATGGTTATGGTACTCGTCAATTGAAGAACTATTAGAAGACTTATTATCGGGTTTTCCTCTCCAAGAGGGAGAGGTTTTGGCCTTGGCTTGAAAGCCTAAATATGTGTGTCTCTTGTGCATTTGATAATTGATTTGATGAAGAACATAATAATCTAATGAAGATAAGATCTAAGTGAAAGAAGCATAACAAAATGACAAGTTATTATCATGAAAGAGAAATTTTAATAAAACCCCTAATTTCTCAACACTCCATGGATGTACCCACTCAAAGCACGGTTCCTAAGGGTAGCAGCTCCTAGGAAGGCACTTCCAACAACATTGTTTGTATTTAATATTTGCAAAGGCTTGCATTAGGGTACCCTATTTGTGGCACAATTTTTAAAACCATAACTAGTCATTGAATCGACTACCTACCAAACCGGGTTTCGAACCGAAACCGGATTGAACTAGATTCAATGAACTTGTTTTTAAAAAAAATACATAAAATAATTAAATTTCAATGAAAAAATTATTTCTTAGATTCTAAACCATGATTCCAAACCATAAGAAATTAAATATGCAAAGTTTGCTCAACTATATATAACGTGTAAGTGTGAATATATCAAAATGGCACCAAATGCACTACATATCAGCAACAACATTGAACATACATAATCAATGAGGGAGTCAAAACTACCTCTAGAGTACAAAAACCATGATACAAGCTACTATGCCACTAGCCTACTACAAACCAATGATCAACATGATCACTCATCAAAATCATTATCGATTGACCACTACTAGAAATGGGATCATCAACAAGAGCTACATAAACATCATCTGGCTCCAACTCTTCAAACTCAAATTCCTCAACCTTATAATATGGTAGAGATTGAAAAATCTTAACACACCTATTTGCCTAACCAATAATTTTGGTTTTAGTGAAGGGTTCATCTCCTCAACCTTATAATATGGAAGAAAAAGCTTAACATGCCTATCCAATTATTTGTGTTTGAGAGAAGGGTACATTTTTGTTAAGACCATGGCAGAGGAGTTCAATAAACAATACCACCAACATCAAAGTATATAAAGGGCTTCATGCTTTTGATTAGATGTCAATCCCATGCCCTCATACATGATAGAATTCACATGAAAAGTTGCAATCTTACCAATCCTAAAATCTTTAAAATTGTTAAGTCTACTAAATTTTGAGTGGGATAAGAAATTCTACTTTATCCATATGAAATTTGATAAACCTAGAACCACTTCCAAACATCCTGAAACAATTAATGGTAACATTAAAAATTTAAATAAAAGGATAAAAGTAAAACATAAAGGAAATCTCACCTTTTACTTTAAGAATTTTCCATTACCATTTATTGCCAACATTGTTAGGGTTGAGTTAGGTTTTTTGTTTAGATTTAGGATTTAGGAGGGGGGGGACGCCCAAGGAACTCGATCAGATTTAAACCGATTACTTAAGGCCTCTGTAGCAGCGGAATTCGTAGTTTTGAATACTGTAGCAGAAGACTTGCAGATTTGTAGATTTAATAGCAAAAGGCTTTAATTATAAAAAATACACAAGAGGTATTTATAATAATAAATATTTTATTGATAAGATATTACATGATTGAATGATTACAATGAGGTCCCGCTTTTATACCCATGCAGGTACCTTTTCACGAATGGGCATGTCTTTTAGACACGCCTTTTCATTAACCTAATGACTATTTAACATAATCCTAACTGATTAGTTAGTAATTACATTTATTCTATTTTATTCTATTAATAACTATATTTATTACTTTAGTTATGAATTAGATTCATAACATTGCCTCCTTCTTCGAAAAGCTTTGTCCTCAAAGCTTAATTCTGACAATTTCCTTCATCTGGCGTTTGTCATCTTAGATTGTGTAATTCTTTTTTTTTTTTATATATATAATTTAACTTCACTTTTTTCTTTTTTTTTTCTTTTTTTCATTAATTTAATTAATTAAATAGTAATTTTAATTAATTAAATTAATAATTGTTTTTTTTTTTTTATAATATATATATATATATATATATATTATTTTTTTTTATTAAATAATAATAATTTTTTATATATATAAATTATATAATTATAATATATACCTACATATTATAACTTTTAATTATAACCATAATTAAATTGGAACTCGTCCTCAAACGTCACAGCGTTATATTTTTTTTTTTATTTCACCAACTTAACCACGTTTTTCCCTTGCAATCGCACTTATGAAGACCCAGATTAAAAAGACACGTCGTATCATTTTAAAATACTTGTCACCTTGATACGCTATTGCTGTAAGCCTCCAGCAGGGTCTCGTGGCAAAACTGGGTATTCGATCTTCTCTATTTCTTCAGGAACAGCAGATTCAGTGGATTATGCACGCCGAATGGAAAGCATGGCCGCATGGCAACTTCATCGGTATTGCCACTTCTACTTCATCGGTAGTGGAAGAAGAATCATTATTAGAGGAAGAGGCGCCTTCAGTACCTTCGCCTTCGCCTTCGCCTTGGTGTGCAAAGTCATTGTAGCAGATAGTGCCGATTCGATCGTCCATTGTTGACACAATCTCGAGTGGAATCGATGGCATTGTTCCTACTCTTTCTGTAATATCTTCCAAGCTACCATGACGATACGGCAGGTAATGGAATACTTGAGAATCTGCGGGAAGAGGTCCTTCCGACCTCCGTACGTTCAATTGCATGATATTATATGCACCATTTTGATGCAGGTAGATATTCAAGAACATACCCAAATCACTTAATACAGGCTTCATGCGGTCGTCACCATAAATAAGCCGCTCCAAAATTACGAGATTCTCCACTTCGCGCAATATGGTCGGATGAAACCTAATATCACGAAACCTGTTGAATTTATAATATAACTCACCCAGAAAAGAAGCCCCAAATCTTTTTGGGTTAGGAGTAGAGCGCCTACCAAGCTTGCGTTGCATGGATGTGGGCAACTGACATTTTTCTCTTTTCTTCCTTGTACTGTTGCTCTTGCTCGATTCTTTGCTAGCACTAAACTCAAAACTCTGCTTCAAACTTGAAAACAAACTCTCCATAGCAGGCCCGCCCAATTCAACAACAGAATCACAAGCAGAAATGGCGAGAATGTCAGCATAGGAAACGACTCCGCTGCAGAATTTCTCGACCTGGTTCTTCATGGTATCGATCATGTCGAACCCCCTCGCCGAATTGGCATTGGGAATAGCCGTTTCCTCACTGGTAACTTTCGACACATCATGATTTAAAGGTTTTCCTAAATTTTCACGTGTATCTACAGGAGGTTTTACAGATTTTTGTGTGGTGGGTTTTCCTGAATTTCCAGAAACCATGGGCATACCATTTCAAGGAACTTGAAACATGGTAGTCGAATGGCGGAAGCAACCTTTTGCTACACGCATGTCTCTTCCAAGGGACAAGCCTGTGAATATTGGTTGAGGTGTGTCTGAGAAGAACTCCTTGAATGGGAATCTGTCTTCCACAAAATGAGCTTTGTCCTGATTACTTTCACAGGCAGCAAGAATTTGTTCTCGCCGAGAATAAACATGCAAAAGCCAGAAATATCCTGCAGTTTCACATGTATTCCCAACATCTTCAGGCAGATCCAATGTTTTTGCAAGCCTCTCAACTTCTGCCAACAACTCCAATCGTTGTGCTAGCATAGCATTAACTCGACCTTGTCGACTAAATTCATCTGTTGCTGTTCTACGTCTTTGAGCAATGTATTCGACTTTGGGAATGTAAGAGGAAGACAGCGTCTCTGTCTTGTGATGGTTGGCCCTGGTGTAGAACCCTTCTTTTTTTATTATGATAGGCAGGCCACGCTCATCAGTAAGTGCCGACATTTCTCCGTTGATGATGTCATTTATATCCACTTCCGGAAGGATATTACACCCCAGTTTTTCCACGCATTCTAGCTTTCCAGAACTGGCATGAGAATTTTTAGCAATATCTACTTCCTCTGGAATTTGACAACCAGCCCTTGTCCTTCTATCTCTAGCATCTAACATAGACTCATTTTTGAGAATCTGGGTAGAATCTGAACTAATCTTTTCAGCAAGTGAAACTAATTTTTCATCTACTTTATAATCAATATCTCTAATGTTGTCACAGTCACCAATAAGGATTGCAGTATTTAGAGACATTTGACGTAGAAGACTATCTTTAGAGCTATAATCATCTGCTGGAATTTTGACTTCATCCATTGAAGGAAGCACCTCTGTTTCTAATGCAATAGCTTTAGAGCGCACTTCAGAATATGGTTCTGCATAGTGTTTTTCAACATGCAGCATAGAACACTGTCCTTTAGATGTTTTAGTTGCATCATCACCTGCTAACAAGACCCTTCTATCACCACCGTAACTAAGGTTCTGGTTCTTTATAGTTTCATCAAAGTTGAAGTTGCTGGTTTGCAGCCTTTGATGATTTAGAGAAATGGAGGAATCAGTTATTTTATCCACTACCAAATATGCCATTTTATATCTGGTGGCATTACCCATAAAGGCACATATATGTCCTGCGAAATATTGATCTCCACATTTCCAACAATTTTCTACCTTTTTACTTTTATTACGCATTGGTGGGGAAATATATTTGGTTGACTTTTCCATGGATTTTTTACTTGATTTCCCTTTAGCAAAACTAACTGCTTTATTATTATTACTGCATTTTTCATCTTTTTTATTATGGACTACTGCAGAAAATTCTGCACATAACTTCTCTACGTGCTCAATCTTTTCTTGAACTTTTCTAATCTGCTCAATTATTTTGGGAATTTCACGTAATGACACATAGTGTGGTAATTTATGTCCATAGGCTTGTAAACTACGTTCGTAGGCTTGTACAACAATGTTATGTGCCATTGCTTCAACTTGTCCTTAACTTGGCTTCAAGATGGCTCCGATACCACTGTAGCAACGGAATTCGTAGTTTTGAATACTGTAGCAGAAGACTTGCAGATTTGTAGATTTAATAGCAAAAGGCTTTAATTATAAAAATACACAAGAGGTATTTATAATAATAAATATTTTATTGATAAGATATTACATGATTGAATTATTACAATGAGGTCCAGCTTTTATACCCATGCAGGTACCTTTTCAAGAATGGGCATGTCTTTTAGACACGCCTTTTCATTAACCTAATGACTATTTAACATAATCCTAACTGATTAGTTAGTAATTACATTTATTCTATTTTATTCTATTAATAACTATATTTATTACTTTAGTTATGAATTAGATTCATAACAGCCTCCCTATCAGCAACATGCCTTGGGTAGATGGTTCAACCAATTGAGCTAACCCCTGGGGCACAATATTTGGTAGGAATTATTTTAAGGGCCTAGCCAATTTCTCTAGTGCCAATGCAAGACATTCCACCTTCCTTCTCCTCTTCTACTGGAGACAATAATAGCACCAAGACATGTTGAGGCCCCCTCCCAGGTTTCCTCATGCATGACATTTATCTTCTTGGCCCTAGGGTTGTTTATTCTGAACAATGAGGTGATTTCTACATTGGCATTACGGTTTTATAGGCTTAGGGTTTATACCTTAGTTCTTGTACCAGATCTTGCTTTCATCTTGCTTTTATAGGTGTTGCCATTGTACTCCCACTTTGTATTGACATGGATGTACTTAGCAGTCCCACTGATCATTTTATGGTCATTTGTTGAACATCAACGAACTTATCTTATCTTATCTAAGAGGATTCAATGTGCTAGATGCTTAACAATTCAAGCGCGTGTTAAATCGAAAAAGGGAGTAATCAATGTGACTGTTATCTGGTTGTGTTATCATAATCCACCGCAGCACCAACTAAAGTGTGTTCATGTAAGAAAAATGACAAGCACTGGAAAAGACTTCTGTGAACCTGAAAGTAACAAAAATCAGAACATATATTGCAATACATCTCTCCAACAGTAAATAAGGCAAACGGAGACTTTCCTAAGAACGTGTGGACACTGGATACCACTTTTAGGCCTGAAAGTCTCCAAGAACAGTATGGATCCAGTCAGGCCCAGTCAGCCTCTTAAGACTTCCTGTGACAAACTAATCCAACAAATATGCCCTCCCTTAAGGTTAAAGAGCCTATTCATACCTTCAATTCCATCTATGGATTATCTACTGACTGTCCTACCAACCAAGATTGAGAAGACTGTCCTACAAACCAAGATTTGACAGATCCTCCTTGCAATCAAGTTCTAAGAAAAAATTATGATAAGTAACCAACGTCATCACAACAAATTGAACAACTTATCCTACCCAACAACCTGATCAACACTAAATCCCCCATCAATAGCAATAGACAGAGAATTGGATTCCAAAATATAATTTGCATCTTTAAAAGGGATCATTACAATTCAAAACTATGTTGGGTAAATGTGAATGTGAATAAACAGAGATCATTACAGTTCAAAACTATATAAGATAAATAAAAAAATGCCAAACCATGCTCTAACTAGTAAAATATAGCTTACCTGAACCCCTATTTAGAACAAGATTACTGTAATCGATGAGTGACTCGATAATATCTAACAAAGCATGGAGATCATTACTGTAAACGAAAGATAGAGTGAAGTACACAAGATCATTGAAAGCATTTGAAATTTTACCTGAATACATATATGACTTAGAAACATAAAGACAACAATTAAACTCAAAAAATGCTAAATACAACTACAATAAAGATGTGGTCTATATGGATACAAACGCAAACTTAAAACCAAAATGCATGACCATGGTTCTTTACAAAATACGAGCTACTACAAATTAGATTTGCTACAGTGCCACCATGATAGTGTAAAACCCAAATAAGCTGACTGCATAAACAACTCTCTTAATGTACCCAAATGAGAAACAAAAACAGGTTACATGACACCAAAGACATTTTGGTTGAACTGCAAGAGTTCATGCACTAACCTTTCGGATGCGGAAATACATCGAAAAAATTGGGCTTGATCCTGGAATCCCCTGAAACTTTTGACCTAGCCATTACTTCTTTCAGCGTTGAATCCTTTTCGGGCACCTGCATGATATCCCCGGGATAAAGTAGATCAAGCAAGCAAGAATTGGCCCTTTCAAGATCCTCCAAACTGATCCTGAACCTCTCTGAGATGTCCCATGCAGTGTCTCCAGACTGCACCACCCAAGGCCAATAGTGTTGCCTTCTCCACCTGCACGCGGTCATCGAAACAGTGCTGGGGAGAGGCACTTTGAGCACTTCCCCGGCAAATATAAGGTCATCCTTCAGCCCATTTGCAAGTTGAATTCCATGCCAGTGGTCCAAACCCAATCTCCTGGAGAGATCCCATAGAGTGTCCCCCCATTCTACTCTCACTTGTATTATTCCGGGGAATCTCTCTGCTCTCGTTTCCATCAAAACGGCCTCAAACTTACAGCATTACAAAAAAAATAGGCATGCCCAATAACTGCAAGATCTGGACAACAAATTATCTTGCATATGTTTCTGCTTTGTAATGAGGCCACGTTTGACAACTTGAGAGGCATCTACTCCATCTAAGTAATCCAGGTTATTTCACATGCAACTTTTCTTGAAAATTCTTAAAACTCGTGAGGAATCAGTAGTTTTTAGCCCGTCAAAACTGCAAAACCAACTCGTTATACTCCCAGACGTTGAGAGTCCAAATGGGGTCATTTCATTTTTAATCTGGGTTGTCCTGCTTGATATCCTTGCAAATCCTAAAAACCCAGTTTTGAAGTAATAAAATAAGGCAACGCGGGGCTCTGAGATCATCAAAACAATTTTTGGGAATTCTTACATCCGCTCTTGGTTCTATTGGTCAACATCCTTACAAATTCAGAGGACCCAATTAGAAAGTAAGAGTATAATTGCAAAACCTCAGAAACCCAATTACAGAGCCAAAAGGTGCAGATTACACATTAGGGTTTCGGACTTTGACAAGCAAATATTTGATTCTTTCAAGTCCAATATGTGTTCTACTGATTCATATCCTGGCGAATCGAGTGTATTCAGATGAATTTTCAGTATTTTAATGTAATGCACACCGGTATTTTTATGTAATGCATACCAGTAATAAAAGAAGGGTTCACATCAGTAGAAACACGGTACCCAACAGGAAATGCGATTAAACGAGACATGAAAAGAACCGTATCTCGAAATTAATCACTAAAAAAAATGCAGCTGGGTTCTTTACCAGTTTATATGTAGGAATCTGCTGGTCTGTACCATTTCATGGGCTTTAGAAAGGCAAATGATAAAGAACTACAATACGGGAACGGGACCCATTGTGCGCAGGCTTTCCATGTCTCGGAATGAGCAAAAGACACTTTGATAAAAACGGCATCTTCTGAGAGATTATCCCATAGAAGAGGATTAACCATGCAAGCTATTTTCTGGCAACTCTCGTCTGAATTTTGCCGAACAATTCTTCGGCTTTCCATGGGGTCGACGTGGTTTTCAAATTTTTGTTCGTATCGGTCGGTTCGGAGACCCCAGCACTCCATAACAGTGAAATATGTTGACGGGTAAGTATTTGGTCTTTTAATCAGGTAAGTTTACGGTTTGTAATCAAAATTACCTCCCAAATTTAAATCAAAATGACACGAAAGAGAAGATTATTTTGTTGCAATATTCCTTTGTAAAGAATAAAACATATTTATTTAGTAATAGTGTTCACAATTTATTTTAATTATTAATAATTAGCAGGCTAAGGGAATATTTGTTTTCAGTAATACACATAAATTTATTTTGGAAGTAATTTTATTTTTTAATTAAATTAATTAATTAAAAAATATTAGACAAATAAATATTATATTAAAAAATTATGATTTATTGATAAGTTGTGATATTATAACAAAGTCTAAATATAAATTAAAAATCTTCATATTTAACAATCTTCAATCATATTTTTTAAATATATATTTTAATTTATATATTGATTAAACATATTTATAAAAAACATTACAATATGCATCGTCCTAGTCGCTTTTGCATAGTTACAATTTGTTTAACTATATAAAAAAAATCAATGTCAATTTATAAAATTTATATAAAAGAAAATTGCATAATAAAATATTTAAATCTATTTATATTTAATATTAAAAATGGAGTTGTTTTTAGTGTTATTTTTTGAAGTTTTTCTGGTGAATTTTTTCGATCTAATTTCTTTGAAATCTGGCAAGAACTTATTGAAAACATGAGTAACTTGCACAATTCAAGGATTCTAGGGATTTTTTAAGGTGCTGAAGGGTTCTTGCACAATTCAAGGGTTCTAGAGATTTTTTAAGGTGCTGAGATTTTTACAGTAAAAAAAACTAGTTTAAATAACAGAAATCAAGATTTTACCTCAATTTTTTCACCAAATTTCGATACCCAAAATTCTAAAAATTCACACTAAAAACTACTCCTTAAAAAATTCCTTAAAATATTCAGCAATATTTTAGAACTTACTTGGTCAAACAATTAACTAGCCCAACCTACAACGAATTCTGACTCAGACATCAAGTATGATTTAAGTATAAGTGAGATTTTTTTAAGTAATATAAAAATCAACTCAATTTATATCAAAATTTTCACTAAAAACATATTTATATCAAAATTTTCATAAAAACCAAATTTCTTTTTATTGTAGAACCAATTTTGTATGTAAAAATTATATTAAAGAAAACAAATTAAATCGAGTTGTCTTTCTGGTAAGAAATAAATGTGATAATTATATCGAGTTGTCTTTCTCGTAAGAAATAAATGTGATAATTCTTTGATTAAATTTGCATGGACTGTAGTTTTGTTTAATTATAAATCGAGTTGTCTTTCTGGTAAGAAATAAATGTGATAATTATATCGAGTTGTCTTTCTCGTAAGAAATAAATGTGATACTTCTTTGATTAAATTTGCATGGACTGTAGTTTTTTTTAATTATAGTGTCAGTTTGATAATCTGAATTTCAAGACTTATTACTTAGGTTTAGTAATATATAGGCAAGAAAAGATAATTAATAAACAGAAATGTTTGATACACGAATATAGTAGGTTTAGTAATATATACGTAAGAAATGACAATTAATAAACATCAATGTTTGATACAAGAATATAGTTTTAAAGAACATTATTACTTTTAAAATTTAATAATAAAACTATTAGCAAATTATGATGGATTTTATGAATATAGTTTTAAGGAATATTATTACTTTTAAAATTTAATAATAAGATTATTAGTAAATTATGATGGATTTTATAAGCTGTAGTTAAAAAAATTTACAGAATAACTCAGAAATTCTGGTAAGATTCTGAAAATTTTGGACAATTTTTTTTGAAAAAATGGGTTATGTTAGTATTTTGAGTGCTCTGAATGTTTTTGTTGGTGCTGAATTCATTTCCACTATAAAAAATGCAATTCAAACACTCTAACTAATAGATTTTTTGAAAAAAAAATTACTGATTGAGGCAAAAAACTGCTATCTAAACTATTCTGTTATGTCTGTAAACAACTCTATTCTATAAACATAGAATTTCAAAATCCATTTATCAATTCAATACAGCAGATTGAGGTTAAACTATCAAAATCAATTTTATCACCAAACTAGAAAGAAGCCTTCTATGGCTCTGAAATGTTTATGGATAGAATAAATAGTGCAGGCCTGTAAACCTAAAATGACAGATTTCATTTAAAAACAAAGTTCAACAGAAATGGAGAAAAGAAATTGGGTTATTATAAAAGAAATTGGGTTTTCTTTATGATAACAAAAAGACTTCCATGAATTAAATTATTAAATTATGTTATTGTTCTGCTATGAATTTCTATTTGTTATCCTTAGTATTTAGGATTATGGAATGTTTATGCATAGAATAAATAGTGCAGGCTTGTAAACCTAAAATGACAGATTTCATTTAAAAACAAATTTCAACAGAGATGAAGAAAAGAAATTGGGTTTTCTTTATGATAACAAAAAGACTTCCATGAATTATGTTCTTGTTCTGCTATGAATTTCTATTTGTTATCTTTAGTATTTAGGATTAAATTAGCAGTAATTTAAAAACTCACCTCCATAAGATACCGATATGGCAACTAGTTCGAAGATCCAGGTAAACTCAAATGTTAGCATATGGACTAAAAAAACATCCCCAATCCTCCTAACTCTTCATCAGAAACTTTTCTCATTGAATCCTGCACAGTACCACACATCAGTTAATTCCCAAACAAGACCTATAATTCCAATGACTTTGAAATTCCATCGTGATTTCCATCACTGCAAAATATACAGTTCATTTTTCATCAACATTCATTTATCAGCTCGCTCTCCTGCGAACATTAAAATCTATGCAATAAATCATCTGAAACTGCCATGGGAATGATTTAGCTTACCATAGCATAACGTCGATTTAGTTCACTCCATTGATTTTTTTGCGTCATGCCATGATCATGCATTTGAAACTCATCAATTTACCCAAAAGAAGAAAAAAAAAAATTGAAAAACAAAATTCGGTGCACCGCGAAAACACAGAAATAGACAATCAACAATGGTTCTACAAACCAAAACTAAGCGATCACATCTTGTAAGAAAAATTACAAGAAAGAAGTATGAAAAATGAAGAAAGTGTGAAAATAACAGAGTATTCATGGAAGCAAATACATTAAAATTGCTGCAGCCAGGCAAGTGCATGAAAGTAAGGAAATCAATGAGAGATTGGTCTGAATGATAGAAGTGATCAAGATCGATCGAAGCCTGGTTTTAAATTCACCAAGCTGAAAGACCGTTGGAGCTGCTTTTTGCTTTTTGTAAATTGAAAGTTAGGGTTGATTTTTGCTTTCTATGAATTCAAATAAAGCAATGTGTTTTAAGAAGTGTCTCCTGGCTGTAGGTGGGCGGACTTGAATCGAACATTGTGCTGGTTTTTAAGTTTTTTTATTGACAGTGGGTGATGGTGGGCGGACTTGGATCGAACATTGTGCTGGTTTTAAGTTTTTTTATTGACAGTGGGTGATGGTGATGGAGAACCGACTTCCTTCACCACATGGCATCACCATCGTCAATCTGAATGAATTATCAGCATCATTGTTAAGACATGCTTACCCTATTTTAATTCAATTATAGTGATGATTAGTAGGAATCAAAATTAATTCCTGATGTATTTAGATTTTCGAGGAGTTTAAACTTTTCAAAATAATTTTAAAACTATTTAAAATTATATATTTATGTTTTATTCTTAAAATTTTCAGAGGTTATATTTCAATAACTCATTAAATTCTTAATTTCGCATCTTTAATTTCTTAGTTTATAGTTTTTTTTGCATGAGTAATGTTAGGTTATTTTGCATCAGTAATGCTATTTGTCATTTTGTTATTAAAAATAATATGGTTAAATGAGATGTCTCTTTTTTACCTCTTAAGCTAATTCATTTATCTTTTTACACATTTGTAATTGTATTGGAAAAATAATCCATAGTTCTCTTTCATTTCAAAAATAAGTGTGTCAATATCTCTGATTAGGGTGTGAATTGGTGGTAATGAGACATGCATAAGAATGAGGTTGATAATTTTAATGAGCCTTCTCTTCACCCTCCACATGCATGAAGCACGAGGAGCGGTGGCTCTTTGCATGCGCGGAGTAAATGTCATCCTTGAAGTTGGCAGGGGCATATGTGTGGATAGGATAACCACTGTTTTTTGCGGTAAGTTGGGTAAGTTTCCTAATTTTGATCTCTGGTTCCTTTGGCTCTAGTTTGTGCGGAAAGGTGGCTTGGAGAAGGCTCCGCCGATGTGTTTTCCCTGGGCACAGGTTTAGTCGCAACAGGTTCAAGCTCTGGTTCACATGTATGTTATCATCTCCTCTGTTCATGCTACTATGGTTCATTATATGTCTGTTGGCCTTTGGGTTGAAAGATTTTGAAGCAACTTGGTCACTGAGGAAGGTGGCATATGTGGATTTCTTTGTGAAGGATACAAATTTGGAAGTGGTTTCCCTTGTTTCTGGTCTTCATGTGTATGTGGTTTTTGGTATTATTATGTCTTGTATGGGATTATGATGGTTGTGGTTCTTTCATCGCTTCTTGGTATTTGTTTTTCCCTATCCCCGCCTCACGGGGGCTCTTTTCTTGTATGTGTGTTAATGGTTTTGAGTCGGAACCTCCAAGGCTTTGGTATGAGGATGGTTCAACTTATAATTTTGTCTTCTAGTTCCTCAGAAGGAAGTGGTTGCATGTTGGGTTCACGATGTTTCTTTATTTCTGGTTGTCTGTATGTGTCAAGCGATTGAATTAGGGTCTGGTTCAGTTTATGGCCTCTCATTTGCTTCTTCTGGTAGGTCCCTGACTCTATGCCAACCCTTGGAAGCTTTTTTTTTTTGGGATTAAGCTTCCATTCAAGTGGTTAGCGAGGTTTCTGTTGTTAGTCAAAGTAATTGCAGGTACTGAATTCTCATGGCTCGTTCCGCCTCCGGTAAGGTCAAGGCTGCCCAGATCTCGCGCGATCGTGGCAACAGATCCAAGGAATCCCCTGGGGCTAACCATCCAAGCTCCTCAAGGAGCAAAGCTCGAGCCCAAAAATCGGTCTCAAGCATCATCAATGAAGCGGCAACAACGTATCATGAGGGCACCTCGGTCCAGGTTCGTCAGTTTATCGAGGAGTGGGAAGAAGAGCTTAATCAGAAAACAGGGATTATGGACATAGATTTGGATGATTGGAAAACATTAGTGCTTGATCCTGGCCATACCTGAGGTAGTACAACTCAGTTCAAGCAAGTGCTTCACTTGTATTGGGTGATGAAGAGCCTTATGGCCAAAGCATTAGACCAAATTCCGTCTGGTGTGGCCGCAGCCACTCATGGGTTTCCAAATTATAGTAAGGAATTTCAGAAAAATTAGTTTCAGTTACAAAAGAAGAATTGAGCAACACATACCATGCATTCCTCAGACAGAGCTTCTTGGCTCCAATGCAAAGGACCCTGCTCTTGTCGAGTCTACGAAAGATTATTAGCTTGGTGTTCATCCCTTTGTCTTTCTTTTTATTATATGCAACAGTCTTATAATGTCCAATATGTTTGTAGTTATGTTTAAAATTATTTAGATTCTAGGCAATACAAAGGCAGTCAGAATTACATGGCATGGATGATTAGACTTATCATATTTTGTTACTTGATGACTTATCATGTTTATACAGTAGATCTTCAGATGATAATCATATAGGAAAAAACTTCGTCAGCGCATTTCGAACCAACTCGTGTGGTTCATCTTCAAAGACTTGTCATGTTGTTAGGTGGCCAATACATTTAGTTTCCCTCTGGGAAGGTTGAGGCCACCTAACCACATGGATGTGGATGTAACTTGCCCACTTTTGATATTAATGAAAAAGAAAGGTCCTACCAAGCTTACATAAAAAATAAAAATAAGTGTTTCAATAAAAAAAATTTGGGATATAATACTTTGTTAAGCTTGCTAAAATTTTCCAATTTCTATGTTTTTTTATCAAGTTTAGATATGAATCGACACAAAATGAACCTTTTCAACATCACAAAATTTAAATGTGGAATTATAACAGTGAGAATTGTGATTCTATTCATTCAATTTCCAAATCATCATAGCCTCACTTCTTCATTCTGTGTTCTTTGCTTATTTTCACTATCTTGATTTAAGGCATCTTTACCTGTCACACTCTTTTAGTGTATTCTTGTTGTTTCTAGCAACACTGATATCAATTTTGAGAATATTTTACCCATTAAATATTTTGAGAATGTTTCATATGTTTATTTCATTATGTCTCAAGCCTTATGAGATGTATCATCTGCAAAATTAATGCATGTGGCAGGGCTTTTTACCCTTAGGTGAGATTATTAAGCAAGTTGTGCAAAATGTAACATAACATAATTGTTGTTATTATCAAATCTATATGTTAGGGATCAGACTATAATGTTTACTTTAGCACTCATTTTTGTATTTTCCTAAAGGTTTATAAAGATATTAGGCTCTCTTAATGCTTCCTATAATATTGTGATTCTACCCTTCAACAAAGTCCTCAAGGTTTACTACAAATTTTTCTTTTCTAATGAGATATAAAATGAGTATACCAAATGTGCTTGCAAATTTGAATTGAATTAATCCCCATGGTTAAAGATGATTGTGATACACTCAATACATGAATTCAAGATGTTATCTTGAAACATCATATGCTTACACAAAACAAATATTCTCTTATATAGATGTACCAACAAAAAGGATTTTAACATTATGTATGATGCTTTATTGAATCATATTTAATACTTTGAAATTTCTCTAATGTAAATAATAGTGGTTCATTTCTTATGAAATTTATATATGTATAATGTGCATATAGCCATCATAAGGTCATATTTGAAATTACGAAGTATATTAGGGGTGGCATGACTGGATGAGGTCTTGTATAGACCTAGAGGAAACTTGGAAAAGATGTATGCGTGAGGTTTGGGATCAATGAAAAACAATCAAGCATATCTACATGGCTTACTCCCAGGTCTGATTTTGCTAGAGCTTCTCAAGTATCCAACATCAGAATTATGGGTGATGCCCTCATCATCATACAACATCTATATAAATCCACATCGTCTCGAGATAAGCAAATTAGGAACCTACTGAATAGAATCAGAAGACTCTTGAAAAATATTCCAAAGAGAGAATAATTCCATGTTTTTCAAACCTAGAATGCATAAGTTAATAAATTTTCCAATCGAACATGTCAATTACTGGAAGAGCAAATAGAAATTAACAATTTCACCGAGAGGTGCAAAGGAACACCAAAATCTCAAGAAGCCAAGAACATAACATGATAAAAAATTGAAGTGTCGGTCGTGGCGAAATCCATATCATGATGGGACCTTCAGACCCATAATACAAATTTTTGCGAGCACTTGACAATACTTTATGGAGTTCCTAAAATCCCCAATCAGACATGCAACTCCCTTACTTTTTTATCTCCCTTCCTCGCAAGAAGTTGTTGAAACGAAACTCTAAGGCATTCTTTAAAAGATTTGAGACTTATTGAACCTCATTCTTTTGGTGTTGGTCACCTATAACATTGTTTTCATGTTCAACCTCACTCTCCTAGTGTTGATCATATATAGCATTGTTTTTTAGCCTTTGAAGCTCCATTGTTTACTATATAGTGGGCTTTAGGTTTAAATGGAAAATATTGATGGATTTTTCCTCTTCACGCAAAGTTTCATGCATTTCAATTAAAACGGCTTGAAAGAACATCATAAGAGTACAAATTCACTGACAAAATAATTAAAGAATACCGTAACAAAAAAATATGGAAAATATTGATGCATTTTGCCTCGTCATGCAAAGTTTCATGCATTTCCATTAAAATGGTTAGCAATAACGATGTAAGAGTACAGATTCACAGACATAAATCAATGAATACCATAAGAATCCTAAGAATTTGTCACAGAAGCCACAGTAATAGTGCTTCCAAGCAAAAACTTCAAAAACTTGGTGGTGTGGCTCTCTTTATTCTGAAATCCATTGCCATTGTCGTCGCTCGGTTGCTTCGCTCTTTCGTTGCTTACTTCTTGGCAAGGATTAGCTTCTGATGAGACGATGGAGAATGTTCTCGGGTACAGTCCCATCTACGAAGAGGATGACGTATTTGATGCTTAACGATTGGCCACAAAAAAACGTGTCTTTCATCTGCGGTCAAGCAAGACAACAAGTGCAAAACTCTTTCCACATGTAAGATTCTTACTTGACGAAGGGGGATGAAAATGAGGGATTCTAATTCATTGTAGTGAACATTATTTGCATAACGAAACCACGTAGAGAGAAACGCCTTCGGCGTAATAATTTGTCGCTTTAATTTTTTTTATCTCGCCACCATTGCAAATTTGGCAACTTTTACATTAAATAAAAGGTGGCCCATGACTCCACTCCACTCCACAATGGATTGTCTTTGTGTTTAATCTTCTAGAAACAATAACTAAATCTTTACAAGGACATTGAATTTCAAGGTGCTATGTGTGAGTTTTCTCATCACTATTGTCAGTTTTCTGGTCTTGTAAGGTAACGCGTGCACTATTTTTCTTCCATTTTTTTGGCATTGTTTTTTTCACCGTTCATTTAATCAATCACAAAAGATTGTAAAAAAATCAGCATTTTGTGTAAGTGAGTTATATTTTTGTCCGATTTTTCTATCTAGTGTTTTACATCATAGCATTTGCCCATTTTTGGGCGTCTGTTTGCTTTCTATCATGAAGTTTTTTTTCTTTCAACTTAATCTTTATCATGATATGTTATTTAATAAGTATGTCATTATTGTAGATCTTTACTGCATGAAGAGTTGCATCCTCAGCATAAACTTGATTTTTAATGGAAAAACAACTTCTCTGGCAATTTTGTCACAATCCTAGCTTTTCTTAGCAAAGTTGTTATTCCAAAGACCCTAGGACATGTGGAAAATAAACTTCTTTGGTAATTTATCAAATTTTTTATTTTCGTAGAAAAGTTGTTATCATGGAGATGCTAGGACATGTATTAATCACATTATCATTGCCTCTTGATAGAAATTTGACTCTTTCCAAGTCCATTTTTCTAATCTATTGTGGATTCCTTGCTAATAAAGCTAAGTTTTGATACTTGAGGACAATATTTTTCGCTTCTACTTGTTCCATGGTTTTCTTCGTATCAAGCCTTTCTTTGTGCTTGCTCATCCATTGTTGTAGCCACCCTTAAGTGCTTTCATTTTTAATGGTACTTTTTGGATCTTAAACATAAATTCACTATCGACTGCATTTCAAAAGCTCGGTTTCTTCTCCCTCGATCGGGGTGTGACGCAAAGGAGGATCCACATGGGGATCGCAGTAATGAATTAAAGGACACAAGGCAGGGTTGGTGGGCGATGCACCCAATGCCACCACACGCCTGGAGTTAATAATACCATGATGGGTTGAAAAAACTTGTCAGGTAGTGATGGGAGAGCGGGTTACGTGAGGAGACAAGTGGTAAGAGTTAAACATTGCATGCAAAAATACGTGAAGGCTTATCCTTGGTTGTTGTGTATTGTGGAAAACGTTTATCCCTACCGGAGCGATGGTGCATGGGTGAGGCAAAGAAGGAGACCACCATAAAGCAACCGAGCAACAAGGTTTTGGGTATGTATCTCATGCTCCTCTGGTAATTTCAATGGAGGTTCTATCTCAAGGTAGGGTGAATGAGTTGAAGGGTTTAACAAAATTGCGCCACCGGATTGCTAAGTCAATTATTCGTATGTTTGTGTTGGCACAAATCGACTCAATCTCTCTGTTGTATGGTAAGTTGTTGGTCCAAATGGGCATGTGTTGGAATTTAGGACCTGTTACTGTTCTTAAGTTTGTTAATGCAGTCTATAAATTTTTAAATCTATGGTTTATGTTGTGCAGGCGTGTAGAGGATAGTAAAGCCAACCCGGGTTTTAAAGGACTCGTATATGGGCCTTGAGGTATGAAGGGGTTACTGCCGACCCAAAAGCAGCGCCTAGACAGCCTGGAACTCTTTGTTATCTAAGAAAATTATCATCAAGGTGGAGGCCGAATATGAGCCTAACCAAAGGAAAGTCACGAGAAAGGTTTGGATATGGCTGAGAGGGATTAATAGCCCTGTTTTCTTTGTTATTACAGGTCCGCCTAACATGTTTACCTCTTTGGCTTCTGCATGGAGGGTGATAACTAATGTACAAGTTTAAGTGGATTTACAGTTGTTGGGTAGTTCGAGAAAAGGAAAAATGGTTAAGGTAGCTCCAGGAAAGGGTAACAATGGACGAGGTGGCAAGCCAACGCGAGATAAAGGAAAGGCATCGAGGGCTTCAATAAGCAACCCTCATTGCCGAAGGGGAAGGAAAACATACCAAGAGAATATGCAAAATTTATTGTAGGCATATGGGGTCGAAACCCCAACACAGGCAAAATCAATGATTTCCTTGTGGAAGAAGGATGTGAACACGAAAGTGGAAGCCGACCTCCCGAATGAAGAACGGGAACCCCTGGTTTCAGATCCAGGGAACACCAGAGGTCGGTTGACCATGTTCAAATAGTCAGTTCACTTATATTGGTCCATGAAATGTTTGATGGCAAAGGCCATTATGTCAGTACAGGAAGTTGGGGGACACCCACAGACAAAGTCGAGTCTTGAAGACATTCACTGAGACATTCAAGCTATCCAATTGCAGCTTCACCATCAAAACGTGCAACTTAGTCGAATTGAAAGACAACTCAAGAATCTTCACCAAGTGGAAATGCCCGGGTCGAGTGAAAAAGACTCGGCCCCAATAGAATCATCTGAAGATTAACTACCAAGATGCACTGCTAAATTTTGTATATGGTTTTCTGATGTGGTCGGCTAGAATTTATTTTACTAGTAGTAAGTTTAATGGGATAATAGACATTATAGTGTATAGGGCTTGGAAGGATAGAATCAAAGAGTTTAAGTTTTGGATGGCTTATAACTCATTGAGGTGGCCAACAGACCTGGTTTACTTCGGGCAGATTGAGGTCACCAAGAATATTATATGAATGAATGAAATTTTAACATCCACGAGACTAAAAATAGTCTATGGTACTATGAGTTCCATGTTTTTCGCCTTTTGCATTTCAGTCATGTTCTTGTTCAAATTGATGATGAGCTGGCCCAACCTTCCAACTATCTCATCACTAAAAAGACAATGCCAAGAAACCAATGCTAACACAATGCCAAGAAACTGATGCTAACATATTCCCACAACTTTCTCAGATGTCTTTGAACGCATCACATTCCAAAATGAAGTGTAACCTACTATTTTTTTACAAAAAAAAATGAAGAGAGACACTTCCAAACTTAGAAAAAAAAGCTTTGTTTCTTTAGTAGTATTCTTGCCTCTGAGGCGTGAATCGGTCGATTATGGTTATTGAAGATAAATTTTAAGTTTTAAGATGATTTTGTATGCGGGTGAAGAACAACCAAAAAATTACGTCTTCAAAATCGTTTTAATAGGCAACTCTACTCTGGGAAAATTCAATCTACTTGCAAGATATGCACGGAACGAATTCTATCACAATTCCAAATCCACGATCGGAATGTAATTTCCGACACAGACCATGGAAATTGATGGAAAAGAGATCAAAGCACAGATCTGGGACACGGTCGGGCAGGAGCGCTTCAGATCCGTGACCTCGACATATTACAGAGGAGTCGTGGGAGCGCTTGTCGTGTATGACATCAGTTGGCGCCAGACATTTGACAATATTTTTCGATGGCTCGGGGGGCAACGACGATAGGAATATGGTTCGATGGCACAGTAAGTATTAACATTTAAAAGGGATAATTATGTTCAAGATGACAAATATTAACTCTTTTCACGCTTAAGTTCCTTATTAGACGAAAGAGGACGAAAATGAGGGACTCTGATTCCATACAGTGAACATTCTCTGCATAGCATAATGTTGAAAGATAATGGAGAAAGCTATTTGTTTGGATAGGATTGAGACTCTAATATTAGGTCTCATATCCTAATATATAAGGAGTGGTTGAAACCATCCCGTTAGTGTGAAAGCCTATATGTTTGAGGCTCGTCTGTCTCAATAGTCAGTGCAAATGCAACACTTTATCGACATTTTTTTTAGGGATCCTATTTACTGCCGGCATTTGGTTGTTCTTGTAGAACTATATGCGGAGGCCCAATTCCTCAGTCCGGTTGGGTGGAAAGGATTTATTAAAAAAAAAATTAATTGATTTGTTGCGTTCTATTAGAAATATGTGTCTTATCATAAATTTTTAATTACATGCATCAAAATTGGATATCGATGGCGTTTCCAGCTTGTTGAGAGGTCGTGTTGCTCGTCGCAAGGGAAGAGGGCACTAAGAAATGTGTGGCATAGAAGCCACAGTCTACAAGATTCTACAGTTGAAGAGTTGTCAAAGGGATAATTTTCTCGCTTGCATGGTAACAGGGTTCTTGGAGCTCGTTAAAGGACCGAGTGGAGTCA
This sequence comes from Pinus albicaulis, assembly GCA_034641835.2. Taxonomy (NCBI): domain Eukaryota; kingdom Viridiplantae; phylum Streptophyta; class Pinopsida; order Pinales; family Pinaceae; genus Pinus; species Pinus albicaulis. Next base: position 680,838,516 of record CM076569.1, on the reverse strand, counting down.
AAAAGAAATATGTAAGCAAGATAAAACGAGAAAAGCTATACTTTCCCAACATGTCTATATTTTTAGATATTTTTTATTCTGATGATGATCTCTTTTTCATGTGGCCATTTGGAGGCATTAGCATGGGTAGTATTTTTGAGTCAGAAGAAATTTCAGAAAAACAATGTGGTTCCTTTGATGACCACAAGAATCAAGAGGCACAATCTGTTGTGCAAGATCCTGAGATTGAAGACTCACAAGTTGATCTTCAGGAAGGATGTAAAGAGGAACATATTGTTGAAGATCAATTGGACGAGCCACATGAACCTGATTACAAAGACGTGGCAGAAGAAGACCGAGCTGGAGAGAATTCAAACTATGATGATCTCATGAATATTTTTGTGTGTCCAGATGTTAGCAACAACAACAAGGAAAAAGCAACAAAGTTTGAAGAGGAATTGAATTTTCTTGAAGCATGGCTTGAAACACCATGTATTTATGAAGTCAACATAGAAGTTGCATCAACGAATGATGAAGACAACATCACTGACGTTCAGATGGTTGACACCGGAAATAGTGAGAGGAAAAATTCTCTTATCCAGCTTGTCATAATTTTGAGAAGGATGAGGATAAGAGTTCAAGCTTTCCATCATTAAAGAATAAATGAGGTGAAGATCTATAACTACCTCATGCCGAGGAAAGTGAAGATGAAGCCTCGCCTCGCCTCGGTGTGAACAAGCATGGACTCGCAAGCAAAAGGACCAAAATGAAAACCTCTGTTACCAAGTTTTTCATGTTTTTTATTGTAAGCCTAGCTGAGACTAGACCAACAAGCGTATGTTATTCATTAAGTACCCTTTCTCCGTTAAGGGGAAGTGTTGAAAGATAATGGAGAAAGCTAGCTGTTTAGATAGGATTAAGACTCTAAGATTAGGTCTCAGATCTTAATATATAGGGAGTGGTTGAAACCATCCAGTTAGTGTGAAAGCCTATATTTTTTAGGCTTATCTGACTATTAGTCAGTACTTGTATGGAGTGTTTGTACACTCTCTAGGTATCTCACCTGGAGAGCCATTTAATTCATAGATTAATAGAATGTTTGTTTTTAACACATAAGCCCAAATTTGAGAAACCCCTTCGGGGCAATTAATGGTGTCTTCCACCATAGACGAGATGGCCTAACACATACGAGTGGAAGGTAGCACTGAGCTAAACTTTTGAGTGGATTCAATTGTCGGGTTCCTCCACTGTGTCGAGGCTTCTAGGAAAGAAGTTGTTTGGGCTAGGACGGTCGAACCTCTCTGACAAATCCGACTGTGTCGAGTGAGCTTTTGGCACCTCCTATTGTGCAACATTGGGCCTTCTCGAACAGTGACTCAAGCATTGAAAATGGATGCCACAGGGGTATAATTGTGTCACCCATCGACAACAGGTGCCTGGTGGAAAATTGGTCTCTTGGAAACTTTGAATGACTTGATAGAGGATACCAAGACTTGCACTAGTTGAACGGAACCTTCAAAGGAGGAGCGCTGAAGAAACCTGAGAGAGAGGCTGTGAACAGAGGATTATGGCAAATTACCTGGTGCTTCGAAGTAGGTGGTGGGATTACCTGGACTAGTCAAGGGAAAATGAGGAGAAGTAAATAAATAGGTGGGATTCTCATGGAAGAGAAAGTTTTCAGAGGTGCATCTGTAGGGAGCAAGTCAGTTAATTGGTAGAACAAATTGGAACTCTACAAATTGATAGGATGGCAATGAAAATGAGGGAACGTAAACAAATCAGGACTGAAATGACATTGCTAGATGAACTCCAAAGGCATGTCAGCTAGACAAATGGATGAGTTGGATGCACTTCAATATCAAATTGTGACCTTGCAGAAGAAACTCCAAATTCTAAACACCAATGCAGTTTTCATCATCCTGTAGGTTTCATCATCCTTCTCTTTGACAGCAGGTCAAATATCCAATTTTGTTCTATGTATATATGTTTGAAATGAACAGCGTGGAAGGTACTTACCAGGACCTAATACTACACATCCAATTTTTGAAAATGGGGGCTGAAGGTTGTGTTATTCTGCACCTAATCTATGATTCTTTTTGCGTCTCCAAGATCTAAATATTGTCTATCCTCAGCCATTTCGCGCCTAGAGACACATCACAAAAGATGTAAATATTTGTGATGGGCACATGTTTTAATTAATATAAATACTCACTTTAGTTTAAAAAAATACAAAGTATGTTATAATTAGTTTCTTTGAAATTATGGTGTAGTTATTTTCATGATTGGTTATTTTTTAATGTGGTAATATATTGGAAGGGAGATTTTTTTTTGAGTAAATATTTTATGAATTTTATATCTAGTTTAATGTTTTTAATTGAAGTAAAAGTACTATTGTAATTTTTTATAATGTAATGGTTACATAAATATATACCTTTCAACTTGAAATAGTATTTCAAATTTTATAATTGATAACTTGTATCATTACTTAAGTGTATCTAGTGTGACGACGAGAAACCATTGCCAATTATACAATTTCATTTATTCACATATGATGAGAAGAGAAAGCATTACTAAAAATATAGATAGCATAGAGATTGAGTTGAGAGAAAATAATCATGTTGACTACTTTAGTATAAAAAAATTAGCATTTACATACATTTAATTTGATACCCGTAATTCATATATTTGGATGGGATTGTTATGTAAATGGATGGGGTTGTTATGTAAAAAGATGTCTAAACATTCTATGAACTTGACCTTTTCTATATGCTCAAAATAATGGGAAGGGAAACCATCATATGTTGTTTAAAATCTAGCAAAAACCATTTTAGATTGACGGAATTGCCTATATCAATCATTCATTGTAAAATTAGGTTGCAAAAGGGATATTCAAGGGGGTTGAATATATTTTTACATTAAAAACAAAGATTTCAACAAATCCAAAATTACAAAAGACTTTATGGCCATTTTCGAGAGATGACAACATACAAAAGTCAACATTGTAGAACATTTTATCGTCTTTTGTAAAAAGTATAATAGATTTAAAATTAAGTAGATGTAGAATCCTTATATTTGTGGTATTTGGTTTGAGTTGCGTTCATTCTATTATTAAAAGGGCTTAACATATCTTCAACAAGGAGGTGCTCTCCCTCCAAAATTCAATTTCCCTTTATCATCAAAGTGGATTAATACTTGTTACACAAGCTAGAGTAATTCAAATGGATTTTATAAGGTGCTTATATTTTAGCACATGATGGTATTCCCTTCATCATCAAAGGGGTTGAACACGTGTTTGAAAAGCTAAATTGTTTCAAATCTCAGTGGTTGGCTTCCCTCTATCTTCAAAGTAGCTTAATATGTGTCCTAGAAGTTGAATTGGCTTCAATGGACCTTAATAGGATCTTTATCAACTATCAAATGATGGTCCTCCCTCCATAAGAAAAAATGCTTAACATTGGTTTCCCTTAGTCACCAAAAAATCTTAACACATTTCCTCCAAGTCAAATTGATTTGGGTGGACTTTAATAGGACACTTTTGTTGGAAAATGTAACTAGGTTTGGTCTTCATAATTTGTATCATTATGTATTTCATATAAAATGCAAAAGAAGAAAAAGAAATATTATTTTTCAAACATAGGTTTCATGCTCAAGTCAAAATATTACTTAGTTCAAGCATGTTCTTCATTCTTATAGGGTTCTTTAAGTCAAAATAATATTTGTCATGAGTCAATTTAATGTACTAAAGTCAAGTCCTATTTGGACTTTTGAAAAGAGTCAGAAAAAAAACAAAATAAATAAATAAATTTAAAAAAAAAATAAAAAATAAAAAAAATTTGAGTCAAAATTGTGATTTTTGTCCCCACTTGACCAAGTCGGCCCTGCCTGGACAATTAAACCCTATAAAGGACCCATTTGACCTCCTGCATGTGTATAAATAGAGAACAGTTTGACCTCATTTGAATACAAGCAAGCAAGTTTAGTTTTTGTGCCAAGAAGTGAAAGAAAACAAGTGAAGAAGCCTAGAAGAAGAGTCAAAGCCAAAAAAGAGAGAAATAGGGCCAGAAGAGAGAGCATTTTCCACACATGTGAAAATTTCAGGAATTGTAGGGGTTGGAAATTACAGGCCTAGTTTGGAGATATTTGAACATTGTTGACTTGAGTTGACTTTGACTTGTTGGAAGAGCTTGGAAGGAGGGTTGACTTGGGCCTTGTGGGAGGTCTTGGTCTTGGATTTTGTTATTGAATTTCTCACTTTGACATGATTCTATAAAAAGATAATATTTTGACTAGTTTTCCCCTTAAAGGGGTTTTTCCCTCACTTGGAGTCTACATCTTGTGTTCATTATTTTTTTGTGATCTTAATGGTTTATGGTTTTGGTAATTGTTTGATGAAAAGATCATAATAAAAGTATTAAGAAGCCAACATAAGTTCACAAGCAATTACCAAGTAAAGATAAATCACCCTAATTATTGCCCAATTTATTTCCCAACATAGTATTAGAGCTAATGTGAATAGAAGGCAACTTGAAAATAACTCTTATTGGCATAAGTTGAAGAGATTCATCAGAAATACTTTGGAGGACACTATTTGCAGAGGTTTAAGGAAGGAAAAAAGGAAGGGCACAAGGAAGAAGACTCAATGTTCATCATTTATCTTGAAGGAAGGCTACTAAATCAAGATATCATCTCCCTCTCCATCATTAAAGGCTCTTGATTACACATTATCATCTTGAAGGACATCTCTCTCTCTCTCTTGGAAGCTCTTTGATCATCACTTATTTTGGAATGCATCTCCATAGAAGTCATTACTAAAGAAGCATAAAAAATCCTCAGAGTATCATCTACACTCTTGGAAGGCATCTCCATAGAAGTCATTACTAAAGAAGCATAAACAATCCTAAGAGTATAATCTACACTCTTGGAAGGAATCATCATTCAACTTTGAAGTAGCTTGAAATGACCATTGTTCCATCCATCCTAGGAGCCATCATTCACGACATTTTTGAAGAACCCTTGGGAACATCAAAATATTTGGAAGCTTCAAGAAGACATCATCATTAAGCAATTCAATCTTTTGACAAGTAAGTACTATATCATTTTCAATGTCTCGATCTTCAAATCAGATGACTTCATATTGCAAGGAAGGCAATAAGCTCGACGGGTCAACAAACTTCCAAGCATGGAAGAAGAAAATAGATTTGGTGCTCACAGAAAATTGTTAAATTTACATAACAATGGTGTGTTCTATGCTTAATGCAAATTTACTTCAATATTTTTTAGGCCTGATTAAAATTAGAAATCACATAAACATGAAAGTAAAATGTTGATAGAACACAATAATAGATCAACAGAAGACAAGCCAATAATAAAGATCCGATTTTACAATTCTTATTGTCCAGCAAAGATATAGAATAGTGTGCATTACGGCAGCCAACAGGATGCTTCAGCCAGCAAAGTCTTTCTTAGATCAGCCAACCCTCCAAGTCTCACACCCACAACCCTCAAAGACAGCTCATCAAAACTCAACGTTGGTCAACCAAAATTCAACGCAGGACAGTTAACAGAAAGTCAACATTGCAGATTAGGGCTTCAGTCAACTGCTCCTTTTCACTCGATTTTTGTGCCTAGTTGTATGACCTCCAAAAATCATAATTTCAACAAAAGTTTGAGGTCATAAGGTTAAGGGTTGACCACGGTCAACACTGGTCAACACTCAGCAAAATAGACCTAAACAGATCTGTAGAAAATCAACAGCTTCAGCTCCGCACGTGTGAGGGAAAGAGGGCTTCAAAGGCTATCGAACCAATCAAATCACAATGAGAGAATGTGTGATGAGTTGATGAGCAAATGACCTCCAAGTCTCTCCAATTTATATCCATCAGTGAGGGTGCGTGACACATATAGTAGGCTTGTGAGCCTACATTACAAATCTAGCCGACCTTGCACATGTGTGGAAAATAAATTCAAAATATATGTTTTGCTCATCTAAACACGATGATCTTTAGATCAATCTTGCACCTCTCCGAAAGAGGAATCCAACAAAAATATGACCATCACCATATGAGCAGTGAAACATGGAGTGTGGACATAGTTTCCCAAAATTAACACTCCCTCTCAACTAGGGAGAACTCCATATGTACACAAGTGCCATCCATCAGTACCATCGTGTACTATCATCTAGCATCGCGTGTCATCCTATCGTAACTTGCTTTGCTGGCTCTTATTCTCAAATTAGAACAAACGGTGAGTCACAAAGACATCACACTCAGTTGACCCGAAGTCAGCTTAGAGGTTAAAACCTCTCTTGGACTCAAAAAAAGTCTCATACTAACCCGAAGTTAGCTTACTGACTTGAAATCAGTTTAGAGGATAAAACCTCAATAGACTCATAAAGAGTCACATACTAACCTGAAGTTAGTTTACTGACCCGAAGTCAATTTAGAGGTAAGAACCTCATCATACTTGATCCCAGATCAAGGTGTTGGACACGTGCCATCCTAGACATAGAGAGTACGAAAATCTTCGATGCGTCCATCAATCTTGCTATTGGTCTCTATCCACGTTTCCCACCTCATTGGCCAAATGAGAGGTACTTCCCATGAGTCTAAAACTCCATGGGTAGGATGTGTGCAGGGCATAGATTAAAGAGAGTTGAACCAACTCAATATCATAATGGTGGGGTAGAAGCACAACAAGGTTCGACAAGCCTAGCCCCGTGTGTGCTTATAGCTCTAGGAAGTTATCCCCAAACCCCCTAGATCTCCTAGAGCTCATAGTCCAACTCAAGCAGGACCTTCAAAATAGGGTATTTCCACGATTCCAAGCTTCTCACAGAAGGTTAGGAACTTGACCTTCCCTGGGGGCTTCGTGAGAATATTCGGGACCCGCTTATCAGTTCCTATATGATCGAATTTTATGACGCCTCATTGTACCATATCCCAGATAAAGTAGTACCTAATATTAATATGCTTGGATCAATCGTGGAACACGGGATTCTCAGAAAAACAAATCCCACTCTAGTTATCACAAAGGATAACGGTTGTATCTAACACATGCCCAAACAACTCACTGAAGAGATTTTGCAACCAAACAACTTCACAACAGGCCATACTTGCTACAATGTATTCGGCCTCAGCGGTGCTCAAAGCCACCGACTTATGCTTCATACTCATCCAAGATATCGAAGTAGAACCCAAGGTGAAGCAACATCCATATGTGCTCTTCCGATCCACCACACTGCCAGCCCAATCGACATCAATATATCCATGGAGTCTCAAACTCCCAGCAATGTATCTCAGCCCATGGTTGATTATGCCCCGAAGATATTTCAATAGATTCTTGGCACCAATCTAGTGAATGTGATCAAGATCAACTATATGTTGACTCAAAGTGTTCACGGCAAAACATACATTCGTACGGGAGTTCACTAGGAACATTAGGGTCCCCACAAGTTGTCGATACTCGGTAGGATTTGCCAGCACGAGCCCAGCAGCATTTCCACACAACTTCTTAAAGTTGAGTTCCATTGGTGTCGACACAAACTTATAGTCCACCATACCACATCTCTCCAGCAACTTCACGACATATTTTCCTTGAGAAAGGAAAATCTTGCCTGCCCTTTTCCAGACCTCCAAGCCTAGGAAATAGTGCATAAGTCCTAGGTCTTTCATCTCGAATTCGGAAGATTTCTCCCTCTTACACTGATGAATGAGAGGGTCAACACATGTCAAGAAGAGATCTTCCACATAGAGAACCAAAATGAGAGGCCTTTCTCTATCAAGCTTAAAGTAAAGGTTTGGATCAACATTACTTCGAGTGAAGCCCAACTTCATCAAGTAGATATCTATCCTCTCATACCAAGCCCTGGGGGCTTACTTGAACCCATAGAGGGCTTTATTCATCCTTCATACATAGGTGTCTTTATCTCAGACTTCGAACCCTAGAGGTTGCTCCACATACACCTCTTCCTTTGTAGAACCATGCAGAAAAGCGGTCTTCACATCCATCTAATGGAGACTCCATCCTTACGTTGCAGTAAGGTAAATAATAGATCAGATGGTGGTATAGTGGGTCATAGGTCCAAATATATCATCATAATCTATGCCTTATTTTCGAGAGAATCCTCCGGCAACAAATCTTGCCTTGTACTTTTCAGCACTGCCATCATATCCATGCTTGATCTTATAGAGCCATTTCGAGGTGATAACAGATTTGTCCTCCGATCTCAGGACCACTTCCTAGACATCATTTTTCATAATGGACTCATATTATTCGTGCATAACATGCTTCCAAACTTGATGCTTTACGGCTTCTTCAAATGATCCAAGCTCAAATTGTACTATTGTACTCATGGCCGCTAGATAGCCTTGGTATCTATTCGGCTTCTTGCTTTCACGGAATGTCCCCCTTGGGGCAATATGTCTCTTGGCATCTGCGAGAGTATCCCTGAGCCATGAGGGTCTTCTTTTATTTGAAGGAGGTGGATCAATAGGATCCATAGGTCCTTCAACATCGGGCATTAGTTCATCCTTCAACTCTTCCTGCTTCCCTGCTTCTTCATCTTCTTTGTCTTCCTTGGAGCTAGGAAGATTTCTCACTTTCTTGAGGGCATCAACTTCATTGAATGTGACATCGTGGCATATCTCCACTTCTCTTTGACCAGACACACAGATTCTATATGCCATCGAAGTTTTACTATAGCCCACAATCATTCCCTTCTTTCCAGAAGCATCCAGCTTGCTTCTCTTTTGTTTCAACACATGAAAGTAAACAAGACAACCAAAAAGTCTAAAATTAGAAACATCAGGTTTCTTACTAGAGAAGACTTCTTCGAGAGTTTTGGAGTCTGGAGTGGAATGTAGGCATCTATTTTGAATGTACACAACAGTGTTCGCATCTTCTCCCCATAGAAACTTCAAAAGTCCTTGGTCACATAGCATGGCGCAGGAAACTTCCAAAATGGTCTTGTTCTTTCTTTCAGCAACACCATTTTGCTCAGGAGTATATGCAGTTGTGGTCTCCCTCTTAATTCCAACTTCTCTGTAAAATTCATTGAATTCATTTCACTCATACTCGGTCCCATTTTCGGTCCTCAAAAATTTGATTCTCTTCTCGGTTTGATTTTCCACTAAGGCCTTGAAGGTACAAAACCATTTGAATGCTTCATCCTTCTTCTTCAAGAAATATATCTAGGTTTTGCTGGAGAAGTCATATGTAAAAGTCATGTAATAGGAAAATCCTCCCAAGGATGTCACAAGTAGCATACCAGATACATCATAATGTATCAATTGCAAGATATCAATTGTCTTTGTGACATTCGAGGGGAATGGTCCCCTTGTATACTTCCATTCGGCACAACCCTGACACATACCTTCAGGATCATCTCTAAATTCGGGCATCCCTATCACCACCTTCCTTTCTTCGGGAAGGGCTTTGTAATGAAGGTGTGAAAACCTCTGATGCCGTAACTCTGTTTGAAGATTTGTATCACGTGACATAGCCCCCAATGGACTTCCTCCAACTTGGTAGAGTGTATCAACTCTAAAACCAATAGTAAGAGCTTCTTTGAAGTTCTTCTTCCAGATGCGTACCTTTCCATCAACGAATGCCACCTTGAACCATTTGTCTTCCATTACTGAAATAGACACAAGGTTCTTATTCAAAACATGTACGTACAACACATCTTATAAACAGAGGACTTGACCTTGAGACAAATGAAGGGTCACAGTCCATGTCCCTTTCACGAGATAGGTGGCATTATCTCCAAGGATAATTTCCATATTAATATCCTTCTCAATTAAAACAGAGAGGGCTTCTTTATAACCAGTGAGGTGCCTTGAAGCACCACTATCAATAAACCAGACATCCAGGGTGTCGGGAGGAGATGCAGCAGAGAGGGTAGATACAAGAATAAATTAATTTCTCTTATTATCAACAACATTAGACTCGTCGTACCTGGAATTTCTTGACCTCTTGAAAGGTTTCCCATTTCCACTACGATCAGAGAGAGCCTTCCTTTTTCCTTTGAACCTGTTGTTCCTTTGATGGCCATTCCCCATGGAATTGTTGTTTCCATCATCCCTGGGAGAGTCCCTTCTATTAGGGCACTCTCTTGCATAGTGACCAAACTTGTTACAAGTGTAACATCTTCCCTTCCTTCCTTTGGGCTCCGCTCTTCCATGGTTTTTATTTGTCAGACCTCCATTGTTCCTCTTCTTTACATGAGCGGTGAAGGCAGTAGGGTCACCTCCACTTCCATTAGAGGGATGATCTCTCTCCATCATTCTTGTTTCCTCTTGAGTTTATCTCGTCAATATTTCATCAAAATCAGGAATCACATTATTATTAAGAATAGTGGTATTGGATACATACCAATCATGGGGGAGTCCTCCAAGCGCAATGAGAACCATCTCTCGATCATCTATTTATTATCCAATAGCTAGAATATTGTTCCTGATTTTAGTGAGCCTCATAAAATAGGATTGAATAGATTCATACTTTCCCTTCTTGATATTCTTCAATTGATTATTGAAGAAAAGAACTTGATTAACATTGCTAGCCCTGAACATGCTAACCAACTTATCATACATCTTTTTAGATGTGCTCAACTCATAAATGTAAGCAACCGAGGGCTTATGAATAGAATCCTGGATAATCATCTTTTCTTTGATTTCCCCTTTTCTATACTTCATCTTTGTGGTAGTAGCTGCATTTGATGGAGGCTCTCGAATCTTCCCCTACACATAGTCCATGACATCTTGATCTTCTAATGCCAAATCCAAGGACATCTTCCATGCATGATAATTAGACTTATCAGTCAATTTATCATCAACGTTGAAACCCTTGTAGGTTGAGGATGCCATTGGTCCTTGATAGGATTTCTTCTTCGGTGATTACTTGTCACACTAGCTTGAACTTTGTCTTCACCTCAGCTCTGAAACCATGTTAAATTTAGATAACCATGGTGTGTTCTATGCTTAATGCAAATTTACTTCAATATTTCTTAGGCCCAATTCAAATTAGCAATCACATAAACATGAAAGTAAAATGCTGATAGAACACAATAATAGATCAACAAAAGACAAGGCAATAATAAAGATCATATTTTACAATTCTTATTGTCCAGCAAAGATATAGAATAGTGTGTGTTACGATAGTCAACGGAATGCTTCATCCAACAAATTCTTTCTTAGATCAGCCAACCCTCCAAGTGTCACACCCACAGCCCTCAAAGACAGCTCGTCAAAATTCAACGCTAGTCAACCAAAAGTCAACGCAGGACAATCAACAGAAAGTCAACACTAAAGATTAGGGATTCAGTCAAACTTCTCCTTTTCCCTTGATTTTTGTGCCTAGTTGTACAACCCCAAAAATCATAATTTCAACAAAATTTTGAGGTCAAACGGTCAAGGGTTGACCACGGTCAACGCTCAATAAAACAACCCTAAACAGATCCGTAGAAAATCAATAGCTTCAGCTCTGCACGTGTGAGGGAAAGAGGCCTTCAAAGGCTATCGAACCAATCAGATCACAATGAGAGAATGTGTGATGAGTTGATGAGAAAATGACATCCAAGTCTCTCCAATTTATATCCATCAGTGAGGGGTGTGTGACACATCTATTATGCTTGTGAGCTTACATTACAAATCTAGCCAACCTTGCACATGTGTGGAAAATAAATTCAAAATATATGTTCTTCTCATCCAAAGAAGATGATCTTTATATCAATATTGCACCTCTCCGAAAGAGGAATCCAACAAAAATACAACCATCATCGTATGAGCAGTGAAAAATGGAGTGTGGACCTAGTTGCCCAAAATTAACAAAAATGAAGTCATGGAATATGTTCTAGGAAAATTTGCATAACCAAAAAAAGGATAAAACTCGGGAATGGGCCAAGAACACTAAAGGAGAAGTTAGGGATCAAAGGATTCTCATTGAATCCATCAAATTTCATTCTTATTCCATTTGTTGCATATTTGGGTACATCTAAAGCAATCTATGAAAAGGTGATAAAACTATATTCTGTGAGTACAACGAGTCAGAAAATATCTTTGAGGAATAGACTTTACAAGACAAGGTTATCAATGGATGAAGATTTTGCAACATATCTTATAAAGGTCTCACAATTGAAGGATCAATTACAAGGGCTTGGAGAAGTGGTTTCCAATTCTGAATTAACTACTTGTATACTCGATGTTTTGCCTTTAGAATGGAGTAGTTTTGTGACAAGCATATATTCTAAAAGGAAACTCCAAACTTCGATGAGTTGTGGTCTTTGTGTATTTTAGAAGAGACAATATTGAGGGAAAAAGATGACACCGAACCAAATGAAAAGTCTCAAGCTTTTGCTGCTAGATTGAAGAAGAAGAAGAAAGGAAAGTTTTGAAGGTTTGAACCTCATTAAAGGAACAATAATAATAAGCCACGTGGAAGACAAGATATGTCCAAAGTATAATTCTTTGGATGTAATGAATATGGACACTTTAAAACAAATTGTCCCAAGGATCCTCAAAATAGAAAGAAAAATAAGAGGAAGGAGAGGAGTGGAGCTCACATTGTCGAAGAAAATGAAGAACTTTAAAAGAAGTCAAAGAAGGAAGATCCTAAGCATCTCTATTATTGAAGATCTCCACCACCAGGTTTACTTACACTATTTTTTCGCCTTTATTTGAATATGGTGGTTAGAGTAGCATATTCAGTTACATTTTTTGAATAGTCTTGGATTTTGCAAGTTATGGCATCATGGAAAGAAGCACCTAGAACTGGAAGGATTAGAGTCTACACCATTAATTGCATCTCATTGGTAGCAGTCATCTAGAAAATATAAAAGGATTTGGACCGTCTAGAACTCCACAATTCATGCAACTACCTTTTGGCATCATGTTATTATAAAAACAGTCTTCTAGTAGGAAAGGATCACAAGGATCCCTGGTAGTAACATAACCATCATTATGAGAAGGTTCTTCGATATATGTAAGAATCATTGTGACATGGCAAGAGTATATTCCACTAGAATATCATGGAAGTAATATTAAAAGCAGTCCAAAATTTTTAAAGGTATGAGGATAGTTGAGTTGCAGCAAGAAGGTATAATTGGAGCATTTATCTTGGTAGAGAAGGAGTCTCGTCATAGACATTATCTTCAAGGAAAGAAGCAACTCATTCAAAAGGGTGTGTGAAGGAAGAGGTTTTCATATCTTTAGATCTCTTCATTAGAAAGTAGAATTCATGTCTTTAGAAATATTTTAGGAAGGTTGCAGAAATGTGCTTGGTAAACATTAGCATGATATTCCTTGAATAAGATTAGATAAGATAAAATATTTCGGTCGGATACTCGATGCATGATAGATGGGAAAGACATATGGTATTAATCAACATCCGATATTGTCTCTTGAAGAAAGAAAGATAGAACTGATAACTTCAAAGGGAGTTGTAAGAACTTTGATGGATATGATATTGAAGCTTGTTGATTGGTTCATTCCGTGAACACATTGATTGATGATTGAAAATAAAATAGTATGGAGAAGGATTCTAGTATGAAGATAGACCATGCAAAGGGATGTTGACCTTAGAAAGAGCAAGTAGTAGAACATAACATTTTGACAAGAGGTTATCATGATTGGGTAACTCTGATATTGATTATTTGATATTAATGATTTGTTTGAGATGTGATTTGGCTACCTGGAAGAATATATTACAAAAATATAGAATGAAAAGATAGTAGTTGAATATATAATTGTTTGGTTTAAACTCATGTCAAAGAGAAAATGGATTGAGTGGACAACACTGGTATTGGCTTAGAATATTATATGACAAAGTCATAAGAGGTATCAAGTCACAAGATAGCTTGTTGTCATGTTGGATTTGATGATAAATAAGTTCACTTTGCAGATGGATGGAGGGAGCTATGATTAGATCTACATTGATTGGTTTGACTATATATATTTTTATGAAAAAGATGTTATAAATGGTGGTTGATGGAAAGTGATATAGAAAGTTGTTGGTAAGAACCTTGTCATGAAGATAGATTGAGAAAGAGTTTCACTCCATGACATCCATGAAGGTCAACACTCACGTATTATATGATGTGTTGCGAGATAGGCTCCCTGATAGCTACTACTAAAATATCTCCATGTAAGAACAAATAATTGATTAATGTGACTGGATGAAGCTTATGTTTATGTCTCCCTGGCTGAGAGGAAGCATGGATCTAATCCTTGTTTGAGAGGGAATGAGCATTATCTCCCTCATTGGGAGGGAGTGATTTGGGACACTGTACTCTCCATGTGTCATGCACTAGACTAGGATTAAGAACCATAAGTCCAGTGAAGGCACTGGTAGGGAGAATGAAGGATTGGATAAGCATTTGGGATTAATTGATTAGGAGCTTAGTGTTAAGGTAAAAAATGGAAGTGCTTAGAATCGTTCAGAACCTGAATGATTGCGAAGTGCTCATCGCCAGGTATCTGGTGCACTTTGTTTCATCGAAAACTGACTCCGTATGTGAAAGTTAGAGCCTGATGTTCTTTTTCACAAACATCGAAAATTTGTGTAGAAATGACAGAATAGTGACTGGGCAGCCTAGTCAGCAAAAAATAATATTCCCGAAATATTCCTTTAAATTTTCCAATGACACTATGACAAGTGTCACTTCGTGATTGGTGGCTGAGTTGGGTGACTTGTTGCATTTCTATTGGTTTTTGGGATGAGCCAATGGGATGAGGACATGTGGTGCAGCCATGGGCTGCCACATGCCCCCTCCCAAAGGCCTAAATATGGCTAAGTGAAGGTAAAATGTCATATGTATAGTGGTGAAATTTTTTTATTTGGAGGATGGTCGAAGGTCGGGGTTGACCCCGTGACCTCCCCCGCACAAACAACAAGACTTACCAATATACCGTGCCAAAGGTTCTTACCATACTATGAACTTTGTATACATTTGTTTCAATATAGTTGTATCGGTAGGCGGAGGAGGGGGCTAGCCCCCTCAAAATTAGACCACTGTGCTATGACCGTGGCAGAGGCTCCAACTAAATGTGCATTTAACGCGCTAAACCATGCTTATCACTAATTAAAAAACGCTTATCCCATATTAAAATGAGATTATCTTGGCGGTGGAGTTGGCAGAGTCCACCATTTTCGGCGAAACTCCAAACTTGTCGACGTTAAGTAGAGTTCTCTCCAGTTTTAGAGGAGTTTTCCTAGGCTAAATTGATTGAGCCATAACTTTTGCAAAATTCGACCAAATTGGGCTTAGAAAGAGTCTATCCTAGCAGATTTGGACATTTTGAGCATGTTAGAGCAGGTTTCAGGGGTAGTAGAGGATTGTAAACAACATTTTTTTTCTTCCATTTTGAGCTAATACAGAGGCCCAAGTCATGGAAGTTGGACCAAGGAGATGTAGCCCACGAGGGGTGAACTCCTTCATCAAAATATTGTGTTAATGGATCATTTGATGGTTAGTTGTACATTTATTTATGTTGTTCAATACTTTGTTTTAATGTTAAAATGCTCATGAATTTAACATAAAACTTAACACAATTACCTGTTTAACGCTCACAAACACCACAAGGAAACCTATGCACATGAAGCTAATGATCAACAATTGTTTATAATTTTGAAGATGAAATTAGCACAACAAAACTAACATTCAGATTCATATCAAGGTGGTATCAGAGCAATGGTTATTTACTTGATATTTGCTTGAGTTTTGTGCAAGTAGAGTTTTAATGGTTGCAAATTTGTGATGCTTACAAGGTTAAAGTTGCAGAGAGGAGAAGGGAAACTGTTGGTTGCTAGTCCTGAGGTTAGGGCCAGAAGGGGGAGAGCCACAATCTCCACCCAAAGTTTCACTCCCAACACTTGAAGCACCTCAAGTTATATCTCTAGCTGAGATTGAGGAGGTACAAGCAGTACCAGAAGCTGAGCTTGAATCCATAGCCATCATGTCAGGTGCAGGAGAGACTGAGGATCTTTCAGAAGAGGAAACATTCAAGAAGGATTTCTATAACCTAACTGAAATGGTTAGGGTCCTCTATGAAGAGAGGAGCACCAAGATGATTGGAGGGAATTCTAAGTCTCCACATGGAGAGAGAACCTCATAAGACAAAAAGGAAGAAGAGAAGGATTCAAAGGGTAGTGGAGGAAAGTCTCCTCCATATCCACCATCTCATCATCATACTCATCATCACCATCACCATCATCTTCCACTTCCACAACAAAAACCACCCATACTCACTCAAAAACCCCAAAAGGAAAAACTCCCTTACTCAAATTGGACATTAAGTTTGAAATTCCCATGTACAATGGTGAGGTAAATGCAGAGAAGTTGTACAATTGGATTCGTCAATTGGAGGTTTATTGTAGAATTCAGAACCTTCAAGAAGGTGACAGAAAGATCCAGTTGGCTCCATTGAGGCTAGAAGGAGCAACACTATTTTGGTGGGAAGCAAAGACTCAAGAGGAAATGTGAATCCATGGTAAGATATCCATTTCTTGGGTTGATTTTATTTCTTCAATTAAGAGAAAATTTTGTCCTTTAGCTTACATGCAAAAATCTGTTATGAGTTGGCAAAAATTTAGGCAAATCAAGGGTCAAACAGTTCAAGATTATACCCCGGATTTTAGGAAAAAGGCTTTTTTTTTTAGTTGTAAACTTGAATTCCCAAGACACTCTATTGAAATACATTGGGGGTTTACATTCCTATTTGAAACACACTATCCTTATGTTCAATCCAAGAAATTTAGATGAGGTTTTTGTGCAATCCACACACCTTGAAGCAAGGGGAAAGAACATTTAGGAAGAGGGTAGTAAAATGAAGCCATTAAAGGGTAAGGAGAAAGAGAGGGGAGGAAAATGGAAGGGAACGAAGAATGCAAGTGTTAAGAAATAAGGGGGGAAAACTACATGCAAACATTGTTCCAAAGAGGGGCACGATGAGGCCCATTGTTGGAAACTACATCTTGAACTAAGGCCTAAGAAACCAAACAATAAGGGGAAAGAAAAAGATAAATGCTACCACACAACATGATCTTGGATCCGATTCCGGTGATGAGCCAAATATCACAGCCATGGTCACAAAGGGAAAGGAAGTCATAGGAAGTACTAGTTCCTCAAATTGTCACAACAACACTCCAAATGAAGAAACAAGGATAGAGTTGTTCCATGTAACTGTGATCTAAAACCATACAAAGATTGATATATTATTTGATAGTGGGTCAGAAGTGAACTTAATCTTAGAAGACTTGGTCAAAAATCTTAACCTTGAAATTTTACCTCATCATAAGTCATATCCTCTGGGTTGGATAGTCAAGAATGCAAATTTACAGGTTACAAGGAAATGTATATTTAGGTTTGCCATTACTGCAAATTTTGTTGATGAAGTTGAGTTAGATGTGGTTTTGCTTGACATTTCAGGAATTATCTTGGGAATCCCATATTTGTATGACAGGAAAGCAGTATTTTATCGCCATCAGAACAAATATCATTTGCTCAAGGATGGGGTGGAGTATATTGTGAGAGCTAATCGCAAAAAGCAAAACATTTCTTTAGTTAATGCGGGGCAGATGAAAATAATAGTAAACACAAGTAAAAATTTTGTGCTTCTCATGATCAAGAAAAATAATGATATCGATTATGAATATTTTGAAGGTTGCGATAAAAAATTAAAATATGATTTGTTATATGTGGTAAGTCATCATGGAAAGATGTTTCAGGAGCCAAATGGGTTACCTCCCAAGAGGGGAATTCAGCATGAGATATAATTGCAGCAAGATGTTCCACTTCTAAACATTGGCATATCTCGCATGTTAATAATGGAGAGCATGGAAATCAAGAATCAAATTCAAGAATTGCTGAATAAAGGTATCATATGCCCATCTACTTCACCATGTGGTTCACCGATTGTCTTGGTGCCAAAGAAGGACGGGACTTGATGCATGTGTCTGGATTTTTGTGCACTGAATAAAATCATGGTAAAGAATCATTATACACTCCCAAGAATTGATGATTTTCTTGATCAATTGAGGTATGCAAATCATTTCACTAATTTATACTTACGAAGTGGTTATCATCAAGTTAGAATAACGGAAGAGGACATTTGGAAAACTATATTTAAAACTAAACAAGGATTGTTTGAGTGGCTTGTTATGCCTTTCGGTCTTACCAATGCTCCGGCTACTTTCATGAGAGTTATGAATGATGTATTGAGGCCATTTCTAGATGATTTTGTCATTTTTTACTTAGATGATATTTTGATATTCATCAAATCAAGAGATGAACATGTCATGCATGTGAACAAAGTACTTGATGTCTTGAGAAAAGAATAGTTGTTTTTAAAGATGTCGAAGTGTGAATTTGGAAAGACTTATTTAGTGTATTTGGGACACATTGTTGGAGGAGGTGAGCTAAAGATATACCCATTTAAGGTTGAGTTCATTGTGAATTAGCCCAAGCCCAATACAATTATGGAGGTAAGAAGCTTTCTAGGGGCAACACAATATTGGAGGAAATTAATTGCTAATTTTTCTTCCATTGCAGCTCCATTACATGCATTGTGTTACACCATTTTTTGGTCATCTAACCTATTATCATTAGATGAACCCAAGTACACCATGTAAGACCTAAGTAAAATTGCTTTCACTATGTGAAATAACTTAGTAAAACACCTTTATTAAGTTGTTTATGGTCGAAATAGGAAACCCCAAAAGGAAATAATAAACAAATCTATATTTGTTTATAGTTCTGGTCATATTTAACCCAAAACAAGGAAATCAATTGAATAAATACTTATTTATTTGATTATTTCCTAGAATAAATTATTTAAATCCTTATTTAAATAATATTCCTAGTTAAAATTTGACTAAATCGTTTATAAATAATTAAATAAATCATTATTTATTTAATTATATTCCCACCATTTCCTTAAAATAATAAATAAATCATTTATTTATTTATTATTTATAAATAAAGGAATTGACCCAAGTCAAAAATCCTTTTCCCTCCAACAAATATAATAAAATATTCCTAAAGGGTGGTTCTAGAATTTGATTAATAATATTTTATTCATGCACCAAGTTCTAGACCGCCCTAATATTTTGTTATAAATAGAAGGGTTTTCCCATTCATTGGTCACCTTTCATTGCATTAGATCACTCTGGATCTATACACTTGGTCACATTTTCTATTTTTTCCTTGTGATCTCCCATTGAGTTCTATGTTTTTTTGGGTTTTCTACACCAACAAGAGAGAGGAAATTTAGATATGAAATGCTGAGAACTTTCAAGAACCCATCCCATTGAGGAGAACCGGAAAACACCTTTCTTGTTTTCCTTTCAGGTGCCATATTTCTTTCAAATACATCGTTCTTGTCTTGTCTATTGGATGCATGGAGCCATATTTTATTACTGCTTAATGTCTTTGATGCTTAGATCTGGATGTGTGCAGCATTATTTGGATCAACTAATTGCAGACTTAAAGATATTGGCAGCCATAAGTGATGTTAGGCTATTTGTTATGCGTAGCTAAAGTGATCTTTTACGACGAAAGATTCATACTAACACATTGAATAGTGTTAAGAAAGTCTTCCATTGGGAAGATATGCAATAAAATCATTTGATGCTTTAAAACAAAAGATTATTTCAGCACCAGTATTAGCTATTCCGGATCTTAGACATCTATTTGAGATTCAAACAGATGCTAGTGATGACGCCATGTGAGCAGTTCTCATGCAGCATGGTGAGCCCATTTCATTTAATTTTGAATTTTTTAATGGTGTTGTGACTAACTATCCCACTTATGACAAATAGTTATATGCATTGGTACAAAGTATAAAGAAATGGAAACACTATTTGATGGGGAAAGAGACCATTATCCATACCAACCATCAACCATTGCAGTACTTACAGTCACAATCAAGACACTTCAGATGGATGGGAATTCTACAACAATTTCATTTGGTTATCAGGTATAAAAAGGGAATCTACAATAAGGTAGTTGATATGCTTTCTAGGCCTATTGTAAATTAATCTATTATACTCAAGCAAAACTCTGTTTTGCATGAAAGTTACATTGAGAAATATGCATATGATAATGAATTTCAAGATGTGTATGCAAGCTTGAGTCAAGGAAACCAAACTTAAGAGTTAGATTACCATGTACACAATAGTTTGTTGTATCACTTGGGCAAGTTATGTATTCCACAAGGAGAAAGAAACAATATCATAAGGGAAGCACACACTTCATTAATTGTTGGACATTTTGGTGTAGGCAAGACAATAGCAAATCTCCAAAGATATTGTTATTGGCCACACATGTTTGATAGTGTATCTCGTTTCATTAAAGGATGTTCTTTGTGTGCAATAAGCAAGCCTAGCAATAGGAAACAAGGATTGTACACTCCACTTCCTGTACCTTCACGTACATGGGAGAGTACCTCAATGGATTTTGTAGGAGGTCTTCCATTGTCAATGAAAGGTCATGATTACTTGTATGTAGTTGTAGATAGGTTAAAAAAAAATGTGTATTTTGATGCCATGTAAAAAGAAAATTACAGCTGAAAAAACAACTCATCTTTTCTTTCAAAATGTTTGGGTTCATTTTGGTCTTCCTACTTCTATTGTAAGTGATTGAGATTCTCAATTTGTTGGGAATTTTTGGTCAAATTTGTGGGACACGATGGACATTAAGTTGAAGAAGAGTGCAACTTTTCACCGCAAACTGATGATCAAACCGAGGTGGTTAATAAGATAATAATTCATCTTCTTAGAGGATATTGCAGCAAACATCCCAAGTTGTGGGATGAACAGTTGCATTACATTCAACATGCATACAACAGGGCAAAGCATTCTTCCACAAGCACATCGCCATTTGAGGCATGTCTTGGGTACTTTCCATGATTGCCATTGGACTTCATATTTGGGAAATATGTTGCTGTTGATGGTCATGGCGACATAGATAGAGCAAATAATTTCATTGAGAAAATTCAGTTGATACATCACACGATGCAAGAAAAGCTTGAAAAGAGTCAAAGCGACTACAAGGCAATGCATGATAAACACCGTGTTGATCATAAATTCCAAGTTGGTGACGAAGTTTGTTTATATATTAGAAAAGAGAGATTTCAAGGAGAGGGTAAAAAGCTTAATCCAATCCATTATGGTTCTTTTAAAATTATGGAAAAGATTGGTAACAATGCATTTAAGCTAGATTTGCCTCCTTATATGCAAATATACTCTGTTGTTAATGTTGAAAATTTGAGATTCTTTGAGCCTTCGTTGATTGATGATCAAGGAGAGCAAGTTCAGTTGTCATCAATAGATGATTTCTCGCTAGAATATCTTGATGAACTTCAACAAGACCTCATACTTGACAGAAGAACCAGAACTTCAAGGAGAGGGAATGTCGAATACATTCAAGTGGGACTCAAGGGACAAAATCAGTCTAAGGCCAAATGGATGGATATTGAGAAGGTCAGGGAATTGTACCCTCACTTGTTGAACACTTGATAGTATCTTTTGGGGCCCAAAAGGCTTCTAGTGGGGAGGAATGATCAGGTTCTCAGTGTTAAGCTCAAAAATGGAAGTGCTCATAATCATCAGAACCTAAACGACCGCGAAGTGCTCGTCACCATGAATCTGGCGCACTTTGTTTCATCGAAAACCGACTCCATATGTTAAAGTTAGAGCATGTTGTTCATTTTCATAAACAACTAAATTTTTTGTAGAAATGACAGAATGGTGATTGGGCAGCCTAGTTAGCAAAATAATATTCCAATAATATTCCTTTAAATTTTCCAATGACACTATGACAAGTGTCACTTTGTGATTGGTGGCTAATTTGGGTGACTTTTTGCATTTCTATTGGTTTTTGGGATGAGCTAATGGGAAGAGGACACATGGTGCAGCTAGGGGCCACCACGCACCCCCTTCCAAAGGTCGAAATATGGCTAATTCAAGGCCAAATGTCATATGTACAGTGGTGCAAAATTTTATTTGGAGGATGGGCGGAGGTTGGGGTCGACCCTGCGACCTCCCCCACACAAACAACAAGACTTACCAATAAACTACTCTAAAGGTTCTTACCATACTATGAAATATATATATATATATATATATTCAATACAGTTGTATCGGCAGGCGGAGAAGGGGGCCAACTACCTCACAATAAGACCACTATGCTATGACCGTGGCAGAGGCTCCAAATAAACGTGTGTTTAGCGCACTAAACCACACTTATCACTAATTAAACAACACTTATCCCATAATTAAATTGTGCCTATCTTGGTGGCGGAGTTGGTGGATTCCATCATTTTCGATGGAACTCCAAAATTGTCGGTGTTAACTAGAGTTCTCTCCAGTTTTGGAGGAGTTTTCCTAGGCCAAATTGATTGAGCCATAAATTTTGCAAAATTTAACCAAATTGGGCTCATAAAGAGTCTATCCTAGAAGATTTGGACATTCTAAGCATGTTGAAGTAGGTTTCAGGAGCAGTAGAGGATTATAAACAACACTTTTTTCCATTTTTAGCTAATACAGAGGCCCAAGCCATGGAAGTTGGACCAAGGAGATGTAGCCCGGGAGGGGTGAACTCCTCCATCAAAATAATGTGTTAATGGATCATTTGATGGTTTATTGTACATTTTATTGCTCTTGTTCAGTACTTTGTTTTATTGTTAAAATTCTCATGAATTTACACAATTACCTGTTTAACACTCACAAACACCACTCGGAAACCTATGCACATGAAGAAAATGATCAACAATTGTTTATAATTCTGAAGATGAAATTAGCACAACAAAACTAACATTCAAATTCAGATAATTGGTACTCCTTAAGGATTATAAATCCAAGATAGGAATTAGTCTCGTGGACTGATGGTCTTTTAGGATTTGACAGAGTATCCAAGGTAAGAGTAGTCGAAGAGGATCGATAGTCTTTGACAATTGGGAATCCAAGACAATCATAGTCTTGAAAGGACATACCTGGTGAAAACATTGATGGGCTATGTGCCTTGAAGAGGTTGTGGTGCTGGTGTCCACGTGTATTCCTCCCAACATTGTGCTCTTAGCTTGTGGAGAGTTAGAGCATGTTAGTTAAGGCCTTACTATATTTCAATTTAATAATGTTAGTCATGATGTTGATGCTTGAAGTTGGCTGTCAATCTAACTCTTCTTACGAGAATATTTCAATTTTAGAGTATCCTGGTACCAGTTGTGTAACTATGAATGCCTTCCTAATTAAGGGGGAGTGTTGGAAAATGTAACTAGGTTCGGTATTCATAATTTGTATCAATATGTATTTCATGTAAAATGAAAAAGAAGAAAAAAAAATGTTATCTTTCAAGCATGTGTTTTATGATCAATTCAAATATTATTTAAGTCAACAATGTTCTTCATGCTTCTGGGTTTTTTGAATCAAAAGAATATTTTTCACGAGTCAATTTAATGTACTAAAGTCAAGTCCCATTTGGACTTTTGAAAAGACATCGAGAGTTAGAGCTTGTTAGTCAAGTCCTTGCTATATTTCAATTTGATAATGTTGGTCATGATGTTGATACTTGAATTTGACTTATCAATTCGAATTTTCTTATGAGAATATTTCAATTTGAAAGTATCCTTGTACCAATTATGTAATTATGAATACCTCCCTAGTTAAGATGGAGTGTTGGAAAATGTAACTAGGTTCGATCTTCATAATTTGTATCATTATGTATTTCATGTAAAATGCAACAGAATAAAAAGAAAGAGTATTTTTCAAGCATGAGTTTCATGCTTAAGTCAAAATATTATTTTTCAAGCATCAGTTTCATGTTTAAGTCAAAATATTATTTAGGTCAAGCTTGTTCTTCATGCTTCTAGGATTCTTCGAGTCAAAATAATATTTGTCACGAGTCAATTTAATGTACTAAAGTCAAGTCCCATTTGGAATTTTGAAAAGAGTTGGAAGAAATAATTTTATTTGAGTCTAAATTGTGAATTTTGTCCCCACAATACCAAGTCAACCCTTCCTGAACAAGTCGGCCTTGGAAGGGACTCATTTGACCTTTCAAATCATAGGGTGACCCTCAACAAACCAAAAATGTACTCTCGGTGAACAATGTTTTGAAGGAGTTGTTGAGGTGGAAAGGAGTTGGTGGTATAATAAGGAGTGTAAATTATAATTCTAGCCTTGAAAATAAACAGTAGTACTAGTACACCACAAAAAAGATTCTGATTTTTTTACTTGAAAAGATTAAATACCTAGTCTGCCAAATAGTTTAACCTTTGATTTATCTGACCAATGACCAAGCAAATCAAATGAAAATAAAGTGGGGTGAATTTCATTATTAAGTAGGATTTCATAAGATTTAAATACAAGTGGAATCACTCAAAAATACCCTTTTAACACGTGCTAAAAGAAAACAGAAAATTACTACTCCAAAAACTAGAAATTCAAGAATGAGTGAGCTAGTTAGCCTACCAAATTCCTAACCTAATCAAGTGCAAATGCTATGGGGTGAATTTTATTATTAACTTGAATGTTTTTATGACTCAATACAAGTGGATTCAACTATAAATAATCTCATTAACACATTCTAAGAATTAGCATAAAATTACTACTATTTTGATACAAGTGACTTCCAAAAATTCTAGATTTATGAACTAGTAAACCAATCCAAGTATCTCAATGATTAATATGAATTTTCAAAGTTTTTCTAAGGATGCACCATGATTATGAATCTGTAAATAACCTGCAAAATAAATCACTTCAATAATTTAACCAATATAACCTAGAACAAAGGAAGCGTGATCACTAAATGTAGAAGTAAGAGATGCAAGTGAAAAAGACATTCAAAGAAAATAAAGAAATTGTACAACAAGGATCTTAGGCTCTTGGGATGGCCAAGCCCAAGGATGCTTAGAGTTGCATGGATGAAACCAATCTTTAGAAGCTAAAAATGGCACCAAACTTCATTATTGGATTCAATCCAAGTATATTCCTACTAGAAATGAAAGTGGAGCTACAAAATAACAAGTATTCTCCACAAGAAGACAAACAAAATGCAAGCCCCTAGAGGAAAATTCAAATTGGTACTTATACAAATTGATGGGGAAGCATCCTCCTTAAAATAAGACAACTTTCTCCTCCAAAATCACTCAAAAAGTGGATCTAGTTCCCAACAAGAGGAATCTTCATTTAATGACAGGGAACACATTCCTAGATTTTCTCAATCAATGGAGCTCAAGAATTTGTTCAATAATTTCATGATATTTTGTTCATTTAATATCCAATATTGGTCCATGATCATGTAGTAGGTAGAAAGTTCCTACATTATCTCATTCACAATTTACTCAATATTCTGCAAAAATAAATAATATTAGGCACATAATATGCAATTATCTCTAAACCTTCCCAAGAACATATTAAAGTTATAAACCATTATTAGGTGTAGAAGGAGAGATTTAACATAGCCTGTATGCACCTAACAAATGTTATATGGGCCTTAATTTGTGTCTAATTTGGAAGCCTATCACTAGATATTAGAATACCATGAAAATCCCCCCCCCCATCTTTTCCTCTGCTAGGAATCTGCTAAGTGCTTCAACCACAAGAAGGAAGAGAAAGGGGGAGAGGGGATAACATTGAAGAAGCACTATTTGGGAATGAAAGAAACAAGACGCAGATCCATTCATTAAAACATCAAAAGAGAAAATTTGTATACAACATATAATCTAAGAGATGAAGGTCGCGTAGAAACCCATGTGAGTAAGAAGAAGTGTGATAAATATCTAGCTTACTTTGTCGCAAGCCTTGGAGAGATCAATTTTAATCACATCCCCTTTTAGATTCAGTGTTTTTATACTATGTAAGCCTTGCCACCCCAATCGCTTTGTAAATTTGTCTGCCTTCTAGGAAGCAAAATTGTTCCATAGAGATGGTGTTTGATAGAATGGGCTTAAGGCAACAAGCAATCACTTTTACAATCACCTTATATGTGGCATTAAAAGTGATATAAGGCGGAATTCTTAAAAGGATGTAGGGGATTCCACCTTGGGAATGAGGGCTATGAAAGTGGTGTTGAAAGCAGGGAGCATGTTACCTTCCTTTCTGGATTCTTCAATAACTTGTAGAATATATTTCCCCATCATGTCAAATAACCCCAAGAAAAATTCAATATCCCATCCATCAGGACTAGGTATTTTATTTTTTGGGAAGTTGCGCAAGACCTTCTTCAGCCCTTCCTCCAATACTTCTTTCATCAAAGCTTCATTATCCTCTTCCTCAACAAACCTAGGAAATAATTGAGTCGTTTGGATTACTTTAGATATAGTAGATTCTTCCAGAGATTTGTATAAATTTTTGAAGTGCCTTCGATCCATATCAGCTATGCTTTCAAAGTCCTCTACCTCTCTACCCTTATTATCTTGGATCTTCCAATTGGTATTGCACAACTTTCTCCCTTTAGCATGAGCCTGAAAAAACTTAGTATTTTCATCTCCACTCTACAACCATATGTCTCTACTCTTTATTTTCCACTCAACCTCTCTAACATCTAGGAGTTCTTTCCTCTAATTTTCCAACTCGATCAACTCTTCACGAGACCCTTGAGATGCAAAACCCTTGTCTTATAAATTAGCCATATTCTGAATCATGTTTCTGATGTCGGCCATCTCTTGTACATTTTCCTGGTTTTTTCTTTCTAGCCCACTCTTTCATTTTCTGTTTAATAAGTTTCAAATTAGTCTCAAATTTAGAGGCGACTAAGCAACAAAGTTGGGGGTAAAAATATTTCCAATGTTGTTGGACCAAGGTAAGAAATTCGTCCTTCTTCAACAAGGTCAAATTTGTTTTAAAGGGCTAGTAGGTTTCTATGAAGTGCCTTTTATTTCCAAAAAATGGAGAGGGATCCAATATGCCCCCCACCCTAGTCCAATGATTTATGAGTGTAAACTAATTAACAAGATATTCCATGAGCAGGAAACAATTGTTGGCGCAAAATTTGGAGTAAAATACCCAAGGTTCAACCACTATTTGCCAACAAAGTTTTCCACAGTAGTCTAGCACATAACCAACATTTTCACTCCTATGTAAGGGAGAAGCGTCTCCCCCAAGGCATGTCAAGACATTCAAAGAAGAATGGGATCGAAGGATGGATCCAAGGATCTATTACCAAAAAAATAATTTATTACACAAACACTTATATATCATTTGTGCATATATTTAGAACTTGATAATTGATTCAAATAGTAACCTATACAAAAGCAAATATTGAGAAATACATCGGCACATGATTATAAGTTTTTTTAAAAGAGACGTGTAATTCATATTCATTCCATATAAAACCACACAAAATTGTTCCTGCAACATGTTCTTTATTATTATAAGAGGTATATCACGACATCACAGATCAACGAAAGAGCACACGATATTTCACTAGATAGCATGAGCGGGATTGTAATGGAACCAATATACAAGGTACAGATAGGCATAAGAATTTAGTCTCTAATCCAACAACATTTCAACATGATCTCAATCTCTCTCTCTCTCTCTCTCTCTCTCTCTCATGCCTGATCCTTGCAATGTTTATATATCTCCCTTCAATCTCGCTTGCTTAATTCGGTCCACTTTGATCACTTTTATCCCACTCACTTAATTTGGTCCATTTTAACAAAACTTGGTACTTTGGTCAATATCTCTTTGATCTTTTCAAAATCCAACACAAAGATCCATATTTTACAAATTTTCCAACTCTCGGTATAACTGCTTTTAAATTATACCTATCGTTGTCCTTTTTTGTTCTTGGCTTCTGGCTTATTTGAGCATTTACTTTTTCGCTTGCTCTAAATTATCAAAAAATGAAGGACCCAATAGGCCCCGACCACTGTTCTTTGACTCACCCTCAATTCATTCTTTTAGCTGCACCCTTGGCTCTACTTACGGCTACGTAACTTCTGTTGACACTTCTTCTCTCTTTTCTATTGCTTTGTCTCCTCCTCTCTCTATTGCTTTGTATTCTCCTCATTTTGCTGCTTTTCCTTCAAATGAAGGACCCAACTCTGGTATTGGTTGTAGGAATTGGGATTTAAAATCAATACACATTGTTTTGGTGGATATTTAGATGGTGATTAGTGCAACAGTTTAATTAATGAACTCAATTATATTATCGGTTGTAGGTTTCTCAGGATTACATGTAATAACAATCTGCCACTATACATCAACATCGTAATTAAGCATATGAAACTCATGAAATGAGACTGAGCGGGTGGCCGAAGATCCCTCAATAATTTTTTAGTGGTATGTGAGTCTTCTTCCATCTGATGGATCTACTTCTCCAGTGCCTTAGGTTGACTCAACAATTTTTTTTGTTGCAGAAGATTGGAAGTGGAAAAAGCTTGGTCAAACAATTGTTGTTTTTACTTTCGTGTTTGATACAAGGGTTGGTTATTCTCGGTAAGCAAGTTGGGCCAATCTTGAACCTGTCGAAAAACTTCAGGTGAATCATTGGTAACTTGTTGAAGAGTGTTTTGGATGGAAGAAGCTTGAGCAATACCTTAAGCAATTTGTTCTTTGTATTGCTTCACTGGATTAGGTAGTGCTTGACGCAAATCAACAATAATGCCACACAACTCCTTATTGGCATCAACTAACCCGATAAAAGCAACTTCAATGTACTCACAACATTCAACGAGCTGGCACAGGGAAAAATCCTCTGGAGCATTACACACAAAATCAAAAATAGTTGGCCACATATGTTGGAACTTAGAACTATTATTTTCAATTTCTTTGTAACTACTCATTTTCGCCTCACAACTAGACTCGCTCCATAGTCACAATGATGAGTTGTTGCTACTATTATTCATGAATAAGGACTTGTTCATAGTGAAAATCTTCCAATTTAAGTGTGGTATTTATGATAAGATGAAATAGATGAGATGAAGACCCACTCTAAAGATAATTTGTGGACAATGTGTCAGCTCGAGGGAATCGAGCTTGTAGAGGCTGACCATTAGCGACGAATTTCTTAGAGTGCCCCTAAGGTGAAGTTTCCAAATCTTGGTTCTATTCCTTTTTGAATTCATCTCAGATCTCGGCAACAATATTAGAAGGAAAAATATGAATGATATCTTGAGATTGGGAAACTAAATGCAAAGCCTCTCAACGTTGATTGGGATTTTGATTGAACACAACAAGTTCAGTCGTTGAAATAGACTAGGGTCATGTTGTAACTTAGATGAACATTTTACAAACGAAAATTTTGACTCCCTCTACATGTGATTCAAGACCAGTTGTAGTATGTTGTATGGTATCCTTGGGGGTTTAATCTGTTATTGCCTAAATCTACCTCAGGCTGAAAGAAGGCAAAGTTCAAGGTAACATTAAACCACGCTCAGTCTGGTAGCTAGCCCTACCAGAACAGGACAGGGCTCTCTCCGGGTCAATCTCACCGAAAACTAATCAATAGGGCTTGAGATGACTGAAATAAAAGCTAATTTTAGGCTAGGTATATATGTAAAGGAGTTTGATTTTGATTTTGAGGGTTTTTGTTGGATCAAAGGGAAGGGAGTTTTGGGTGCGGGGATTAGGCCTAGTTTTTCCAGAGTTCTGATTGGGGCAAGGAAGGAAATTGTTTTGATGCTTTAGATTGAATGAATGGATGGATCATACTGGTGAGGAGCTGAAGAGGGAAAGAGGGTCTCAAGAGTCCTTCTCAAACAGATGAAAACATGAAAAATTAAACAAAACTAAAGGCAGAGCAGAGCAAGCTAATGAATTCCACCTTTAACACTGATTTGTTTAATTCAAGAAGAAAAGAGAAGGTAAAATGATACACATAAACATCAATGAAATTACAATTACATAGAGAAAAACACCATCAAAACACAGAGCCACAGGGATCCCAAAAAGTGTTGCAAACCTTGGTCTATTCATTTGCCAAAAGTGCAGAGATGAAATGTACAATGAAGTGCCAAGCAATCTCAAGTGTCCAACCCTGAAAATGACTGAGAAAATACATCATATAGACAAGAATAAACCATTCCCATGCCTCTAGGGGTTGATCTCATCATTCTAGGAGCTGTTTCAACCATATCTAAATTAGGAACTAGAAAATAGGCAATGAAACAACTTGCCTCTATATGCTAGGAAACTAATCCATTCACTTACATTTCACCTTTTGGTGAATGAATCTTATAGAATGAGTAAAAATGTGCAGAAATTACATCATGGACATGAAATTACATCAAGGTATATCAAAAATTACAAGAAAAAATTGAAACTGGCCAAAACTAGGCGAAATTCTGAGCTGCTGAGTGAAAAATAGGCCAAAATTCTCTATGCACCGCGCCCAAAATCTCTATGCGTAGCACAAGTTTGGAGCTGATTTTGAGGCCCTTCTCGAAGTCAAAATTGAGTGCAAGATAGCTCGTTGGAAAGCCCTGCCTGTCTACTTTCCAAACCAAGTGGAATTTCTGGATTTGGTTGCCAGTTGCCCCTCCAAAAGTTCAATCTTCCAACATTTCTTCCTATGTGTGCAAAAAGTGGCAGAAAGGCCATTTTTAGGGTGTTTTTGACCCTTCAGGCAACCCATAACTTGATGAAATATTTAGTTAATCCATGAGCATGCATAAATTTTGATAAAAAATCCACAAATGCAAAGTTTTCCCCTTGAAGAGCTGCCAATTATAAGCGCGCGCCAAGTGGCGCTACGCATCGGGCAGAAAAACTTGTTTTGTGACCAAAAAAATTCAAAATTGACAATTTTTTTCCCAAATTTCTTGAAATTTGGGCTGAAGATCCCTAATCAAGTGTTATTCTCAGCCAAAGAAGCTTTAGCCAAAATTTGGATCCTATCGTGCCTTTTGCGACGCTTCAATGCCCTCCTTAGCCTTGCCTTCAGGATTTTGATCCTCACTTTACAAACATGATTGCATGCCCAATAGTGATTCTTCATGTGCCTGAGTATGTTATTTTCCTTGTTTGCCTTCTCCAACAGCTTCTCAAGATGAATGTTGACCCTCTCAAGCCAAGTTTCTCTATTAGCCTCGATCTCCCGCTCAATAGGTGTCATCTCGGATGGACTTCTTCGGGCAGCTTGTCGGTTCTCACGAATGTTTTGTAACTCCATGATCGTCTGCTGATCCTCCAACTGCTTGTTGCGCTGCTCCAGATATTTTATGATCCACTGAGCTCTCTGCAACTTGTCGTTCAATGTGTCGATCTCAGCTTTCTGCTCCTGAATGATCTCTCTCAGTTTTGAGCTTGGAGAGCTCAAATCCTCATCAATCAATATGAAATCAGTATCTCGGCCTTCTGAAGGGCCTTCATCCTGCATAGGCCTCTTTCCTCTGTCCTGTACCTATACCTGTGCTGCTGATGACAGCAACGAGACCCCTTCCACGCCGGGTGGAGATAGTACTCGTCGGGCTACTGCAAATAATACTCTCGTGCCTCTCTGATAAGTGACATACACTGGCACACTGATAGGCTCTGTCTCGTGACCTTCAGGCTGATGTGAAGGTTCACCTAGCTCATGAACAATCTCTGGAGGAGGCTGAGGGGCTGTGAATAAGTCACGGGAAATTAAATATTCCCACGCAATTCCCTGCAATCCAAGCTGATGTACAACAATGATCTTGATGAGTACATAATGATAAATACTATTATATTGTTGCTCGGGAGTCTTCTTCTACACAAGAGTAGTCATCCTCTTGATGTTGCGGCACATGAAATACGGTATGATCATCATCCTCACTCTCGTGAAGTGCATCAATAATCTGATGTGGTATGCATAGAGGCGTGAAAACCGGCCCTCACAACTGAAGTATCGGATAATGAGTCACATCAAAGACGCACAGGATTCCTTCAGAAACCGAAATGGAAATACCCTGCTGAGCTGTCTCATATAACTAGGCCTGATGTAAGGTTCATAATGCACTCTGTCCACCTATTGTCTCTTATTCCACTCTTCACCTACATTCGGTATTCCTGTTGCCTGAGAAATGGTTTATGGTGTTAAGGTGAAATTTACACCAGCAAGAGTTACCTGACCATCATGCGGATGTAAAACAAACAACCGAGCCAACTCCTAATGATGATGAATCCAAGAAATCATCTCACAGTACTGATAACATGACTGCTCTCAAAAACATGCCATGGCAAGTGGGCAGGCCTGCAACTGAGTCAATGAGGTGGGCTCTTCTCTGACATGTTTTCCACCTTTACGAGGCCTTCTCGGTGCATGTAACTCAGTGGTAGAATCACTGTCTTGTTCATATGAAGTTTCAGTGTCTGTTTCCATGGTGTTTGCAAGGTATATGTTAAGTGTATGTTTGGTTTGTTGAAAATGAGAAACTGGTGCCTTTGTCTCCAATTGCCAAATGTGTGCCAAATAGGAAGGGACTGTGGGAAATATGGACAGTGGGAATAATGGACTATAATCAAGTGAGATTTAAAATGCAAGGACAGTCACTTGACTGTGTTTGGGAATTTGGGATTTGGGGATTTTATAAGTGAAATGGGAAAGGAAGAGTGATAGGGAATGGTAGGGTTTAGGAATAGGGATAATAGGACTTAGGAATAAGTGATTTTGGGAATGTAAGTGAATAGGGGATATGACTGTAGTAATGAAATAACAGTGAGGAAAGGGAACATGAGGTGGGAAATGAAAAGGATTTGGCACCAAAGTTGTTTTTAAAACACCAATTTATAACCCTAAGGAGCAGCTATAAACAAAATGATAGGGTTTATGTTTTCAACATTCAAACTCTTATATTCCACTTTCAAACCACACCAAACACTATTTAATAGCAATTGCAAGAGCTCACAAACTTACTTGGATCATAGAAGGCTGAGTCGTTTTGAAATTTTATGGAGAAATGAAGAAAATTTCACTTGTCGGCCCTGTGCGCCGCGCCTTCCCTATGCGCCGTGCACATTCAATTTTGCACGGTGGAAAATATGCCTTAGTATGACTTTGATCATGATACCTTGTATTATGCTTGTTGAATTTCACCACAGTGGTCTTACCAAACCAATTTCTTTCTTCTACAATTAACTCTGATTCATGAGTTCTTGTGATATAAATATTTGGCTGAATGGTAAAAGCCACAATTCATTTCTTGACTCTGGGCTGCCCAAAGTGCATTGACTAACTTCTTATGCCAACTTTTCTTGTTTATTTCCAGCAACTTTTTAATGATGTTGAGCAAAGATTTGTTGGAAGACTTCGCTAATCCGTTTCCTTGCGGATGATAAGCAGTTGAGTGTCCTAAAATTATATGATACTTGTCACAAAACTCAATCATCCTTTTTGATTTGAAAGCTGCTGCGTTATCAGTGATTAGCTTATTCGGGCAACCAAAACGAGACAAACTGTTATTCTCAAGGAAAGAAATTATTACTGAATTCGTAGCTTGCCTGGTGGGAATTGCCTCAATCCATTTCATGAAATAATCTGTCGCTATTAGGATCCACCTATGTTGACCTGAAGAAGCGGGATTAATTTCACCAATGAAATCCAAACCCCACTGCTAAAAAGGAGCACTTACTTCAATGGGCTTAAGCGGCAAAGGCTGCAATTTCTGTCTCCCTTCAAAAATCTGACATTCATGACAGCTTTTGACAGTCTTATACACATCAGCAAAAAGTTTCGGCCAATAGTATCCCGCTCTCAAAATCTTATTGGCCGTTGTTTTCCAAAAAAGGTGACATCCACAATCTCCCTTATGAAAATCCTCCATAACTCGCTTTGCTTCCTCTTCCACCAAACAGTTCAGCAAAACACCACCGGGATCTTTCCAATAGAGTGAATTATTCAGAACACAAAACTTAGCAGCCTTCAATTTCAGAGTTCTACTTTTGTTTCTAGCCATGCCGGGCTGTGGTGACAAATTTTGACGCACATATACAATATCTGAATACCAAGGAGAAAGAACAAATATTTCTAATACCTGAACTGATGAACTTTCCTCATTTTCCTCGGACATAAAAGCAATAAGATTGATGTCCAAGGCGTGTAAATTCGACTCATCCATTAGCTTTGCCAGCCCTTGTCCTTTGATAAGCTTTGTAGGCTTTATCTCCACATCATACTCCAACAAGGCTGCAATCCATCTGCCCCATCTTCCTTCTGGATTTGCTTGCACTAAAACATCCTTAACAGCAGCGTTAGGAACATAAGCAATAATATGAGAATGCAGAATATATATTGTTAAATCTTTCAACGCCTTCACAAGAGCAAGAGCTTGCTTTTCAATGATGTTATATTTTAAGGCTGCATCCCTTATGGTACGGCTGAAAAAAGCAATCGGTTTTTCATGCCCATCTCTTTTCTGCATTAATACTCCTGCCATAGTATGCTCCGAAGCAAATGAGAACAAAATAAAGTCCTGAGTGTAATCCGGGCTGATCAAAACAGGAGCTGAAGAAAGAACCAGCTTCACTAGATTGAAAGACTTTATCGCCTCCTCAGACCATTTTACTACGCTATCCTTCTTAAGCATGTATGTAATCTCTCTTAAATGTTCAACAAGGTTAGGCACAAAGCGGCGTAAAAAAATCATCTTACCATTGAAAGACTGAATCTCCTTCTTATTCCAGGGAAGATCAATTTTCTGAATTGCTTCAACTTGAGCTGGGTCAATACGGATGCCATCTTTTGAGATAACATGACCAATAATTTTGCCCTCATCCATGGCAAACAAACTCTTCTTTTGATTGAGTGACACGCCATACTTTCTGCATCGCTGAAAAACAATCTTTAGATGGTAAAGGTGCTCTTCATAAGAATTGGAAAAGACTGTCAAATCATCAAGATACACAACTAGGAACACATCTTTCTCATTGGCAAATGCCATTTCCATTTCACGTTGAAATGTCGCACCAGCATTCTTCAAACCGAAAGGCATTTTAGGGTAATGGAAATTTCCCCAGGGAGTGGTGAACGTTGTTTTGTCTCTATCATCGTCATGGACCAGAATTTGGTTATACCTAGAATAACCATCGAGTAGTGACATACGAGATGCTCCAACTACTCGTTGCAATATGTGATCCATTTTGGGCAATGGATAATTGTCTTTCAAAGAAACTTTGTTCAAATTCCTAAAATCAATGCACAAACGAATCTCACCTGTCTTCTTACGTACGGGCACCAAATTGGAAATCCAATCTGAAAATATTATAGAAACAATGATACCAGACTTGTATAATCGATTCACCTCCTTTTCAATTGAAGGTAGCAACTTCGGATTTATCCTTCTCAACTTCTGCCTGAAGGGCTTTTGATTTGGCTTGATAGGAATGGTGTGTTAAATTATATTTGTATCATACGTCTTTAAATCTGAATAGTCCCGAGAAAATACATCAGCAAAAGAAGAAAACAAACTAACGTATTTTTCTTTTACCTCCGGTGGCAATGCTTTGGACAACTTCACCATCTTTGGATTCTTAGCTGCTCCAATGTTCACGTCTTCAACTCCTTTTTCGGTTGGCCGCAAGGTTGGTTTTCTAGCTATGCCATATTGATCAAAAATCTCTTCTAAAGGTATCAAACCCTTAGGAATGACATTATCTTTCAGCTGCAATACTTCCATCTGATTTATTTTCACATCAGCCTCACCATCATCATGTTCCATGTCAATTGAAGTCTCTTTGAAATTGCCTTTGTTTTGCAGAAATTCATCAATCTCATCATCATCTTGGAATACTTGCCATCTTTGGTTGTCTGGGATAGTTGGACGATGTTTCACATGGATTTCAAACTTATTACTTGAGTTCATTGGAATCTTCAAATTACTTGCTGCCTTAGAAGGAGCATCTGCAATACCATTCTGAATACGAGGGACACAAGTCAAAGTATAGTCTGAAAAGAACTTCAAGATATCAAGAACAACATTTCGGTAAGCCCGCATTCAAGGATGCTTAGCTTGAAATTCACCCTTCACTTGCTTAATTACCAACTCGGAGTCGCCGTATACTGCAATTCTCTTAGCATTAAACTTTCTAAGTATTTTCAAACCAGCAATCAAAGCTTCATATTCTACCTCATTATTCGAATAATCAAATGCTAATTTGTAAGAACAAACTCTCACATTACTCGGTACCTTTTTTGGGTCGGAAAAAGGGCTACGTACCCAAATACCAATTCCAGCACCATCACTTCCAACTGCACCATCGAAATCCATAGTCCATAAACCATCCTCATCTTCTTCCAAGCGCTGAAATTGTGTTTGCTCTGTTATTTCTGCTTGCTATCCATCAACTTTATGTTGTTTTCGGAAGGTTGATTGCTCAGCAGAACTCTCAAGTTCTTGTCTTTCTTTCATCAAAACTTCTCTGAAATTTTCTGTGATCTCTGGAATGTCTTCTGCTTACACTAACTGACTATATACATCATTGAAACTATCTGAATACAAAACAAAAGACTCTAAATATGTATGTACATAGTTTATCGGATGATTTACCGGTTTCTCCTTGCTGGTGATCATATACTTCATTTTTTGCTCCCGATATAATCTTCTCATCTGACCAAACAAGGGAATGGTAGCATAGGATAAATCAAGCTGTAATGTTCCCTTCAACTTCACTCCCCAAAATCTAGAAAGAAGCATGCCAAATCTAGGAGGAATGTCAACCACAACCACATCCATCAAAACATTCTTAGTTGGAATCTGATCTAAACTAACCACCAAATCTTTGATGAGCTCGATGCATATTACTCTGCTGGAATCGAAAGAATAAAGATCATGATATTTCCTAGTGATGTCCAATCCCAATTTCTCCATGATTTCCCTCGGCATGAGATTATGGGAAGCTCCAGAATCAAACATGGCATTATGCAACACAAACTCATGCAATCTGAGATTGATATAAAAAGGAGGCACATCATTATCGGCAGACTCACCATCTAATGTTGGTCCAAATATCAACTCAAGTTGATCTTCTTCCACATTCACCATATCAGACATTGGATCGAAATTCAAAATTTTAGAGACTTGACCCTTGTAGCTGCTATTTCTCATTAACTCAGTCAAAGGAATGGAAACTTTTAACTTAGAAATCTCACTCTCGAAGCTAAAAGCTGAAGTTTTTTCTACCTCTTTGGTTGGAGAATCCTTCTTTTCAACTTTCTCCTTCGATATAATTGGCTGATTATATCTTTCATTTGCTGATAGAGACTTGCTAGTAGTAGGATCAACTACATCTTTTCCCTTCTTCTGTGCAATGGGTGCATCATTCTTTGGTGCTGAAACTTCCTTTTTCTTTTGGATTGGGTTGATAGGCACATCTCTGTTTCTAAGTGAATATTGTCTCTGCTGGGTGGACAAAGCATTCATATAACCTCTCTGATACTCATCCGACTCTTCTTCAAGATCTGTGTCATTTGCCAAGATAAAATCCTCATCCTTTTGTTCAGCTGAATTTTCTGCATACTCCTCATCTTCGGTGATAAAGGTTGGCATATCATTAGGGGTAAAAAAGTGATTTTCTTCTCCTATTACATTTTCTTCATCATCCGATTCCGGGCCAACAAAATTCTTCTGTAAAGGAGTTTTTACCTGCTGTTGTGCCGACGGTTCTTGTGCTCGCTGCTCTCGTTGTTTGATCCGAAATTGTGGTTGCTGCTGTCCACAGAAATTTGGATTTCTGATTTGCGTTTTAGGCTTATAGTGTGTCAGTCTTTCAATCATCTTTTCCACTTTGCGAAGTACCTGATCTGAAGTAGAAGCTTCTTCCTTTATTGCGACTTTGTTTTCTGCTCTCAATCTAGCTCTCTTGTCATTCAAATTAGCTTCAACACTTACTGCAATTTTCTGAATCTCCTCCAAAGTGGGTAGATCCCTTTCTCATAATGAATAGGCCATGTCCGGATCAAAACCATCCGGAAACTTAAGCAAAGCTGACTTCCTAGATGGCCTTAAATCATCAGGAATTGCATTATAAACCGCATTTAATCTGATACAATAGTCTTGGACTGACTCACCTACGTTGCGCTTGATCTTGGTATATTCAGAAGTGATCTAAAGAGGATCTTTATTTACTTCCCACCGATCTAAAAATTGTCTCTGCAGCTCGGCCAATGTCGCAATACTTCTAGGTTGCAAAGCTCTGAACCATTTTCTCACTTCACCTCCAAAATTTTGCACAAACAATCTCATGGTCACATTTTCTTCATCAATTTCATGAATATCAAAGAAGTCTGCCATTCTATCAATATGCTGCTGAGAAGGAACACTTTGAGGAGTTCCATCAAACAATGGGATCTTACTTTGATAATCAGCGGGCATGGCATCCAAGTTTTGAGGCAGGACAAGATGTGCAAATCTGGCAGCCATTGCTCTTGGTGGATTTATAATCTGTCTTGGAGAAACAAGTGGAGTAGAAGCAGTAGATGTATGAGGTGTATGTGGTGTGGATGGAGGCGATACTACTGCAGATTGTTGATCAGAAGTAGATGGTTGCACGAGAATGGTAGGAATGAAAGAAGGTTGGGTATGAACTTGCGAATCGGAAGTAACTGCTAATGGCCCAAGAGTTTCAGATGCAGATTCTATAAACTCAGCAATGTTTGTTGCCATAATGGAGTTTTGAATATTCAAAATGTAATTGTCAATGGATCTATTAGCCTGTTCAATTTCAAGATACTTGATAATATCGAGATTTATGACAGTAGAACCAATCGCATTTTCAGACTTAGTTTCAAACAACGACAACTCAAATTGTTCGTCAGATTCAATATCTTCAAGGTATTCAAACACAGCGGGACATGAATGAGATTTGAAAAGAGGAATCACAGGACTTTATCTACGAAGGATTCTTGAAATCAGATTGGGATTCTCATACACTGGAGGTGGATCGGGATCCGGATTTTCTCTAGTATGTCTTCTGGAAGCCAATGTGTTGGATTCATTTCAAAATCAAAGGGAAAAAACCAACTTATTCATCCTATCGAATTCTAGAATCATCACCCAAAAGTCCAGAATGATCTGATGTACTGGGGCAATTCACAAGTCAAGTGTCACGTTTACAAGCTAGACCGGAGATTGACTGATGCAGCGTTTATCTAATGTCGCTGATGCAAAGCAAGAGCGTTTCGAAGGCTACCTGGCATAAATTCAGGCTCCGTCTGTAGCTTATAAAACAAATAACACCAACAAGAAAACCATTTTCTTCCCCAGTATGGTCGCCACTATTTTATTGGCTAAATCTACCTCAAGCTGAAAGAAGGCAGAGTTCAAGGTAACATCAAACCACGCTCAGTCTGGTAGCTAGCCCTACCAGAACAGGAGAGGGCTCTCTCCGGGTCAATCTCAGCAAAAAGTAATCAATAGGGCTTGAGATGACTGAAATAAAAGCTAATTTTAGGCTAGGTATATAAGTAAAGGCGTTTGATTTTGATTTTGAGGGTTTTTGTTGGATCAAAGGGAAAGGCAGTTTTGGGTGCGGGGATTAGGCCTAGTTTTTGCAGAGTTCTGATTGGGGCAAGGAAGGCAATTGTTTTGATGCTTTAGATTGAATGAATGGATGGATCATACTGGTGAGGAGCTGAAGAGGGCAAGAGGGTGTCAAGAGTCCTCCTCAAATAGATGAAAACATTAAAAATTAAACAAAACTAAAGGCAGAGCAACGCAAGCTAATGAATTCCACCTTTAACACTGATTTGTTTAATTCAAGAAGAAAAGAGAAGGGAAAATGATACACATAAACATCAGTGAACTTAAAATTACATAGAGAAAAACACCATCAAAACACAGAGCCACAGGGATCCCAAAAAGTGCTGCAGCCAAAAGTGCAGAGATGAAATGTACAATGAAGTGCCAAGCAATCCCAAGTGTCCAACCCTGAAAATGACTAAGAAAATACATCATATAGACAAGCCTAACCCATTCCCATGCCTCTAGGGGTCGAGCTCATCATTATAGGCGCTGTTTCAACCATATCTAAACTAGGAACTAGAAAATAGGCAATGAAACAACTTGCCTCTATATGCTAGGAAACTGATCCATTCACTTACATTTCACCTTTTGGTGAATGAATCTTCTAGAATGAGTAAAAATGTGCCAAAATTACATCATGGACATGAAATTACATCAAGGTATATCAAAAATTACAAGAAAAAGTGAAACTGGCCAAAACTAGGGGAAATTCTGAGCTGCTGAGTGAAAAATAGGCCAAAATTCTCTATGCGCCGCACCCAAAATCTCTATGCGTATCACAAGTTTGGAGCTAATTTTTAGGCCCTTCCTAAAGTCCAAATTGAGTACAGGATAGCTCGTTGGAAAGCCCTGCCTGTCTACTTTCCAACCCAAGTGGAATTTCTGGATTTGGTTGCCATTTGTCCCTCAAAAAGTTCAATCTACCAACAATGCTTCCTCTGTGTGCAAAAAGTAGCAGAAAGGCCATTTTTAGGGTGTTTTTGACCCTTTAGGCAACCCAAAACTTGATGAAATATTTAGGTAATCCATGAGCATGCATAAATTTTGATAAAAAATCCAGAAATGCAAAGTTTTCCCCCTGAAGAGCTGCCAATTATAAGCGCGCGTCAAGTGGCGCTACGCGTCGGGCAGAAAACACTGTTTTGTGACCAAAAAAATTCAAAATTGACAAATTTTTTCCCAAATTTCTTGAAATTTGGGCTGAAGATCCCTGATCAAGTGCTATTCTTAGCCAAAGAAGCTTCTGCCAAAATTTGGAGCCTATCATGCCTTTTGCGACGCTTGAGTGCCCTCCTTAGCCTTGCCTTCAGGATTTTGATCCTCGCTTTACAAACATGATTGCGCGCCCAATAGTGATTCTTCATGTGCCTGAGTATGTTCTTTACCTTGTTTTACTTCTCCAACAACTTCTCAAGATGAATTTTGACCCTCTCAATCCAAGTTTCTCTATCAGCCTCGATCTCCCGCTCAATAGGTGTCATCTCGGATGGACTTCTTCGGGCAGATTGTCGGTTCTCACAGATGTTTTGTAACTCCATGATCGTCTGTTGATCCTCCAACTGCTTGTTGCGCTGCTCCATATAGTTTATGATCCACTGAGATCTCTGCAAATTTTCGTTCAATGTGTTGAT
Organism: Pinus albicaulis; assembly: GCA_034641835.2. Lineage (NCBI taxonomy): Eukaryota > Viridiplantae > Streptophyta > Pinopsida > Pinales > Pinaceae > Pinus > Pinus albicaulis. The sequence goes on along the minus strand of CM076569.1, from coordinate 680,797,493 downwards.
CTCAGCTTTCTGCTCCTGAATGATCTCTCTCAGTTTTGAGCTTGGAGAGCTCAAATCCTCATCAATCAATATGAAATCGGTATCTCGGCCTCCTGAAGGGCCTTCATCCTGCATAGGCCTCTTTCCTCTGTCCTGTACCTATACTTGTGCTGTTGATGACAGCAACGATACCACTTCCACGCCGGGTGGAGATAGTACTCGTCGGGCTGCTGCAAATAATACTCTCGTGCCTCTCTGATAAGTGACATACACTGGCACACTGATAGGCTCTGTCTCGTGACCTTCAGGCTGATGTGAAGGTTCACCTAGCTCATGAACAATCTCCGGAGGAGGCGGAGGGGCTGTGAAGAAGTCACGGGAAATGAAATCTTCCCACGCAATCCCCTGCAATCCAAGCTGATGTACAATAATGATCTTGATGAGTGCATAATGATAAATACTATTATACTGCTGCTCGGGAGTCTTCTTCTGCACAAGAGTAGTCATCCTTTCGATGTTGCGGCACATGAAATACGGTATGTTCATCATCCTCACTCTCGTGAAATGCATCAATAATCTGATGTGGTATGCATAGAGGTGTGAAAACCGACCCTCACAACTGAAGTATCGAATAATGAGTCGCATCAAAGGTGCATAGGATTCCTTCAGAAAATGAAATGGGAATACCCTGCTGAGCTGTCTCACATAGCTAGGCCTGATGTAAGGTTCATAATGCACTCTATCCACCTGCTGTCCCTTATTCCACTCTTCACCTACATTCGATATTCCTATTGCCTGAGAAATGGTTTCTGGTGTCAAGGTGAAATTTACACCAGCAAGAGTTACCTGAACATCATGCAGATGTAAAACAAACAACCGAGCCAACTCCTGATGATGCTTAATCTGAGCAATCATCTCATAGTACTGATAACATGATTGTTGTCGAAAATATGCCATGGCAAGTGGGCAGGCCTGCAACTGAGTCAATGAGGTGGGCTCTTCTCTCACATGTTTTCCACCTTTACGAGGCCTTCTCGGTGCATGTAGCTCAGTGGTAGAATCACTATCTTGTTCATATGAAGTTTTAGTGTCTGTTTCCATGGTGTTTGCAAGGTCTATGTCAAGTGTATGTTTGGTTTGTTGAAAATGAGAAATTGGTGCCTTTGTCTCCAATTGCCAAATGTGTGCCAAATAGGAAGGGACTGTGGGAAATATGGACAGTGGGAACAATGGACTGTAATCAAGTGAGATTTAAAATGCAAGGACAGTCACTTGACTGTGTTTGGGAATTTGGGATTTGGGGGTTTTATAAGTGAAATGGGAAAGGAAGAGTGATAGGGAATGGTAGGGTTTAGGAATAGGGATAATAGGACTTAGGAATAAGTGATTTTGGGAATGTAAGTGAATAGGGGATATGACTGTAGTAATGAAATAACAGTGAGGAAAGGGAACATGAGGTGGGAAATGAAAAGGATTTGGTACCAAAGTTGTTTTTAAAACACCAATTTATAACCCTAAGGAGCAGCTTTAACAAAATGATAGGGTTTATGTTTTCAACATTCAAGCTCTTATATTCCACTTTCAAACTACACCAAACACTGTTTAATAGAAATTGCAAGAGCTCACAAACTTACTTGGATCATAGAAGGCTGAGTCGTTTTTAAATTTTATGGAGAAATGAAGAAAATTTCACTTGTCGGCCCTGTGCGCCCCGCGCACAACCCAGTGCGCCGCGCCTTCCCTGTGCGCCGCGCACGTTCAATTTTGCACGGTGGAAAATGGCTATATGCGTCGCGACTTGCCAGTGCGCCGCGACCTTCTCGCAACACGTCGCGCAGCTGAATTTCACCCACAGTCAGTGTTCCAAAACCAGTTTTCGTTCTTCCACAATTCAACTCAGCTTCACTGAGGTTTCTTGGTGCAAATGAACTATTTCAATGGTGAAAATATCTTGTATAGCCATGGACTTTGATTTTTGATTTCAAATAACCCACTTTCTAATGTTTCAACTTTGGCACTTTTCACTTTTTAATACAAACTCTGTTTTGCTTGTTTCCTTTGAGTTTTTTTTTTTTTAGCTGAATGATGAAACTTTTGACTATTTTTGCAGGGATGGCTGACATGGGATTTGGCAAAGGCAACCAGGGCTGTGCTTGAAGAATTTCACAATTTAATAATTGAAAATTACATGGCATTTATTACAAAAGACAAAATTGACGATTTTTGTTCAAAACAGAGTTTTGAAGAAGAATCATGATCTAACATTATAACGATGAAATTTTTGAAATGAAATCTTATTCTGAACCTCCCTCATGTGCCTGCTGGCATTATTGGACACTTTGAATACTAAATTTGCAAAACCCTAGACCTAATGAGACTGAAAACCCTAAAAGACTCTTTGCCCACCAAAAGACCAAACATTGACTATCAATGACTGGAAATGATTTTGATGGACTTTGATGAACATATACGGACCAACAGGTACATGACATGAGGGATATGAGTGAAAATACCCTTCCTTCAGATGATCCATGCTCCTAATGGAATGCAACTAACTAGACTGGATGAGACACCTAAAATGAAATGCAACAAAAGATATTTTGATCTCTGACGGAGGGATGAAGAGACCGACTCTAACATAATCAATATCCATCTCAAGAGTATCTCAGCCAGTGTTTCGAGAGTCATGGATATTAGAGATGGTTGTGGATTGTAATTCGTAGAATGGTTAGGCGATAAAATATGGTGTTATTAAATAATTTTGGTACCCTCTATAGGGTCTTTAGGTTCATCATTATCAAGGTAAAAAATATGAGAAAGTTGAACAGTAGGATTGGCTTGGGTGTAAGCTTGAGCGAGAGAAAATGCGTAAAAGGTGGAAGGGGCAGTATCAAATATTGTAGGTGGAGAATTGGAAATTGGACTCATGGAAACAAAGGGTACTGTTGGATGTTGAAATGACTTACCAATAAAAGGAACAAAACTAGGAATCTCTGAAGTAGAAACAACATAACTTACCATAGAGCCAACTTCAAGCATGGTATTACAGACATAAGACATGCATGCTTGCAACTTCTTCATCATCGGCTGGAGATATTTTTTAGTGTCGACTGTGCGCTTTCAAGAAGATGACGAAGCATTAGTAGAGGAATCACAAGAGTGCATGACATCCACTGAATAAATGAGCTCTCCTTTCGTTTACATGCAATGAACTCCAGGCTAGGATAAGACTTCATTATGAAATGCTTCCTTCTATACATAATAAGGTAATGGCTTCATCTTAAATGTATTAGTGTCGATAGTTCACGGGCAAAGATATGTATAGTTGTGCCTTCTCCCAAACCATATCTGACATGCACACTTATCCATAATTAGGTTCGATGCCCTAGTCAATGTTTGCATAACGTGAAATATTTTGGTATGCCATTTATCGAACGCAACCTCATTGAATTATCTATTGGTAGGATTAGTTTATGCTCTCCAAGGAGCACAAGTGAGATAAAAAGGTTCACCATCTAGGACTTTAGTCAAAGCTGTGCCCTCAATTACATACCACTTCATCATTTCAATGGACACAACCAGGTATCTGTAGATGAAGTAAGTGGCTTGCTTATATACATACTCGCAGGCTTCAGATAACTCATTTAACAAATAACTGCACCAGCTCAAATATTATCCACGAACATAGGCCTTTGCAACCGATATGGTATCTAAAATTTACTCTCTCTTCGTACAATTCAATGCCATACTTTTGGTACAAATTATCATCCGCTTTTTCTTGTGTGTTTTGAAACACTATGAAAGGAATTTGAAACATCTGGGCCATTCTTTGACAACCCAATGATTTGATGAATTTCCTCCACATGAAGAGGATAATCCTTATCAAGCCACAACAATCCTTCATGCAAGTGACTGATAAGAAACTTGGTGCAACGCATGACTTCACCTCGAGTGTCGAACACTGGAAAATCACGTAATTTGAAAATTGTCGATCTTTGCAAAGGATGAAATTCCACCTTGACCCTTGAAGTAATGCCATGAGCTGGAACAAAAATTGAATTCATGTAGACTTCAGACTTTAAGGCTAGAAAAAGAGTAGGGTCAAATAAATGATTATCTACTAGGTGGCCTTTTCATATTTTCCGAATGTGTCATCGGTAGGAAAATGCGAGAATATGAGAATCTAGTGGGGATTGAAATTTTCACACTACAAGTCATGGTTGAGGACCAACGAGTATAGACAAATTGTACAGATGGACGATAGGGGACTAGAGATATAGAGGAGATAGGTGTAGAAGCCAAGGTGAAAAGTTACTTCTTGTCCTTCGCTTGCTTGCCTAGACATTGTCTTGTGTGAGAGAATGTGAATGCCCAAATGGAGGATGTTGAGTTGCATTTATATAGTAGTTTATATTGGGTGAATGGATGCGTCCCTTGGTTAGGTCCAAATTGACTTGGAGGGAAGCCGACCTGTCACTTTTATAGCCAAAATTTACATTTCAAAAATTCAAATTTTCATCTTAAAAAGTCACAATGGTACTTTGACTTAAGATAAATTTTCCTTTGACACAAGCATTTATAAATATGCTTTAGAATGATAAATACAATTACATCAAGTGAAAAAATGTACATTATGAATACAGAACATCGTTACAAATTCAACATCGTGGACATTCCATTAGATAATTATTCACAATGGATATGATGAAAACAATAGATTGAAATCTTAAATATGTACTATGAGAGTTAATTATCCTTATATTTATGGATTTATTAATCTATTGTTTTCTTTTCTTATGCATGCTATATATATAATGCTTAAAATAGAGAAAAATGAAAAAAAAGCACATACCAATCCCAACGAACACCAGATATGACCTAGGAAACCCTTTCAGGATAAAACCTTGTTGGAAGGTGAGGCTACTATGCTCTCTCTCTCTTTGTCTCTGAATGTAAATGATGCAAATACAAAGGAATGAGACCTACATCCCGTAGGATATTACCGAATACATTCCCTCTCTTTTTTTACCGCTTTTCATCCACTCCTAGCTACTCCGCTCTACTTTGGAATGAAATGCACTTGAATAGAATGGAAACCTTTTCCTCGTAGTGGCCAAATTGTAACATAGCCTGATAGCCAACAGGTGGTTAAATTTGACCCATTCAACACACGATATGAGTTACAAATCAACCTTTATAGTGGTTCATGTGGCTATCCCCTTCTCCATGAGTAATGGGGGCTGAAATGGCATCCTCTTGAATTATGGTGGTCAATCACAAGTCAACTTCCAAAGGAATAACTCTTGTATTTGAAATGTAATTGATGTGATTCTTACACTATTGTAAGGGTCTACAATTATAGAATAACGTCAAGGGGTGTAGGGCTTAAGCAACAAATATTTACCTTAAAAAATATAATTTAAGGCATCAAACTAGCCCTAAATTGTTTCTAACCCCAATTATCCAAAATGTGTCCCATCACTAAAACTACTCATGTAAGTTGATTTCTCTTATTTTTCCACCCCAAAAGCATTGATACGGATGATAAGAAACATAATGAGATGTTTTTTTCTCAAAAAGATTTTACTGAATGAGATTAGCAAATTTTTTCTCTACTTTCTCCTTGGTGTACCATTTAGCATTACATGAAAGTTATCCTATTGACCCAATCTACCAAAGGTCATGCCAACCATGTCTTATAGTTTAGGACCTCTTCTACAAAACTATATCCTCTATCAACTTAATCTAAGCATATGGTGTTGAATCCCTCCTCTTCGTCATCTAATATGTAAGGCTCATAGAGTTTCATATTTTCCACAATCACCACTGAGTAAAAGCACATGCTTGGTGGTAGACTAAGTATATAGGAATTATCTTCCACCTTTTACAGTATATCAAAAACACCATATCACAGATTCTTGATGTTCTTACCAGGACCCTATAGCCTCTCCTTATTCAAGTGTAATCATACTTTGTCTCCCACTTTAAATAACTTCTCTATTTTGTGTTGATCACGCCTACCATTGTACCTTTCCTATGACTTCTTTAGTAACTTGTTGGGAATCACGATTGTTGTTAGACCAAAACCAATAGGTGTTAGTTAACGATCGCATCGCTAGAGATAAGGATCCACGAGAGGCGGTTATTCGATGTCGCGAAACACACGGGGACCATTGGTTTATCCAATGTCCAACAATATTCCCCCCCAATGTGAGTCTGGTGTGTATCGAACTCGTGACCTACCCTCTGATACAACTTGTTGGGAATCACGATTACTGTTAGAAAAAAACCCGCAGGTGTTAGTCAACGATCACATCGCCAAAGATAAGGATCCACGAGAGGCGGTTAGTCCATGTCGCGAAAACCACCAGGAGCGTTGGTTTATCCAATGTTCAACAATCTCGATCTCCTATACTTGCAAACGAACATGCTTGATCTTTAAAAAAAAAAAAAAATCCCTCAAAACATCCCTTGTGAGACCCTCCCTCGCCCTTCCTTGTTGTCCATATGTAATATTCAAAGGTGAAGGTGGAAAATATCTAAAACGAGTTTCAAATGGGGACTTACTAATATGAATTTGGACTTCTCTATTATAAGAGTTTTGTATATATACCATATTTTCAACCCCCAAGTCTTCATAGGCTTGTGATTGTAACCCATCAAAAGTTGCACCAAATTCTTGTTGACTACTTTTGTTTTCCCATCTATCTATGGATGGAATGTTGTATACCTCTTTAACTTTGTGTCCATATTCCCCCACAATGTAGTCCAAAATTCCCTAAGAAATTTGGTGTCCCTATTTGAAATGATGCTATTTGGTATTCCAACATACACCTAGACTTTTCAAAACAACGAGTTTCCTACTTATTTCCCTTTGATGGTATTTTTACAAGGAACGAAAAATGCACATCTTGATGAACTTGTTAACTACCACAAATAGGTAGTCGTTTCCCTTCCTGGTTGTTGTTAAAACTCCCACAAATTCCATGGAAAAAATTTCCCAAGGACAAGTGGGAAAAAGAAAGGGATAATATAGACCTTGTTTCCTATTACTAGGCTTGTTGGAAAATAAAGAATACACCCTCTTATCAACCTATCTACATCTTCTTGCATCCCAGGCTAGTACACATTACTATATAAGTTTTACATTGTCCTCCCTAGACCAAAATTGATTAGTTGCAATTCCTCACCTTTAGGAACATATAAGTTGTTATACATATAAGGTAACACATTTTGGAGATGATATTGAATTTTTTTATCTACGTGAATCTGGTTCTGCAACCGCTAAAACACCTCCTTAAAGTCCTCATACTCTGTATATGCCTCTCTTTATGTATCATGGGTGAAAAGCTCTGCATGCATTAGAGTTCCCAAAATTTATGATATTTGATGTGGGTGGCCCTAAAAGCATGTTGACAAACTTGTTTGTGTCTCCCTTCTTGTACTTGACCACTGAATGAAACTACCATAAAAATCCCATGCAATTGTAATGCTTATGGGCCTGTACGTACTATAATTTTCAGTGATTTGTGTGGATGATTGTTTCCTTTCTCATCAAATAGTGTTTCCACTTTTGGACATTTGTACCAAGGCATAGAGTTCCTTATCATAGATAGGATAGTTTAGAACCGCCCCATGAAACACTTCAAAATGGTAACATATAATCCTTCCTCCATTCATCAATATTGGTCCCATAGCATTTCCACTCACATTCATCTCCAATTTGAATGATTGCAACTAGTTTGGTAATGTAAGAACTAGTGCTTGATTTATTTTTCTTATTCAACTCCTCGAAGCCCTTCCATTGACTCTTTCCCCACTAGAAACTCTTTCCACTCATTGTTATGGCATGGAGTGTTGTGGTTATTTCTAAAAATTAGGCTATGAATTTCCTCATGTACTATGCTTCCCAAACAAAACTCTTGGTATAAAAATCATCAGTAGGCATCAACCACTTAATGAAGGCATCCATCTTGGCATGATCCATTTTAAACTCCCCTCTACCAATAATGTATCATAAGCACACCAAAGACTATTGTGCAAACTTGCATTTGTTAATATTTGAAAACAACTTGTGCTTCTTCAATGTATCTAACACCTACATCAAATGTAAGATGTGTTCCTTTGAGGTAGCATTGTTTACTAGTATATCATCCAAATAAATAATAACAAATGAATTTAGAATAGGGTGTAGTATATCATTCATTAGTCTAATGAATGTAGTTGGTGCATTGCATAGACAATATGGCATGACTAAGCAATCATACAAACCTTGTTTGGTTTTGAAGGTGATTTTCCAAGTATCTTCTTCTTTGACGAACATGGTCACATATCCTAATTTTGAGTCTAGATTGGTGAAGTATTTTTCTTGTTGCAGTGGGTCCAATAGATCACCAATCCTTAGCATCGGGTAATTTTATTTTTTACATAATTTTGTTCATTGCCCTGTAATCAATGCACAATAACCAACACCCATCCTTCTTGGGGGGGATTTTGATAGGTGACCCACATGGTGAGGTACTTGGTTGAATAATACCCTACTCCAACAACTGTTGCAACTGCTTCTTCATCATGTTTGCATCTACTATGCATTTCATGTACAACGTTATGTTTGGTAAACAATAGTTAGATCTCGTGCCCCACTTCCCTTTTGGGTTGTATCCCTTTAGGCTCCTGGAATTCTCCCATGTATGCATGTGACAACTCTTCCAATTGTTGTCTTTGAACCTTAGTACACCCCTCTAGGGATGACTTTTATCTCACTAACTCTTCTACAAAATTATTTTATTTTTGGAATAACAAAACATAGCTCTTCCTGAAATTAATCAATTTCTTAACTTAGTTGGCACTTACCAACGAAATCTTTGAATTTCCCTTATGCACGTTGATGATACAATATTTTATATCCTCGATGAACGAATACTAGTATGCTCTCCAAATAAATATTGCAACCCACATGTCCATATAGGAACTCCCAAGCAAAAATCCACACATATCAAGTGGAACTACATCAAATTCTACTTCATTATTAAAATTAGCATTTATAGCTAAGTTGATCTTACACTATTTGGTTACCTTTATCTCTACCTTCTTGTTGACCCATCCCAATAGACATGGGATAGGTCATGAATAATATATATATATATATATATTATTTATTTATTTTTATTTTTATTTATTTATTTATTATTTTCTTTTTCTTTTTCTTCGAGTTGAGCTCTAGATGTAATTTCCATTACTTCTCCTTTGTTTGAACGTTAATGCTACAGTGGTTGTGGTGGTTGATAAGATCTTTGCATTGGTGCATTATGGCTATTGTCTTTTTATCCTTTCTCCCTTTCCACTTATTCTTCCCCTCCTTGAAATATTCCTAGTGTTCCTTCTACTTGGAACCACTTGGCTACCCTTTATTTTAGCCTATTTTTTCCAATTATTGTGTCTGTACACAAGCCTTATCCATAATTCTAAGTTTGAACAACATCACTTGCTTCAAAGATGGTTGTGTGGACCCCCCAAATACTTGAGGATTGTGTCTGGATTCTTAGGACATGTACCTAGTATTATTTCCATATTTCAGAATTTTGGCATGTACTCTTATATTGTATGCCCCATCTCTACATTAAGTAATGCCACCATATCCACCAGTCCTGTACATATCCTATGACGTATAACTGTGACTTTATAAGATTTTTAATATCCTTCCACTTGTTGGAAAATCAAGGGTTTTGTAGATTATTGTTGACTTTCCTTACTTGATAATTACGTGTGATGTTAGTTGTCATTTTATTACTTACTATTCTTTGTTCATCAAGCAATTACCGAAACAATAAGGATCACAAAAACACAAAGTACACCAGATATAGGCTTCAAGCCAACTCAAAACCCCTCCAAGGGGAAAACCCAAAAAGAATGCTTCTCTTCTTATATAATCTTCTTACAATGATATATTCAAGACCCAAAGACCAAAGCACAAAATCCTCCCAAGCACCAAGTCAACCCCCAATAAGATCTTCTTCTAGTCAATTTCCAAACTTCGACCTTCTGCAGGTTCACTCTAGAATTTCGGCGCTGCAGCTACTCCTCAAAATTTCGACCTACAATTTCGGCCTCCTGCAACTGCAACTACCCAGAAACCCTAAATTCGCAAGTGTGGATAGAGAGAGAGAGAGAGATTATCCCAAGAAACTTCGCTTTCTTCTTCCTTCCTTCATCATTCCAACCCTTTTTATTCTTTGGCAAGTGTAAGGAATCTCATCCTTGAAGCATTCTCATTAGAAGAATGATATTAATAAGCCATCATTGTCAAACATATATATCATTAACCAACATTTTCATTGAAGGCCTTAAACTAGAAATCATGTTGGGAGGCTTTACGTGAGTTTCCACACTACCTTTAATGCACATACCCCATCCATATTTTTACCAGGTATGTCCTTTTTAGACTATTATTATCTTGGATTCCTAATCCCGAATCCTCATATAATTTTCATCCTCTTCGACTAATCTTTTCTTGGATTTCCTACCTCATCCTCAGAGAGTACCTATCTTTATCTTCTTTCCTGGATTCTCCAATCCATAATAACTTCCAATCTTAGATGCTTATCCAATCCTTCTAACTCCATTCTTTGTTTATGGCCTTCACGAAGACTTACGGTTGTTAGTCCTGGTCTAGTGCCCAACCCATAAAAATAAGAACTAAGCAACATTGCTCCCTCTCAATTAGGGTAGAGATGTCCACCAAACCAAACTTACCTCTCAGGTACTCAAGCTTCTTGTTTGGTAACGCTTTAGTCATAATATTTGATACATGTTCATCTATAGGTAGATAGTGCAGCTCCACCACCCCATCTCGTACCAAGATTCTGAAATACTGGTACTTATTATTTATATGCTTCATCCTAACATGAAAATTGGGTATTTCATCAATATTATGCAACTTTCATTATCAAAATGTATGCATGTATGGCTAAGCGGTCCTTCAAACAAATTGGATAGTAAACTCCTAAGCCAAACTTCTTCTTAGTGAACTTCACTTGCAACAACATATTCAACTTTAACACTAATCAAAGGAATTGTATCATGATTTCTGCTCATCCATGATACCATGGAATCCTAGGTTGAAGCATCCACCTATTGTGTTTCTTCCATTTGTCTCACTACCACCCAAATCAGAGTTTGTGTATGACATGAGTTGAATCTCATTAACATTATAAGAAATTTAGTGATGTATAGTTCCACACAAACATTTTACAATGTGCTTAACTACAATCCAATGATCATGTTTTGGCTCCATCTGAAACTGACTAAGGACATTTGTTGCAAGACAAATGTCTGTTCTAGTGTTTACCAAGTACGTTAAGGAGCCAATCAATTATCTGTAGCAAGTACGATCTATCGGAATAGAATCAAAACTCCTCTACTTCTTCAGATTGGTAATGATAGTAGTCATTATAGGATTGTTATTCATTATGCCAAATTTATGTATAATATTGATCACATGTTTCCCTTGACCAATATATAATTCACTTGGCTTCTATCAAACCTTTAGTCCCTAGTAAAAATCAATAATCACTATATCCTTCATATCAAACTTAGTTGATAACTGCTTCTTGCATTCCTAAATTCGATGCTCTACACCTGTAACAAGAATACCATCCGCATACAATAGTATGATGACTGGATCATTTTGGACCACCCTGATGTATAGGTTAGGATATGCAAAACTCTTGGTAAAACCAAGCCTCAATAGGTTTGCATCCATTCTTGCATACCAAGCTCTAAGTGCTTGCTTTAAGCCATATAAAGCCTTCTCTAGTCTGTAGACATGTGTCTCCCTCTTATTTATTTCAAATCCTTTAGGTTGTTCAATGTAAACCTCTTCGTCAGTAGTCCCATTCATAAAAGTTGTCTTAACATCCATTTGATGGATGTTCCATCCCATAGTAGCAGCCAAAGAAACAAGCGATCTGATTGTTGTATACATAGTTGTAGGAGCAAAGGTTTCTTTTTAATCAATACCTTATTTTTGTGATAAGCCTCTTGCTACAAACCTTGCTTTGTACTTATCAATTCTCCCATTTGCATAATGCGTTATCTTATATAAACATCATTCTTCATAATTGACTGGTATTCTTCCTGCATCGCATTCCTCCATTCTTAATGTTTCACTACATCTTCATAGGATGAAGGTTAAACTTCATTGAGCTTCGTCATATATGTTGCATATCCATAATACCTTTTTTGTAGGAATTTACAGGGTAAGTTCTGTATATCAAGAACCAAAGGTCACCGCTCACAACTAGATCACAAATCAGTACACCAGTATAATCACATGGTTAAAACCCTCAAAGAGGGAAACAGTCCACAACCTGAGCCAACGCGGCCACTTCAGGCAATTTATTAATATAAAAAGAAAAGTTACATATGTTTCTCTCATAAACGGTTACCGGACAAATGACCCTCCATGCTCTTTAAATAGAGATCTTGGACCAATCGGTGTTAAGCCACTGATCAAGTGTCGTTAATACCGAGCTGAGAGATAACCATTGGATCACTACAAATTGTGACCGTCGGATTATAAGTTACAAATGTACATGGTAAAGAAACACACTTTACCTAACTCTACACTAGACTAAGTTATTCTTAACTATTTCCTATGTGTCGGAATATCCTAACATCCCCCCTCAAGAACAACTTGGGATAGGATTGAAAGATTTACAAAGGTGACACAAAAGGAGCCTATTTCCTATGTGTCGAAATATCCTAACATCCCCCCTTAAGAACAAATTGGGATAGGATTGAAGGATTTACAAAAGTGACACAATAGGAGAAGGAAGGAGGCATTAGAGCCTATCCCCCCCTTAATGACAACTTTCCTGAACTCCAAGCATGGATCGAAGTTTGGTAAACTTCGCTTCTGTGAGAGCCTTCGTAAAGATATCGGCTACTTGATCATTGGTTGGACAGTACTGCACTTCAAGAACACAATCATGAATGAGCTTTCTGATGAAGTGTATGTGGAGTTCAATGTGTTTCATACGCTGATGTTGAACTGGATCTTTACATAGCTGAATGGCACTTTGATTATCACACCAAAGTGTAGTTGGATGCTGCTGATGAAGACCAAATTCAGACAGGATCTGACGAAGCCACATGGCTTCCTTGTTGGCTTCAACTGCACCACGATACTCTGCTTCTGCTGAAGAAAGAGAGATGGCACTTTGTTTCTTACAAGACCAAGTAATAGGTCCTGAACCGAGAGTGAATACATATCCTGCAGTCGACTTTCGATCATCAGGGTCACCAGCCCAATCAGAATCAGTGAAACCAATCAACAATGGAGATGCTCCTGCACTGTAATGAATCCCAAACTGAACTGTACCTCAAATATATCTAAGTATTCTTTTAGCTACTTTCCAGTGACTTTCATGAGGTTGGTGCATAAATCGAGCGACAAGACCAACGGAAAAGGAAAGGTCAGGACAGGTATGGGTTGGATACAGAATTTTACCAACAAGTTGACGATATAAGGTAGCATCAACTTCAGGGGTAGTACAAGTGACTGAAAGCTTGAATCCAGAATGAAAGGGAGAACGTGTTGGCTTACAGTCTTCCGTGTGAAAGTGGTGTAGAAGATTACATGCATACTTGGACTGAGAGAGGGTAATGACTTCCTTGGATTGCAAGACTTGAAGACCAAGGAAATAATGAAAGTGTCCTAAGTTTGTCATTTCAAACTTCTTTTTGAGACTATAATTCACATGGTTTATATGGTTTGGATCACTACCAGTAAGGATAAGATCATCAACATAAATAACAAGGATGGTGAAGGACTTACCCACTTAGGAATTTACTTTCCCTAAAGGTACCCTTTGTTGTGTGTCCTTCTGCTTCTTGTAGATTAGTTCTTAACCAAGCAGGCCTCTTTCAATTTTCACGAACAATCACTTGTTGCACAAGCTCACTCACACCTTCAACATCTTCTTGAATCAGATCTTGATCATCATTGTCCCTCGAGGTATCCTCAAAGATATGCATCTCTTCTTAATCAGAGTCTATTGGAACATCCTTAGATTTTTTGAAAGCTATACTTTCATCAAAGATGATATCCTTGCTTACCTCGATCCGAAGATCCTCCTTAATATATATTTTGTAAGCTTTTTATGAAGCACTATACCCAGAAAGATGCCCTTCATACTGGTAGGTTACAACATCTTCCTTTTGTCCCTTTTTATGTGAATATAAACAGGAGACCCAAATATTCAAAGATGATCCACATTCAACTTCTTTCCTATAAATTCTTCTTCCAGAGTTATGTTTTTGAGATTCTTGTGGGGACTTCAATTTTGTAAGTAAACAATTGTCACACATGCTTCTCCCCATAGGAATTGAGGGAGATCTTGATCATGTAGCACGACCCTCACACATTCTTCAATTGTTCTATTCTTCCTTTTAACCACACTATTCTGTTTATAATTGTAAGGAACAATGAGCTCCCTCTTGATCCTTGCTTCCTTGCAAATTTCTATTAGTTCTTTGGAGGTATATTCTCTACCATTATCTAATCTCAAAATTTTAATCTTTCTTTCATTCAAATTCTCCACTTCATTCTTGAATTCTTGAAACTTTTCGAATACCTCATCATTGTTCTTGAGAAGGTATAACCAAGTCTTCCTTGATAAATCATCAACGAATGTCACATAATATTTATTCCCACCAAGATACTTCACTGCCATAGGACCACACACATCAGAATGTATGAGATCCAAAACTTCCTTCAATCTAGTATCACTTCTTTCAAATCAATTCTTCATGTTCTTTCTTAGAGCACAACCCTTACAAGTCCCTTCATGTTTTTCCTTCAATTTGAGAATTCCATTGACCATTTCATTTAGAGATGGAAATTTTTTATAATGAAGGTGTCCATACCTTCTATGCCATAGTTTGGAAGGGTTCACATCCAAGTGAACTAGGGCTTGATATAGAGGTGTAAAGAGTCTATATAATGTCCCCTCACAAATCCCAAACACCCTAGAAATATCAATACTAGATCCCTTACCCAAAACCAAAACCTTGCCATTAAAAAAAGTATTTCTATCACCCTTATCCTCTAGACAAGAAATAAAAAGTAAGTTTTTCTTCAAACTTGGAACATATAGAATGTTGTTAAGGTGAATACTTCCACCATATTCAAACTTCAATGAAGTAGATCCACTCCATTTCAATGGATAGCTCTTCTTGTCTCCAAGTTCGATTGAATGAGAGGAGTTTTCTTTTGAAAAAGTATGGAGTTGGCTACATTATCCTTTCATATGTCTAGAAGCACCATTATTGATAACCCATACATTCTCATCCTTGAAAGTTTCAAATAAAGCGAAAAATAAACTTCCATCCTTCACTTATTTTGCTAGCTTGGAGATGATCTTTAGATGTAACCCTTGATGGAGATAGCAAGATTCTGAAAGAGCTTGAAATCCTTCTCCATAACCCTTGTCATAGTGCCAACTAGGATGTGACCTTCACTCTCCTTCTTGCACCTTAAATCTAAAACCATGTTGGAAAATCAAGGATTTTGCAGATTATTGTTGACTTTCCTTACTTGATAATTACTTGTGATGTTAGTTGGCCTTTTATTACTTATTATTCTTTGTTCATCAAGCAATTATGAAAACAATGAAGATCACAACAAGAGACAATACACCAGATATAGGCTCCAAGCCAAGGCAAAACCCATCAAAGGGGAAACCTATAAATAATCCTTATCTTCTTATATAGTCTTCTTACAATGAGACTTCCAAGACCCAAATACCAAAACCCAAAATCCTCCCAAGCACCAAGTCACCCACCAACAAGATCTTCTTCAAGGATCCTTCCAAACTTCGACCTTCTGCAACTTCACTCCAGAATATCAGCACTAGAATTTCCCCTCATAATTTCAACCCTGCAATTTCAACCTCTTGTAACTGCAACTACCCAAAAACCTTGACTTTATGTGTGTGGACAAAGAGAAATATTATCCCAAGAAACTTCACTTTCTTCTTCCTTCCTTCGTCCTTCCATCTCTTTTTCTCCTTCTTTATTGCATATTGAACTTATTATGAGTGAGTGAGAAAAATGAGGTCAAGCTCATTATATCTATAGCCTTTTTGAGGGGTCGAATAACCCTCCCTTTAGGCTGACTTTCTCCTTGACCGGGGCCGACTTGGTAATGGAAGAATAGATGATTTTTTCTTGACAAAATAAATAGTTTTCTTTGTTACAGTGAGTGCAAATGAGACTATAACACATTATATAATTTCTTCTTTGTCCTAGAAAGACCTATAAACATGAAGAACCTATATTCTTTATCTTTCTTTCTTTGGACAAAATATACAATGTCATGATTACACATAGGTCATTATGAAGATTGAACCTAGTTACAATTTCCAACACCACTTAGTCACTAGAGGATCCCCCTCCAAACTTAAGGCTTTTGTGTGGATTATCCATCAAGTGAGGGTATGGCTCTCTAGTTTCAAAGGAGCAAATGAAATTTTTTATTCTTCCCCTATGTGGTGAACATTAAAATAAACCTCTAATTGATGCACCCAATTATTTAATTTCAAAGTCTCAATCTGACCTTGATAGAACTTGATGTCGACCTTTGCTTCCATGTGGAACAAGAACTATGAATGGTTTGCCAAACTTAAAACTTGGTTGTGCTTTTTCAGGTTCTTCCTTAGAATAGTTCATTGGTTCTTCTTGATCCCCAAATTTTCCCTCTGATCTAACCTTTGAGTTGGAACCTATGTCTTCTCCAATTCCAAGCTTGTTTTCTAGAGCCACCTGTTGTCACCAATTTGACCCCAATTAATTCTTGGCTCTTTTTATGAGTTTTGCCTTATGCCTCCTCTCATATTCTCATGATAAAAAAATCACTCCCTTAAATTTTTCTTGTTTACCTTGCATTAAATTCATTGTTATAATAATTATTATAACTTATAAAAATTACTGCATAAAATTAAAATTTGAAATTTTTATCTTAAATTAATTTTTTACATAAAAAAATACTCTAACTCTAAACTATAATTATCATTGTAATAATCCTTATTATTAAAATAATTAAAAAAAATGAAATAAAATATAATTAAAATTAATGAAAAATTAAACATAAATTAAATAAAATATTAATTTTTAATTAAACTAAAGCAAACAAATTTTAAAATAAACAAAATAATTATGAATCGAACAAAATGTAAATGAATTAAATATTAAATTAAATTAAATGACTCTAACCCACCCTTCAATCTTACATGCATATTCGAATTACTATCACGTGGGTATTATTACTGATGATTGCACCGTGCGGGGTGCAAGGGAACGCCGGAAGGAGGAGACATGAATCACAAAGACGTAATCGCGCAGGGGCTCCTGCGCTCCGGGTTCGAAGCCCTTTGTGTCGGGGCCTCCTTGGGTGTCTCCGTAGAGGCACTGCGCGAAGACATCGTGCTGGACACCACCGCAGTGGACGAAAGGCCCTCTTTGGCGCCGATAAAGGCGGGAATCAGTGCCTTCCCTTCTCAGACAATTCCTTCGACTTTGTTTTCTCAGGGTCGTTTGATCGAGCCACAGTGCCAGCGTTGCTTGCCTCCGAGATCGAGCACACGCTCAAGCCAAACGGCGTCGCAGTGATGCTGGTCTCCCCACGACGTCCGAACATGGGAAAGCCCTCCAACCTTATGCATTCTCTGAGCCCTGTGGTTGCCCTCTTCAAATGCTCTGATGTCATTCATGTGAACACGTCCGGGTCGCCTAATTCCTAGAAAATCACCGTGATTGCTCTGCATAAGATGCCTTCTAAGCCGCTGGGATCGATTAAGGAGCATCCGTGCTCTGAGCAGAACAGAAGCTTAACTAAACTGGCGGAGCAGGACCATCCAAGCTCTAAGCAGAACAGACGCTTAACTAAACTGGCGGAGCAGGACCATCATGGCAAAACCTAATTGGTTCCATGCACGATAGGAAAACTGTTTCTCATTGGCTGGGGTGAACAGTGTTTGCTCACCCCAAGCTCGCAAAGAAAACACCTCAGGCATAAACATCACAAATTATTATTATGTTAAATTTTTTAATCATTTCAAATTCATCGCACTTTTTAGGCTTTCTATTCTATTCGAAAGACCAACATTACAAGACCACAATAGATTATTAATATGTTATTTTGGCCATGACAACTATATCATGTTGGCAATAAACATTAGTGTAGAGACATAACATTATCTTATACAGCACAGAACTCACAATACAATATACGTTAGATATAAACACAACATTTATTCTATACACTGGAAATTGTGACTAGGAAGAAAAACAGCTTGAAAGAATGAGTTTCCGTAATTTCTTGACACAAATATATATGTTCAAAAGAACCCCATGTTTTCCAGAACATATCACTACTTCACATCAAAGTGAAACTCTGATATGATCACTGCATATAAATATAATTTATCATTAGAAAACATTAATAATGTACGCTCTGAACATTATCACCGTCATATTGCTTCACTCAGAATACCAAATTGCCATCCAGTAAAGATATTTCATGCCCTTAACATCTCCAAAAATGTAACTAGTAGACTGACAAACTTTTGAGCAGCACCTGCTGTGTCTATCTGTCTCCAACAGATAAATATTGATATTGCTTCACTGGGACTACCACATTGCCATCCAGTTAGGAAATCTCATGCCCAACATTCCCAAAAATGTATTTACAAGTCTGACAAAATTTTGAGCAGCACCTATCCATCTAAAATAGAGATCTCTTAATGGTTTAGCCTGTTCATTGTACTATAGTTAAGCATGTGTAATGATGAGGAGCCATGA
Source organism: Pinus albicaulis (assembly GCA_034641835.2). Classification (NCBI taxonomy): domain Eukaryota; kingdom Viridiplantae; phylum Streptophyta; class Pinopsida; order Pinales; family Pinaceae; genus Pinus; species Pinus albicaulis. Next base: position 680,778,653 of record CM076569.1, on the reverse strand, counting down.
TCAGGAAAAAGCACCCAACAAAATTTGTACTGAGAAGCATGGTGGAATTGAGAATTTTGTTAAAAAATATATTGTCGACTAGTACTCAGATGCATAATCATCAGATGTATAATAACTAGAATCTTCAAGTTCATACAGGTAGTCCTCATACGAATATTCAGCAGCCTGAAGTACACCCAATTCACAATCAGGTTACAAGCTATCATAAGAATATGATAGTCATTAAAGGTGAATGTAGAGACTTTAAAAGATGTTAAACCAACCGTGTCAATTATGCCAACTTCTGCAGAGTCAGCCTCTTCATTAGCCTGCAAAATAGATAGAATACAAATGAATTGTCTATGGTTCTAAAAGATCAACAAGCAAAAAGAAAGAAATCACTGTCCATGAAATTGTATACCGAGCATGCAACAAGAAAACTTTAAACAGAATATAATTTCACATTCAAACAGAATATAAGCAAACCTGTCGGATTTCTTCAAGGTATTTAGCCATGGCAATCTCATATTCCATCTTTAATGTATGAGCCTTCTTAAAGTAAGGTTTTTTATCCTATCATCGAAACCATTGAAAGCATTAGAGAATCCGATCAAACCACATCAAAAACAGGAAATAAAATGATACCTATGAATCCTTAAACGCCATAAAAAAAAAACTAAAACTCCATCTCCATTCAGTTGAAAGTAAATTTTGAATTTTTTTCAGTCAGGAGAATTGGTAGAACTGCGGTCTTTCACAGAGAAGACTTGGAATCAAGTCAATGGGACTGCCACTATACTCCTAAGCCTAGCCCAACTGGCCAGAAAACCTGGAATTAAGTCAATGGGACTGGCCACAAACCTAACTAGACAGATAAACTAAGCTTGAACCCAAGTGAGGACTTTATTCAGTTGAAGATTATTATTCAAAATCCACACAATGATAAAGACTTTATATGTGAAAGTTATCCAAGACAGTGTTTTAGTCCATTTCTATATTATGATCACCAATAAAAGCAACCAATCCTTTCCATCAAAGGCCTTAAATTTTGGACATCATTCAGGTGTTGAATGTCATAAATTGGTTTTGTGTAATATAAATATGTATTCACAATCTACTTTAAAAGAGCACTAAAAGGGAACTAAACAACACCAAACCAAAATCCAACCATTAAAAATAAAATTAGGCAACATTCCTTCCAAACTGTACCCTTACCTCTTCTGTCATTGACTTCCACTTATCAGCTCCTTGTCTATTGACCTGCACGAAACAGTTCATAATTCAGTTCCTACAGATTCATATCACATGCAAAACATATGTAATGGCCAACAAGACCAGGTTTACATTAGCTTCTCTGTATATAAATAACATATCACACAACAAATAAGATAACTTATAAATATGGGTTTGGAATCTAGCATACCCCTTTGGCATCAGCATTATCCTCTCTGTATTTTTTTCTGAACTCCTCCCTGTCATGACAGATTTTGCAAGTAAGCAAACATGGCTTTTATTTAAAGAGTCAAGAATAATACTTTGCAAGCAAGCAAACATGCATTTTATCTAAAGAGTAAAAAATAATAGAGCTCATTGATACATCTAGGTATCCATGCTTCTATGCATGCACACACATAATGCCTTCACGTTGCAGGAACATTTTTCCCAAAAGAGGTACGCTAGGTTCGGAATCAAGGACCTCTAACACTGCAACTACGTATAAACTTCAGTAAATATTTTGACAGTTGATAAAGCCTTCAAGCAAGGTATCTTACATAAAAACAAAGAAAGTTGTATGTGGCTTTTTGGGCTGATTTGGATCCTTCGGCTTCTTGGCACATTTTGGAGCCTTTTGAATCTCCACCGCTTCTGTTCTCTGCTGCTTCCTACTTCTTCTGCAAAAGAACAAAAGTATCAAAGTTGTTAACAGCACTGAACTCAGAAAACGTTTATTGACCCAGATCATAATGGTACCCATTGTAGGTCTAAGGGAAGCTAAAATAAATAAGAGATAGTCAAGGATCATAGAATATACAATTGTGGATTCCCCCTCACAGCAGAATCAATTGTATGGTGACACTCTGCAAACATTGATAGAAAAAGCATCAGTGCTCACATTGAACATTAACATAAACTGTTACCATCCAGAGGAAAAACCTAAAGGCCCATCAACAACAATTCACGATATCAGCATAAATAAAATCATTAAAATCAACACGGCATGAATAACACACCAGAACCAAATTAGCTCCCTAACATTCAGAAAACTATTGCTATGAAAGCATGAAATACTACCGTCCAAAAGAGAAACCTAAAACCCATTAGTACCAGATTGAAATTCTCATGAAAAACAGAGAGCTGTCAAAACCTAGTTACCAAATTATATAAATTTGCAATGCGGACTAAATTCATACGATAAAACACCAGAGCTCCTTCATACCTAGAACAGAGACTAGCACCCAGATCGAAGTATTGGCATAAAATGCTAAAACACGGAGGACCAGCTGAAATACTCATGAATTTCCAGATTATAATTAGGGGCACCCAGAAAGCTATTGAAATGAGATTGCATTTACAGGCAACAATCCCCATTGATCTCAAAGCCACTCGATTCCCAAAACAACAGCAGAGAAAGAACAGCAATGTGAACATACCCAAAGAAGATTTGATCCTAGCATCAAGCTTGCAATCATGCACATCTGCAACTCCAGCAGGAACAGAGAAACCACACTTCTCACTGCACATGGGAACATTTTTCCAATAACTTATAAACAAAACTACACTGCAATCTAGACCTAATTTAAATACACTGGTAACGGAAATCAAATTTATAAAACATGGGTTCAACAGCTCTTTTGAATTTTGAAGGATCCGCTGCTGGTTCTGGGATTTGACATTACTGATGTCAAAACCCCTTTAACCCAAAAGAAATAATCCCTTAATCCAGGACCAAAACCAAAATCTGCGAAAACCCTTGAAGACTTGTATGCTCTCTTCAAATTGAAAAGGAGAAGCGTTCTCATCCTATAAGTAACTGCGACAGCGTTGCTCACCAACAGAAGCTCCCCATTCCTTATTTTTCGCGTAGCGTACAGTCCCCGACCGCGTCCGTCTTCGGTCATTTTGATCTCCACACTGCTCACGAAATCGGCGACTTCCAGTGGAGAAGATGTTCATTCTCCCAGTAAGCAGTCCGAGATGTCATACTTGCCATTCAAGCTCTGAGCGTACAAGGTCTTGGCTCGGCCTAGCGCCTCTCTTATTTCGCTTTGCCCAGCGTTGGTCTTGTCCGCCTGCTTCAGACATACGCATGTCGCCCTATAATGCCTCAGCCCGAGCAAAGCACGGCCTTTCCTGTAGAGTACTTTCAGATGGCCGGCATCGATCAGAAGGGCCTCGTTGGAATCCTCCAATGCGCTCTTGAAGTCTTTTATCTGCAACCATGTCTCCGCCCTGTTGCAGTAAGCATACAGAAGGCAGTTAATGATATTATCATTCGCATTGGAGTTGGAGTTCTCCTTGAGCTGAAGCAGAGCGGCGTCAATGCATTTCGTACAATGCTCGGCTGCCTTACACGTGGCAACATTTAATTCGTTCCATGCGCATAGTTTGCTCACCCCAAGCCCGCAATGGAAAATGCCCCTAAGGTAATTATTATATGATTAGTCATTTAACGTATTAACTCCCCTCTTATTTCTTCACTAGGCACACTTCATTTATGAATGGAATTAGTGAATGGGTTTTTTAAGCCCTTCCTAAATTTCAGTGCCTTTTAAACTCATTAAATACCAACCAATCATAAACCCATGGGCCTTCAAGCAAGGTTAACCACCAACATTTTCATGATTAAATTCATCAACGGTTAAAATGTGTGAGGCCTAGATTTTTTAGATTTCCGCTCTCTTCACACAGACTTGACATATATACTATACTAGTATTTGCACCAAAAGGGTGCAAAGACATGCTGATAGAAGTGCAGATGAATGTATGTACTTTTTGACTGGGTTATGTGTGTGTTTTATTTTTTGAATCGGTTATATTTTAGATCATGTGTTTGATGCTTAATCGACTCATCAACTCTCGATTTTCCCTTTCACATTAAGATAAATAAATAAGTAAATATTACAGTTAATATGGGGCGATGGGATAACATGAAAATCAAACACAGTTGGAAGAACTTGAAAATTACTGTAATATTTCCATGTGGTCAGGTGCCTTATGTTGGCTCGAGGAGTGTTGTATGTGGTGGGTCCATGCACAAGACATATATGGAAATTTTGGAGGTAAAAGTGGTTAAAGTGGGCCTCCCATAGGGCCAGTTGCCTTATGTTGGCTCCAAGAGTGTTGTATGTGGTGGGTCCATGCAAAAGACATGTAAGGAAATTTTGGAGGTAAAAGTGGTTAAAGTGCGCCAATTGCAGAGGTAAAATTCATTGGTATTCAAGTAAAATTGCACCACTTGGAATGACCTACTGGTGGTCCCTAAGGGGGAAGTCTTTCACTCCTGCGAGTGATCCCTAAGGGGTGGGTGAAATCCCAAAAGGGGAAGGCTTTCACTCCTGTGAGTGATCCCTGAGAGGTGAGATTGCACTCCTACCACATGCCTCTAGGTATTGAACCATTAAACTATTTATTTAGATCTGAGAAAAACAAACTCTTAACCAAACGTAAGCACTTTCAAAACATACTCCAAAATCATATAATATTAATTGATTATATATATATATATATATATATATATATATATAACAAATAATTAATTATATATACTCCTTTTCTAAGCATAAAAAATAATTAATTATATAACAAAAAGGAATAATTCCCGTGACCCATGTAATAGTTTCATTTGATACCTAGACACTCAATAACATATTTTGCTATCCATATTTAGCATGTCAAAATATGTGATTTCATTTTATGTTAGTGCCTAACCTACCCCAGTGTGATTGATTTTATAATCAATGAGTGGCTAATCTACAAGCTCACTTGTAACTAAACCATTCATTCACTACATGTTTTTAGTTGTAGTTGACTGTGCATAGTTCCTTCATCGGAACTTTATTATTTTCCAAATAGTTTGTATGCGCATTCAATCATAACCTTCAAATCATTCCCATAGCAACTGTAGCTCTCGATCTCCAAACTTGAATTATACGTAAGTCATGCTTGACACTGCAAATAAATCCTTTAGAATACAATAATTTTACCAGGAATTATTGTTGGTCAATAAAGTAAAAAGAAAGATGGACAAGTGTAAGAGGATCAAATGAATCTAGTGGGAGAAGTTGCCCAAGTGTGCTGAAGGGTTTCCTACTAAAATAAAAAAAGAGGGAGGGTTTAATGTTGCGTTTTTTTCTAGTCTGAATATTGAGGGGACGGTCACTCTGAGATTCAAGCAAGACCTCAGACGTTTACCAAGTAAAACTCAATGAATCTTATAAAGAGACTGTGGTTACCGATTAAATTCGTTGTAAGGACAAAGCAAATCACTTGTGCAATGTATCTTTCAAGGAGTCTGGTCACCAATTAAACTCGTTGTCATAGCAAAATAAATTGTTTGTTAAATGCATTCTGGAAATATATTGATCTATTAAATTCCTCCTTGATCTATCAAATTCCTCCTTTTCACAAAGACGCGACTGCGAGCTTTCATTGGACTCTCAAGGTATGCACACCCCCACTTGCCACCGCATGAATTCCTTTACGTTTAAGGCTGATCAGTGCTCTAGCCGATTCGAATTTTCAATGAAAGAGGTAAGAAATTTTGAAAACGCTTAAATATTTTGGACATAACTGTTATTTAAAGTTCCTTTCGTATCTTGTGTGCATAAGAGAAGGAAGCATCGGTGGTGTTGTTTTCTGTCTACAACTGCAATAGAGTCTTCAGATACAATCGATAATGTGAATGCTAAGATTCAAAATAAGGAGGGTATTCCTCCTTACCAACAACATTTGATTTTTGTTGGCAAGCAGTTGGAAGATGGGAGAACTCCGACTGATTACAATACTAAGAAAGAGTCAACTCTATGCTTGGTTCTTCGTCTCAGAGGTAGTGCCAAGAAGAGAAAGAAGAATACTTATACCAAGCCTAAGAAACTCAAGCACAAGAAGAAGAAGGTAAAATTGGTTGTTTTGCAATACTACCTCTGTTAATACACAATCTAGTCGAATCGAGTCTTGAGGATGGCATTGGTAGGTTGTCAAGAAGGGGGGTGTATCATGCACTGCTCTCTTCTTTGCATATTTGTAATGTTTGCGATATGCTTGTGGGCTGTAATGTGTGCCTTCACAATTTCTTCTACCCCAATTGGGTTGTTGTGTATGTCATGTCCCAAAGTTTTGTCCAACTCCAAATGACAACTTTATTTCTGGTATTTATCTATTCTATTTTTATCCCATTCTATGCTTTTACGAGTGATTGTGTTTCTGCTGCATCTGTCGAGTCTCATTAAGATTGCTGTGTTTGCAGGTGCAGGATTTGCTTCGAAGAGCACATACATCTTCGGAAAAGCGAATGTGCAGATTAAGCTCATTCCCGGGGACTCTGCTGGCACTGTTACTGCATTCTATGTAATTGTCATTTGCCATACATTAGATCAGTTTATATTGCATTTCTTGGCTTCTTTATTATTTTTTATCAATGATTCAATTTATACTTGGTGATATTGCAGATGTCTTCCCCAGGCGATCTTTCTTCATGAGTCGGCTTTTGAATTAGAATTGAACACTTATAAGGATCCCCTTCTTGACAACCTACGATGCTTGTTACGTCACATTATAAACCTCTTCTGATCAGAAGCTCACACTCTTGACCCAAAAAGGGGTAATGAAATTGGATTACATGTCGTTCAAGATCGTACCCTCCATCCCATCAGTAAAACATTGGTGACGTACTTCATGTGAAAACCACGTTCTCTAATTGTTCATGAAAATCGACCCTCCATCCACTCCCCGTAAAATTTTGTTGAGTGTACTTCATGTTAAAACCTTGTTGAGCTTTTGAAGGCACACTTTAACGAGGCATTCAAATATACTAGTGTAATCCTGGAAAGTGAGGTCTTATACGAGGCACCGTTTAGATTTCGTGACACTTGTTGAGGACAACAAATCTCAACAATGTCACCAACAAGAACCTCACAATAGAATGCCTATCGACATAATTAAATATGTCTAAGAAATATTTCGAATTCTTATATATAATACATAAAATATATGTATTTATTTATTAAAAATTATAATTATATATATAATGTTATTTGAAACTTAAGTTTATACATTATATATTATTGAGATTTCATACAATATTATATTGTATAGGTTGTTTAGAAAATTATTTGAAATCTATGTCAAAGTAGAGATTTGGAATTTATAACTAATTTAAGATATGTATATAGATTTCAAATTTCATTCATTTAAACTCAAATTTTTATTTCTAATGGCTCGGTGAAGAAATTATGCACGCATCAATTTAAAATGGGAAGAGCATTGAGATTTCATGGTAGGTTTTTTAGAAATGCAATAGTTCCACATTTAAAAGGGACAATCGTATTAAATTTAATATTTTGGATTCTATCTTGTGTTTTTGGATTATGAGGAGAACATTACGAAATGTAAGTTTATGGTTTAATTTCATTTATTATAATGTTCTAGAGAATTAATTTATATATATTTTTAATACATGAAATATTATTTATAGGATTTTTAACGTGAAGGATTTGAACGGGAATTTATTTAAATGATGAAATATGTATTACATTTAGTCAAAATAATTATCATTAATATAATTTCATTCGGGAAGTTACGAGAACTAAAATTGAAACAAACTTCGAGACGTTTAAAAGAAGAGGTACAAGATTGTTCTAGGAGATCTTTTTGGCAAGTTGGAGGATGGTAGATCTGAGGAAGAAGACTTTAACTATTACAACCGTCTCAGACATGGTGCAAATAGTCTCTTTCATTGTGACATGGAGGTTTTGTTAATAATATTATAATTTAATTCATTTATTTTCTTCCATTGTGTTATATTTTAATTTCAATTTCATGCAATGGTTCATTGTACCTAAATGGCGGCTTAACTATATTATGCATTATGCTCGAATATATTAAATGATTTTAAATATTTTAGTACTATTCTTTATTTTTTTAAATAATATTTGAGTTTATTTGTTGCAGAACAAAACTCTAACAATACATGTTATTACACAAAGTTAAATACCATAAAACGAGTCCTATTTTATTTCTTTTTGAATTTATTTATCATTTTTCATTTCTTTATTGCACTTGTAATATGTGGTGAATAACAATTCTTTGAATTTAAATCTCCCACACATTAAAATTGGTTTAGTTTTTCCTCCAAATATTTACCATTTAGGAAAATTAAATCAAATAGTTTAATTGTTTTGTTGCAAGATGAATAATAATAGCACTTGATGCCATATTATTTCAATTACAACGTTACTATTAAATGCATTTGAACCATATTTTCCTAACATTTGTCTTTTCATTTTATTTTTTACTAACTCTTATGTTTTATGAAAAATATGATATATTAATTTAAACCTCACTTAGTCATAATAACATTTTATTTTTAATAAGTTTTCATGTGCTACATACCTACCATATCTTTTTCCCCAAAAACATTATTCTATTTAAAACACTCTCTATTCAATAATTTGGCCTATATATTTGTTTAATTAGAAAATCTATTTAATTCACACTATTTTACAATGATTATTCAATTTTTATTATCACTAGGGAATGCCCCCTATGGTGAAAGGGAGGCTAGCCCTTGTCACCTAGAGTGGGAGGATCTAGGACTCTCAGGCACGTGGTCTCAGGGGATCCTCAGTTACTGGGAAAATTTGGGAACCAACACCACCATTAGGAGGTTCGTGTTACAACTAATATCGACCTTCTCTTCCAGCCTTGAGGATATTTCCTTTGTTGTATCTCAAGGGTTATTAAAAATATATTTATCAGCCATGACTAGTTTATTATGTCTCACTACATGATCCAGTGTGGATCCCCTACAATTTCCCACGAAATACCCAAAGAAACATTCTATAATACTAATACAATCCATAAACTAGCATAGATATTCCATTAGACAACTCATCACAATAGATCTAATGGAAAAAATAGATTAAAATCTAAAATATATACTATGAGGGTCAATTTTACTTGATTTCTATATTTATTAATTAGTTGTTTTCTCTGTGTATGCATGCAATACATATAATGCATAAAATTGAGAACGGTAAAAAATGAACATGCACCAATCACAATGGCACTAGATATGACCCGGGAAAACCTCTCGAGAGAAAACCTAGCTAGAAGGTGAGGTTACTCTACTCTCTCTTTATCTAAATGAAAATGATGCAATACAAAGGACTAAGACCTATGGCATGTGGGCTACCAAACAACAATAACCCTCTTTTTTCTACCATTTCACTATCCCCTCTCAACTACTCTACTTTAATATGGACCAAAATGCACTCGAATAGAATGGAATCCATTTTCTTCCTAGTGGCTCAGTTATAACATAACACAATATCCAACTACTGGTTAAATTTGACCGATTACACCTTCATTATGAGTTACAAATTAACCATTTTAGAGTATTATTCGTAGGTCCCATGTTGTTAGTCCCTTTTCCATGAGTAATGAGGGTTGACATGGCATCCTCTTAAGTTATGGTGATTAATCATGATAGGTCAAATTTCAGGAGGCATAACTTTTGCATTTGAACTCTGATGACGTGATTATTGCACCATTGGAAATGTTTGGAAGTGTATAATAACATAACAAGGTTAAACACTTAAGTGACAAATATTAATCGCAAAAAAATTCATGTAAGGCCCTAGAAGGTTTCTAACCCCAATTCAAAAATTGGGTGCCACAACTAAAATTGCTCCTATACATTGATTTCTATAATTTTTCCACCCTAAATGCAACAAGATGGATGACAAATAATATAATGATCCAGTCCATATCACCCAAGAGAGCTCAAGTAACATAGAGTCAACCGCTGCATTATAAGGGCCTAGTTTACTGCCAAACAAATATGATCTCTACTAGTCTCAGTGAGAAGAAATTTCATAAACTCGACTAAAAAAACCTTAAATAGACAAAGACATATACTTGCTATTGTAGAGGTTGAAGCTGTATAGATTTTAGTGAGACCATGAAACTAATCACAACAAGGTCACATAGTAGAATTCATAATAAGAGGGCACCCTAGATAAACAAGAGATATTCCACCTTTGTTGTGAAAGGCCATTCCATCAACCATAATAGCTGTAAGAACCCTAGTTAAAAATTCATGTAAAAAATATAAGACCAAGGTCACGGGACAATTATTCCAAGATGAATAGTGGGCCAAACATCCTAGTGGGTGTTTGTTTGGTTTATTATGGCTAAACGAAGTTGGCAAAGGCAATGGAAAAGGCTTTGGAAAGGAAAATTGGCATTTATTGGAATTTTATTTATGAAATAATGGAAAATAAGAGAAAAGGAAGGTGAAAGGTCACAGGTTTCATGTGAGGAGGAAAAGTGAAGAAAATAAAGGAAAAGTGAAGAAAATAGAGGTTTCATTAATAAAAAGGCTTGAGATCGGTTCAAGACTTTTGTCACACCACTTATGGCTCTCATTATATTCTCTCTCTCGTACTCTTGGACACTTAGATTTTTCTTGGAGCACTCTTGGTGGAGTGTGGCATACATTGTATTTGGAGGAAGGAGGTAAAGGAAAGAAATAAAGCACAAGGGGACAGTGGAATCAACAACTACAACTAGATTTCTTTGCAGGTATCGAGTTTCATGTATGGTTTCCTTGCTAGTTTTGGCATGCATGTGGTTTCTTGGTTATGAGTTGTCATTGGAATGGAGGATTTTCTGGATTGACAGAGGTTTTTCCTAGCCTTAACCTTCTCTGTATAGCCATGGTGTTGTGGTTTTATTTCCTTTTGTTTCTAGTCGGTTCTCATGTTCCTTTGGGTGTGGGTTGAGTTACTAGTTCTTGGAAGCCTTGGTTGGAAAAACACTCTGGAAGCCTTGTAACAGCTCGGGTTGAGTTACTAGTCTTGGAAGCCTTGGTTGTAAAAATGCTCTGGAAGCCCTTGGTGGGTTGAGTTACTAGTCTTGGAAGCCCTGGTTGGAACAAACGCTTTGGAGCCCTTGACAACTTGCGTAGAGACCAATCTGGTGATGGTTAGTGATGTCCATTCGTGAGGTGGAATCACTCGTTTAGGGTTGAGGTGGTTTGACCTCTAGAAGCCCTGGTTTGGTTTTATGTGGATTGTTCCATGAGAACCCACATTCATTCTTGGAGTATGGCACGGGGGTGACTGGCTAAAAGAGATATTTGGTTTAGCTTAGTCTATTGTTGGGTGATACATGGAAGTCTCAGACCGGGTTGAATTTTTCATAAATCAATAAGAGCTCTTTTCCTCTTGTATTTGATGGGAAAATGTACTCATTACTATGTGGTTTATATGGTTGTTATATCATTTCTATTTATGTTGTTATATGTCAGTTATAATAATGTTTATAACAGTGATGATGTATGGCTCTCATCATACTTTGATTTGTAAATTAATGGACAATGAATATATGTCCTAATAGATGATAATGCAGCTAATGAGATAAGGCATCATTACTTCTTATCAATTCTCAAATGATTATTGGACCCTTATGCTCAGATATGTTGTTATGATCTGTATAATGTATAATTGTGACATGTTTTGACGAAACGCCTGTCATGGCTAGTAGGGGTCCAGTCAATTCATTGATTAAGTGTTTGCATTAGTACCTTTGTTTCAATGTTATTTATCATCTATGGAAGTCTCATGGAGTTCTAGGAAGTGGCCTAAGTCCTAGCCCTAAAAAAGTGGCACAAAATCCGGAGTCGCTGGCATAGGACTACCTGAAAAAGTCCAGTCGGTGGGATGGCCTTGTTGTGGGAGCGATTGGAGGGTTCTATTCGCACTATTTCCTAGTCACGGGAGTGACTAGAGGGTTCCAGTTGCACTATTTCCTTGTCATGGGAGCGAATGGGGTGCTTGGTCAATGAAAGAAAATTTGTTTTAGGGGTTAGGCACCTGGAAAGAGTGGCTGGATCCTAGAGGTTCTATAGCAAGTGTGGAAGGTCATATTGGGTTTGTTTTTTCGGTTCCACTTCCTTAACTGTACATGGGGAGTTGAATCACATGATAGTGGCCTCTCGTCACATGTTTATCCCAGTGGACCGTTTATATTGGATAAATGTGGGAAAAGGTGGTATCAAATCATGGCTTCGCTCTCTTTGGGTGGTGTATGATTTTTGTTTTATTTGGGTTATATCTGATACCAGAGAGTGGTATTAGATCATGGTTCACCGCTTCGACTAGATGGGCGGCATGTGTTGGTCGTGCATTCATGTTGATTGCATATGTGTTCCTTATGCTTGTGGTCTATGTGATTGTTGCATATGCATGGAGTTGGTCATAGTTACAGTGGTGTCCCCATCTGAAATTTGATGGTGTTGTTGATTGGATGTGGTCGTCATGAGTGTATGTTGGGTATGCATTTGTTATGCATATCAGTGTCTATAGGTTATTTTGCATGCATTGTTATGGTTATGGTTATGCATGCATAATAGGTTAGATACGCATTGTGAGGTAATTGTGTGTAGTTATGTCATCATGATGTTTGTTAATAATATATGATGTTGATATGTTGGCTAAGATAGAGTAGGAGATGCAGATTATTAGAGTGAAGTTGCAACACTAGACTTTGGGGTTTGAGAAAATCCTCATACATGTATTGTATGTTTGGCATGCAGGTATGTTGGTTAATGGTTGTTATAATCATTAGGGTTATGTACATGCTTGTCATTTTATTGTTGTTGTGGTTACATCCATGATAGACGCTAGTTGGTCAGTGCGGTCATTTGCACATGTGTCAGATGGTCATGCATGGTAGTAAATTGTTGCTATATGAATTGTTGTTGTTGTTTTGTGTTATTTAACTTGCTATATGATTACGTTATATGTTGTTGATGAGTATTTTATATGTTAACTTGTTATTGTTATATGTTATTTAACTCGATTATTAGGGTTATTGCATTAATATCATAATATTATATGTATCGTGTTGATATGGATTGGACTATGTATATGGTTATGGTTGTGACATTAGGGTATGAGATGATATACTTGTGATGTTGTGTCGTATTAATTTGGAATGACTTGCGCATATGTGATAGCCTCCCCTGAGATACATTGAGGTATGAGTTTGATTATGTCGTCAATTTGGTTTATCTAGCATGGTATGTTTACAAGTTGATTGAATGTTTGATTAATTGCATGATACGAGTATGTGCATATAAGATTGCATGAAGGAATGATTTTGTTTTAACATGATTGTACCAATACATTATGTGTTGAGGCAAATAATATGTACTTGAGTGCAAGTGAGTACTAGTTTTAGTGTTATGATTTATAACTATGAGTTGACTGCTGATTATGACATGGTTGATCTGTATTTTAAATCTTGAAGGTTTGATGAAATTTGCAAGTTAAATTTTGTGTCTTTTATGCAATTAGGTAAGTTGCAATAGCACATAAAAAAAGTGTTTAAACTCAATTTTGCAGCATAAAACAAAGACAATAATATCATAAACATAAACACAAGACAACAAAATGATGAAGGAGTTCACCCCTCCTGGGCTGCATCTCCTGGTCCAGCTTCCAATGTTGGGCCTCTTTCATTATGTGCTCAAATATGAGTTTACATGGCTTTGTAGTGCTCAAAATGCAAAAATAATGTCTCCAATGGTTCTAGAAAAGTCAAAAACCTCTAGTTGGGCTCTTTCTACACTTAAATTGGTAGAAAATTGAAGAAGTTGTGCTCCCCTGAAGATTTGCTGCTAACTGATCTACAAACCGCACCCACCCGCAAACCATCCTACAAATTCTGTCATTTTCAGCACCGTAGAGCAATAAATGTCTCGTGCCGAAAATATTCGCGCCAAATTCGGTGCGAATTTTCTCTTAGTTTAAATTCCCAATGACCCCCATTGAGCGGACACAATGGGGCCAAGTGGTGCATTTTTCGTCATAGATTTGTAACCGGTTCAAAAATCCTGCCAACGGTTTGACCAAGGCTCGATTGTGGTTGTGTTGCTGTAATTGTGGTGGTTTTTCAAAACCCGCCAAAATTTTAAACCATATCTCTGCATTCGAACTGTTGGTTGAATTGTGGTTGGGTTGTAAAACCTGCGCCTAAACCTTAACTCTAACCATACTTTGTGACTGTGATAACAAGCGGTAGTTACACTAGGGTTTCATAATTTTCAACCGAACTTTGGTATGGTGTATATACAGTGGGTTGGGGCCCAAGTTAACCCCACGCCCTCAAAACCCACTCTTGTGGTCTCGTGGGTATGGGTAGACCAGGGCCAGTGTTTAACCCTGGTCCTGTCGCCCAATGTTCATTCCAATAAAATTTAAATATAACTTGGAGGTTATACATGTTAACAACCAATGTAGGGCGAGTGGTAAGTGATCCGAAATTGTGTGAACAAAGTATTTCTCATACGGAGATTGATTGTAGGGGCATTTACGGATATTTCACCTTTCAAAGAAAGGATGAATCCGATAGCTACTGGCCCTCTTACAGTACTACTGCCCTAAAGAAATAAAATGTAATCACTAAGATCCGATCAATGAAAGTATTTGTTTATGCAAAGTATTCATTAATCCAACTTTAATGTGTGAATAGGCAAGATTATGTATTACGCAAATGAAGTATAGTGGTTTGAAGATGAAATAATAAGTTTTGTTCTCTCGTTTAAACTTTGCTTGGGAAAAGTTTACTTATAAAAATTTATTGTTTAAAGGACAGAATACTGAAATAATGCGGCGAAAAAATATACAAGTATGACGACAAATAATTGTTTAAGCTAGTTCACCCCTCTCTTGGGCTACCTCTCGCTAGGTCCAAAAGCCTCTAATTAGGCTTTTCCCTTTTTGATTAAATGCTCAAAATGTGAATACAATCGTATAGAAAGCCTCAAAAAGGGCAAAATAAACCGCAAATATAGATACGGAAAGGTATGGAATCGGTATAAAACGACTATTCATTCACCTCCATTGGATGAGAATAGTCCAAAACACATCGAGATCTTTCAATAGGCCCTAGTGGCTCCACGACCAAAAACGTTGGTAAAATTACCGATAGAGCGCCACGGTGGCTCACGCAAACACTCCCAACGGCTCCAAAATGCTTCAATACCCCAAAATCAAAAAATAATTTGTCCCAAAAGGACTTTCCTAGCCAAAGTTATGGCTAAACTCGAAGTTTGCCTAGATTCACTCGACTAAGTACGGCTAGCGCCGGATAACTCCGACAAACCCGGGAAGGTCGGCGCTAAATTTGGAGGTCACGTCGAGACTGCCGCCAGACTGGAGGGGTAGCATTAAATATTAATGTGCGTGGCCACATGTTAGCATAAGATGTGGGGTGTGGATGGTTCAACAAAACCGTTGCATTAAATGTTAACGGTTCCGCATAATGTGAACGATCACATAACAAACGAGTGGAATTTAATATACACATAACCGTTTGTTTTAATTCCGCTTCGCTCCAATGCAACCAACACGTGCCTTAACCCACATCATACGTTGCCATACCATGCTTTGGTAATGGCTAACCTTTAGGTTTTAAACTACCACGCTTTACACACATTACAAGGCCACGTGCCTTTAAAACATAATAATATATGGCTTAAACCTTTACGTTGCCACATTACCATAACTTATTTTGAATTTGGGTTTTAAACATATATGTGGTTTAATTTTTAAATTTTAATAAGGTTTAATTAAAAAAAATTAATAGTTAATTAAAATATATAATTAATAATACAATATATGATTTAATAAAAAAAACCATATAAAATATTAAAACTATATAATTTAATTAATTTATTAAACCTTAATAAAAAATAAAATTATCCCAACACATAAAATTAAAAAATTCCTTTTCCAAAATTGAAGGTTATTGGGCGATTTCAAAATGCAATATCTCCTCCATACGGCAACGGATTTGAGTGTCGCTTTACGGCTACGGGATCGTTTTGGCGAGCTCTTTCATGTCGTTTTTATTCGGACCAATTACGAGCAACTTCATTTTTGAGCATTTTTCTACAAGAGACTTGATCTCCACAGTCACACCTCCCAAATCGGAAGCTTTTGGACCCCAAAAAGCTCTTCGACTACTTGAAAGTGATGATGTAGAGACCGATTCTCCACTCTTCCACCTTGAATAGCTGAAATCTACCCGATTTCATCAAATGAAGCTTTTGAGAAAATGATAATATGTCTCCGGAATCAACGATCGACCATTGCTAAGATTGGCGAAATCATGATGCAAATGATTAAAATTTGCGAGAATAGCAATTGTAATTTGCGAGAAAACAAACTTTTTCTACGCCGATCAAACTTCTAGAAAGACTTAAAATAACCTTCACCTTGCAAAGCTGTTCCCATGGCGAATTCTACCATTCCGAAACCAACTTTTTCCCATGTTGAATGGTGTGTCCTTCTTGCTTGCACCTTTGCTTTGCTTTGACACTTCATTCACTACATTGGCCGACCCAAAAGGTAATTTGCGCAACATAACATCATCTTTTTTCAAAGAAAAAGCTCGTTATCAAAGTCGAGACAAATCATTAGCAACATCATAAAAGGCGAATGCTCAAAATATCGTCGTTTCAACATTAACAAAGTTAGACTTTGACTTGCATTAACCCAGGTCTTTTCAATTGACTTGCATGGAGTAAAGAAGATTCCCAGCTTCTTCTTGTGAGCTCTCACGATGTACTCTTTACCATCTTTGAACAAGTGATACTTGCTTTTCATGATGATAAAAAGATAGCCTTCTGTCAAATAAATAAGGACTTCCCAAAACAATACCCTGAGATATCAAGCGACACCACATCAAGTTCAAGTCTGTGTCAATAAAATGTGCGATATTGCAAAGCGCAATATGCACTTCCTTGAAACTTGAAAAATTGGCATCCTTACATATCCATCCAAGTGGATAAGGCTTTGGATGTGGAATGGTCTCAAGTTTAAGTCGCTTGACCAAGTCTTCAGAAATAAGATTAGCTTGTGACCCACTATCAAACAGTGTGTCAATTTTGGTATGTTTTGAAATTACCCTCACATGGAAGAGCTCTATCCTCCTCTTTTCTTCATGAGTATCTTTGTAACAATTCAAAGAGCTATAACTAGGAATTGTGTCTTGCACCACTTCTTTCCCCTTAATGTTCTTTAAAACCATGCCTATGCTTTTTGTCTCATCTCCTGAGTCTGACCCTAAGTCTTGCTCAACTGTTGCTACAATTTTCTCCTTTTCTTTGGTCTTGTTTTTGTTCTTGAATATTTCTCGGTTTCGGTTCGGGATGAAGCTTCCAACAATGATCTTCATCATGACTTGTCTTCAAACGGTTCTTGCAAAAGAACTTTCCTTTTTCTTTTCTTGAATTTGCAACTCTCTTCTTTCCTTTGTTTTTGAAATTACTATCCTCATCAAAAGTATTCTTTCCTCTAGCTTCTAAATGTGTAGCACTGGACACGAGACTTCATCTAAGTCTGGTAGGATTAAACATTAGAATAGTATGTTGCGAGATAATTGTGCAAACCTCCTATGTATTTCAACAAGGTGTCTTGACTTTGTAAGTCTACTCCAAGTAGAAGTGCTCTCCTTCTAAACTCTTGGGTATAATCTTGCACATTTTGACCCTTAAGTTGCCTAAAATTTTGCCAATTCATGATTGCTTTATGAATATGAGCAAGAGGATAAAATTGTTTCTTAATAGCTGTAATAAACTCATTCCAAGTTAGAGTTATCTTACCATGCTTGTTAATTTCCTCCTTGGTCTTGGCTTCCCACCAAACCAAAGTTGCTCCATCCATTCTCAAAGAGGCTAATTGGATTTTTGTTTCATCATCGTGCAAATTCTAAATCCTTGAGATAGACTTCACACTTTGTCTAATCCAGCTTATCCAATTTTTTCGCATTCACATCACCATTAAACATCAGCAACTCAAACTTCACATCAAGCTTTAACAAAGGATTTTTAAGAGATGTTTTTGTTTTGTGTGGTCGATTAACAGAAGTAGAAGAGGATGATGTGGAGGAAGAGGATGACGATGGAGATGGTGGATCACCATTTCCTCCATTCCCCTTTCTTAGACTCATATTTGTCTTTCTTCCCTCCTAAAGAATCTCCTTCTTCTTTTTGGTTTCTAGACCCTTCTCCGGCAATCCTATCATTTCTCTCCTGGTATAGGATCCTAACCATCTCGGTCCAAGTCCAAGAAAGCTTTTCTAAAGACTCTTTCTTCTTCCTTGGGATCCATTTCCTCATGTACTTCTCCTTCTACGGAAGACATGTTTGTGGCTGATTCTAAGGCTATTGAGGATGAAATGGAAGGTGGATGTAATGGCACTCTAGCCCTCCTTGGTTGAGGATTAACTTGTTCTCTAACTAATTGACCTTCCCCTCTTTTCAATTTCAGCCCTAGTAAGCATCAAATTTGCAAAACAACACAATCTTCTTTGCACAAATTTCACAAACTCTTAAGCAAAACCTAGAGCTACGATACCAACTTTGATGCGAAATTGTGAGAACAAAGTATTTTCTCATACGGAGATTGATGGCAGAGGGCATTTACCGGATATTTCACCTTTCAAAGAAAGGATGAATCCCGAAATAGCTACACAGCCCTCTTACGGACTACTGCCTAAAGAAATAAAATGTAATCACGAGATCCGATCAATGAAAGTATTTGTTTATGCAAAGTATTCATTAATCCAACTTTAATGTGTGAATAGGCAAGATTATGCATATTCTCGCAAATGAAGTATAGTGGTTTGAAGATGAACTAATAAGTTTTGTTCTCTCGTTTAAACATCAGCTTGGGAAAAGTTTACTTATAAAAATTTACTCGTTTAAAGGAGCGGAATGCGAAATAATGCAAAGAAAAAATATACGATGATGACAACAAATAATTGTTTAAGCGGTTCACCCCTCTCTTGGGCTACCTCTGCTAGGTCCAAAAGCCTCTCATTAGGCTTTTTCCCTTTTTGATTAAATGCTCAAAATGTGAATACAACTTTGTATAGAAAGCCTCAAAAGGCAAAATAAGCTGCAAATACGGATACAGAAGGTTGAAATCGGTATAAAACGACTATTCATTCACCTCCATTTGATGAGAATAGTAAAAAATAACGGATCTTTCAATAGGCCCTGGTGGCTCACGACTCAAAAACAGCGTGGTAAAATTACCGATAGAGCACCCCAGATGGCTGCTGAAAATACTTCCAACAGCTCCCGAATGCTTCAATACCCCAAAATCGAAAAAAATTCGTCCCAAAAGGACTTTCCTAGCCAAAGTTATGGCTAACCGAAGTTTGCCTAGATTCACTCTAACTAAGTCCGGCTAGCGCGGATAACTCCGGCAAACTCTGGAGGTCGGCACTAAATTTGGAGGTCCGCCGAAACCGTCACCGAATTGGAGGGGTAGCATTAAATATTAATGTGCATGGCCACATTTTTAGCATAAGATGTGGGGTGTGGACGGTTCAACACAACCGATTGCATTAAATGTTAACGGTTCCGCATAATGTGAACGAGTCACATAACAAACGGTGGCATTTAATATACACATAACCGTTTGTATTAATTCCGCTCCGCTCGATGTACAACCAACACGTGCCTTAACCCACATCATACGTTGCCATACCATGCTTTGGTAATGGCTAACCTTGGTTTAAACTACCACGCTTTACACACATTACAAGGCCACGTGCCTTTAAAACATAATAATATATGGCTTAAACCTTTACGTTGCCACATCACCATAACTTATTTTGAATTTGGGTTTTAAACATATATGTGGTTTAATTTTTTAAATTTTAATAAGGTTTAATTAAAAAAAAATTTAATAGTTAATTAAAATATATAATTAATAATATAATATATGATTTAATAAAAAACCATATAAAATATTAAAACTATATAATTTAATTAATTTATTAAACCTTAATAAAAAATAAAATTATCCCAACACATAAAATTAAAAAAATTCCTTTTCCAAAATTGAAGGTTATTGAGGCGATTTCAAAATGCAATATCTCCTCCATACGACAACGGATTTGAGTGTCGTTCACGGCTACTAAGATCGTTTTGGCGAGCTCTTTCACAGTCGTTTTGATTCGGACCAATTACGAGCCAACTTCATTTTTGAGCATTTTTCTACAAGGGACTTGATCTCACGATCAGTAAGACTTCTACTTGTTGCCCGCGACAAAAGGCCTTGTGTTCGACCCCGATGTGGTCATTTTAACCCATAACAAATTTTACTACACAATGAAGAGGTGTGTGGGCTTGACCATTGACCCATGTGACTCTCCACCATTGGACCATGTAAACCAGGCCTTCAACCAATCACAATGAAGAATTCCCAGACCAATCAAATGATGACACTTGGTGAGATATAATTGGCCAAAAAAAGCACGGTCAATTTATTAGTCACTTGCCCGGTCGGCGTATGAAGCACTTTTGATCGGCGTACACCAAACTTGATTGCAATTTTTTTAGCTATTTAGGAAAACGGTTAGAACGCGATATCGGGGAGCATACAATATCGATTTTGAGTGATTCGAGTTGTGTTGGATTCGGGAGACAAGATCTTCATTTTGGAACCAATTTCAAGAACTTTTTAACACTTGTAATTTTGAGCACTTTACTGATCCACTATATCATTCCTCTCCATTGGAAGCTTTTGGACCTCTAAAATATCATTTTCAGTCAATAAACAGATGAGGGTATAGTTCCATCACCCTTCCAATCTCAATCCTTTTTGATTTGCTTGTATTTGTCCCTTTGAGCCCCACACGAAGGCACTCCACATTCCCTCGTCTTGATGTCCTTGTTTTCCTATCAAGGATGGTGTCTTGTTGCAATCTTCAAGATATTGTTGAGAATGCAGCAAGATGATGGAGCTTAGTGAAATGAAGTCGCCTTCACTAAGTGGGCCCGCAGGCAAATTCTGGCGCAAAGTCTATTTTTAGACTATGTCTATTTTTAGACATACGGAGCATAATTTGGGAATTCTACTTGGAGATTCTTAAAGTATGCGACATGTTAGTAAAAATAGATGAGACCCTTATTTTTAGGACCCGGGCTATTTTTAGACTGATCTCCTAAAAATATGGAAGTCAAATATTATTTACCCTTAATAATATTTTGACTATAAACAGCAGTTTACTCTCTTGGCGCACTTCAGTTTTAGTCATGGAGGTGGCTCATGCAACTGACACAAGGAATCACGTGGTTCCTAGGGTTTGATGGCATCTTGCATGGTTGGCTTCAGTTAGACTTCAGTGGCAGGAGTTTTGGAGGAGTTAATGGGACAGATAGTGGAGTTGTGTTCTGTTTGTTTTTAGTTGAACTAGTTGGGATTAGTTAACTAACTAATCAACTAGATATGAGTGGAGTAAATTAAATAATATTTAATTTACTAAATATTAACTCATTAGTCAACTCAAGAACACTTCAGTTCACTACAGTGCATGATCGGTTCAGTGGAGACCAGTGGAAGAGGTAGATGAAAGGGTGAGTAAAGCTATCAGTTGGAGGATCAGTTTTGCATGGGATTTGCATTACACTTGGAGGAATTGTCCATGACAATTGCGCATTCAAGCCAAGGGGATTTGAACCTTGGATATCTACATATACAGGCCATTATTGCGCAATAGAGGCAAGGCAGTTGGCGGGGAGTTTTGAACCAGTGACTTGTTCAAAACTAAGCTAAATTGTGTGTGACTTTATGAGAAAGTACTGAGTACTTGTGAGGAGTATTGTACTTGTTTGGTTACATGATTTCTCCATTATAATATACACAATAGCTGCGGGGTTTTCGGCTATAGGCTTTCCCCATACATACTGAGTTAATGTGTGATTGATTTGATGTGAGATTGCTTCTATTATTTCCGCATGTGACAATTAATTGTAGATGAGATTATGTGTTATGCATGCAATTCGAAATTGATGTGTAATCGGGTTAATCTCCATTGAATAAGTGATTTATTTAGCTAATTTCTACGAATATTCAGGAGAGAAATATCCAATTGAAGGAATCTGAACATCCTCTCCTTGATCTTCAATCAAAGGAGGCTCATACAATCTCAAATTATCAACATTAATAACTGCATAGATTTGCATATATGAAGGAAAATCCAACATGAAGACATTATTACCAATCTTTTCCAAAATCTTGAATGGACCATATCGAATTGGTTTCAGTTTTTTACCTTCTCCTTAGAGTCTTTCCTTGCTAATGTGAATCCAAACTTCATCTCCCACTTGGAAACTGTGATCCACACCATGCTTATCATGTCTTCTCTTGTACTTGGATTGACTATTTTCCAATTGTTCTTGAACTATTTGATGCACCAATTGAACTTGTTCAATGAATATTTTGGCCTTATCTATGTCACTATGTCCATCAATAACAACATCCTTCCCAAAGATAAAATATAAAGGATATTTTGGTAAATATACCAAGCATGCCTCAAATGGCGATGTTTGTGTTGATGAATGCTTGGCCCAATTGTAAGCATGTTGAATATAGTGCAAACGTTCATCCCACAACTTAGGATTCTTATTGCAATAAGCACGAAGAATGTGTATCACATTTTGTTCACCACTTCTGTTTGGCCATTTGTTTGTGGATCAAATGTTGTTCTATTTTTAAATTTGGTGTCCATGAGTCCCCGCAAGCTTGACCAAAATTTATTGACAAAGCGAGAATCTAGATAACTAACAATGGATGTATTCAAACCAAAATTTACCCATACATTCTGAAATAACAACTGTGAAGTCTGTTCAATTGTAACATGCTTTTTACAAGTCATCAAAATAAACATTTTTATGAACCTATGCACAAATACATAAAGATAATCATGACCTCTCTTAGACATAGGTAGACCACCTACAAAATCCATAGAAACACTTTCCCATGGATGGGAAGGTACTGAAAGTGGAGTATACAATCCCAACTTTTTATTGCTAGGCTTATTGATGGCACATAAAGAACATCCTCTTACAAATCGTGACACACTTTCAAGCATACGAGGCCAGTAACAATACCTCTGTAATTGTGCCATTGTCTTACCTACACCGAAATGACGAGTAATAAGAGAAGTATGTGCTTCCCTTATGATGTTGACTCTTTCTCCCTGTGAAATACATATCTTGCCAAGATGATATAAAAATTTATCATGCACATGATAATCTAATTCCTTTATTTGGTTACATTGACACAAAGTCACATATACATCCTTAAAATCATTATCTAAAGCATATTGTTCAACATAGCTCTCATGCATGACATAATTATGAAATAAACAACATATTTCAATTGATCAAGTAAATCATCGATTTCAGGAAGAGGGTAACAATTCTTTATCGTCATTTTGTTCAATGCTCTGAAGTCCACACACATGCGCCATGTACCATCCTCCTTTGGCACTAAAACAATAGGTGACCCACATGGCAATGTGCTTGGTCGGATGATCCCTTTATCAAGAAACTCTTGGATATGTTTCTTAATTTATGCATTTTCCATCATTGACATCATGTACATACTAATGTTAGGAAGAGGACAATATTGCTACAATTGGATTTCATGTTGGATTCCCCTTTTAGGAGGAAATCCTTTATGCTCCTAAAACACCTCTTCATATTGGTTAACAACCTCAACCAAATCAAATTTTAACTTTGCATCACATCCTTGAAAGGCTTCATTCTCAACATCATTATTGGGTTTGATCATCAAAAGTACAAAATTATTTCTAGAATTAACAAGCCTCTTCATTTGTCCAACATTCACAAGTGATAAATTTAGTTTCTTGCGATGTGCTCTAACAATTTGTTTTCATGGTGATGAAAGATGGATTTCCTATCATAAAGACACGAGCTTCCCAAAATAATACCACATATGTATAAAGGAACTACATCAAGTTCTACCTCATCAATGAAGTTTGCAGTGATGGTGAATTTCCGTTTGCATTTTATAGTCACTTGCAATTTTGCATTATCACATACCCAACCTAAAGGATAAGTTTTAGGATGAGGAATGGTTTCCAAATTCAATTTCTTGACAATGTTTTTTGAAATTAGGTTTTCTTGTGAGCCACCATCAAATATAGTGTGAATTATGTTTTTGAGATAACTCTAATATGGAAAAGCTTTATTATTTCCTTTTCATTTCAAGTTTCACTGAGGTTATTTCAAGAGCTAGTACTTCCAATGAATTCCTTACCTTTCAATCCCATGGTTGTGATCTTTGTTTCATATTCCGAACCGATCCTAAATCATGCTGTTTAGTTGCAACAGTCTTTTGTTTTCCTTTGTTGTTAAAATTTTTGGGTCTCATCTCAGGATGAAGTTTCCAACAATGGTATTCATCGTGGCCTTGTTTTGAACAATGTTTGCATGTGATTTTTTCTCCCTTTTTCTTGATGGAAGCATTCTTCTTCCCTTTTCCTTTGAATTTTCCCCTTCCTTTGTCTCCACTCTTGAATGAATTTTTTTTCCCTCTTGTGGAACATTCTTCCCTCTTGCTTATATATGTGTTTCCAGTACACAAACTTCATCTATATTTGTAGGGTTAAATATGAGAATTGTGCATCTCAAGTAGATATGTAACCCTCCAATGTATTTGAGTAAAGTGTCTTGAGAGGATAAATGTACACCCAAAATCAATGCTCTCCTTTAAAATCTTGGGTATAAGTTTGCACACTTCGACCCTTTAATTTCCTAAAGTTTTGCCAATCCATTATAACTTTCTGTATGTATGCTAAAGGTTAAAATTGTCTTCTTAATGCAACCAAAAATCATTCCAAGAAGTTATGATCTTACCTATTTTATTGATATATTCTTGTGTTTTGGCTTCCCACCAAATGAGTGTTGCACTTTCCAACTTTAATGAAGCAAGTTGAATCTGGGTCTCATCATCTTTAATCCTTTCTATCTTGCAATACACTTCAATCTCACAAACCCAACTATCTAATTTATTAGAATTTACCTCTCCATTATATATAGGCAATTCAAACTTTATGTCAAGTTTTAAAAATGGAGTTTTGCCATGTACCTTTGGAGAATGTGGAGGTGTTTGTGAAGGGGTTGATGTAGAAGATGATGATGGTGAAGATGAAGGTGAAGAGAAATGTGGAGGTAGAGGTTGCGTGTCACCATTCCCTCCATTCCCTTTTGGAGGTTTGTCTCCATTTCCTCCATTTCCATTTGGAGGATTTGAGCTCGCACCTTGCAACCTTGAATTTATCTCCTCATAAAGAACTTTCACCATCATAGTAATTTCAAAGAATTTATTCTAAAAGTCTTCTCATCCTCAGACATATTGTTAGGCTCTCCTTCATGTGTCATGACTGGTGAGGCCTTTGGTGAAACTTGAGGTAGATGTGCTCTCCTCGAACTGGATTGAGGACTCGCTACCACAATGTTTCCTTCTCCTCTTTTGAGCTTCAACCTTGTAAGCATCATAAAAAAATTGCAACATAATTAAACCCTCAATACAGGCAAAGAACCTAAGCTCTGATACCAAACTGATATGTATTTGAAAACTTGAAGGTTTGATGCAATTAGGTAAGTTGCAATAACACATAAATTATGTGTTTAAACTCAGTTTTTCAGCATAAAATGGAGACAATAATATCATAAACAAAAACACAAGACAAAAAAATGATGAAGGAGTTCACCCCTCCTGGGATACATCTCCTTGTCCAGCTTCCAATGTTGGTCCTCTTTCATTATGTGCTTAAATATGTGTTTACATGGATTTGTTGTGCTCAAAATGCAAAAAAAATGTCTCCAATGGCTCCAAAACAGTAACAAACCCCCAGTTGGGCTCTTTCTGCACTCAATTTTGTTAAAAATTGAAAAAGTTGTGCTCCCCTGAAGATTTGCTGCTAATTGATCTACAAACCGCACCCACCTACAAACCATCCTACAATTTTTTCCATTTTCGGCACCACAAAGGGACAAATTCGCCTCGCACCGAGGAGATTCACGCTTAATTGGGTGAAAATGATCACTAGGTTAAATGCCCAATGACCCCCCGTCAGCAGACACGATGGGGCCAAGTGGCACATTTTCCGTTGTAGATTTTCTACCGATTCAAAATCCCACCAACAGTTTGACCAAGACTCGACTATGGTTGTGTTGGTGTAATTGTGGTGGGTTTTCAAAACTCACCAAAAAATTAAACCATAAATCTACCTCGGAACCGTTGGTTGAATTGTGGTTGGGTTGCAAAACCTGCGCCCAAACCTTAACTCTAAGCATACTCTATGACTTTGGTAACGAACGGTGGTTATGCGGGGGTTTCATAATTGTAAACTAAACTATGGTATGGTGTATATACCGTGGGTTGGGGCTGAGGTTAACCCCACACCCTCGATGCCCACTCTTGCGGTCTCGTGGGTATGGGTAGACCGAGGCCAGGGGTTAGCCTTGACCTCGTCCTCCAACGTTCATTCCAATAAATTTTAAATAAAAATGGGAAGCTATACATATTAAGAACCAATGTAGGCGGCGTGGTAAGACTCTACGTTGCTCAACAAAAAGTCTTGTGTTTGACCCTGGTGTGGTCCATTCGGCCCATAAGAAATTTTAATACATAGTTAGGAGGCCAAGTGGCAGCGAACCATTGGCCCACATGGCTATCCACCATTGGACCATGTAAACCGACCTTCAACCAATCACAATGAAGCATTCTCAAACCAAGCAAATGATGGCACTTGGAGATATATCATTGGCCAAAAAAAACACACTCAACTGCCCAGTCACTTGCCTAGTTGATGTATATACTGCACAATTAGTGTACCTGCAACCCAACTACAAAAATTTTAGTTGTTTAGGAAAATGGCCAGAACGCAATATTGGGAGCATACAATATCGGTTTTGAGTGATTTTAGTTGTGTTGGATTCAAGGTGATGAGATCTTTGTTTTGGCACCAGTTTCAAGCAATTGTAAACACTTTGAATTATGAGTAATTTACTGATCCCCAAGATCAATGGTTGATAGTCCTGGTAAAGGTTCATTTTAATTACTAGATATGATGTCTTAATCTTTGGAACATGTGGCTAATAGGTGTGACCAGTTGGAGGGAAACATGCTTAGCATTAGTGTGACAAGGTAATAGTTTATTTTTTTATATAACTAACAGTTGGGTAATGTGACAATTCATAGTAAGACTCAATTGCAGCAAGGAGAAGGTAAAAGAAAGGAATTGGGTGAAAATTTATTTGGCTATGTTTGGAATCCACAATTTCAAACGAATGAGTGCTTTGCATACAATAATTATGCTTAACCTTGATTTTGTTTGCCATTATTTTGATATGTTATATTCCTGAACATGCATTTGACAGGTATAACAACTAGTTTCCAATTATGACTGGATTTGTCAAGGGAATTGGAGTCCCTTGAGAGATGGAATGGACATGTTCAATTACAAGGAAACATGATTGGCACATCAAGGTAAGGTAACCGATATATTGTTATATTTATTTATACACTGACAATTATGTGTTTACAATAGTATAATACAGTGAATTTATGGTAAAAGAGACTACTATGAAATCTTGAAGAAGGCTCAGGTTGAGCTTTCCCTTGGAATCATTGGGAACCCATGGGGATTGAGTCATGGCGTTTATTTATAGTTTTATTATTTTGGTCTTTTTATTTTTATTTTTTTGTGCTTGATTTGCAGTTTTATGTATGACTGATGCATGGCCATGCCACTTTGCTTGTGGTGTCATATTGTTATTGGTTTTCATGATTTTATTCTTGTTTGTTTCTTGTTCTCGCCTTTTATGTTTTGAGGGTCTTGGGAATTGGTTTGGGAAAGAGGAAAGTTAAAGAAGCTCAGGAAGGGTTGAATGGAACCTAATAGGTAATTTAAGACTCAGATGAAGCTCGGTGCATGTATAAGGGCAGCGGAAGGTAAGAATATGACAGTTGGTTGGACTAGTTAGGTCCATTGTGGTAAATGGATGGTGGCAGTACATACATGAGACATGTAACTTGAAAGATAAATTAAATGGATTGAGGCATCAAATGCCTTGGTTATGTTGAGAACTATTGTTCTCAAAGTTGTGCATGGATAAAGGGTGTTCTCTTAACCTTGACCTTATGTTATCTGGTAATTATGTTGTGATCATGATCATGTTGATATTTATATATGTACACATGTATGTATGTATGTATGTTGTGCATGATAGGGTTGTCATGGATAATGATTGTTTAATGCTAATGTTTATATGTATATAGGTGTGTATGTATGTTGTTTTCTAATAGGATCATGATTGTTTTATGTTAATGATTATATGTGTGTGTGTGTGTGTGTGTGTCTATGTCACTATCTGATAGGGTTGTCAGGGATCATTCTAGCGGAGGAATGATTTCTTATGGAGGCGAATGGCATGAAGAGGTTCATCGTCTTATGATGAATCAAGTGGGAAGAGTATCTCCGAAAAAATTATGAGGTCAATATCATGTGGATATGAGTTGATATTATGTTTTTATACTATGCCTATATTTTGGACAGGTAATGTTGAGATATATATTAGCGGAATGAAACAAAGTGATCTGCAACATGCTAAGATAAGCATGGATGGCAGAGAGACACTGGAAGCAAGGTTGATTGGTAGAGACATTGTGGTTTTGGATGTGCAGTGCTACTGTTGTGCATATTGCACATTGGGTGATTGCATCTACAGTGTTGTGTGCCTATTGGATATATGGTGTTGTGTACATATTGCATAAGCAGTGTTGGGTATATATGGTGCTATGTACATGTTGGATATACGGTATTGCATGCTTATTGCATTGTGCACCCGATGGATATGCGGTGTTGTGTGCATATGGTATTGTGCACATGTTGGATATGCAGAGTTGTGCAGTGCTATATCCATATGGTGTTGTGTGCATGTTGTACATGTAGTGCTATGTACATATGGTGTTGTGTACATGATTTTACATGTGGTGCTATGTGTAGGTGGTGTTTTGTACATGTCATGCATATGGCGTTGTGTAAATGTGGTGTCGTGCACATGTGGTGCATGTGGTGCTGTGTACATGTGGTATTGTGTACACGTTGTACAAGAGGTGCGATGTACATGTGGCATTGTGTACACATTGTGCGGGTGATGTCGTGTACAGGTGATGTTGTGCACACGTTGTGCAAGTGGTGCTATGTACTGGTGGTACTATGTATATGTTGTACATATTGTATTGGTGTACATGTGGTGTTGTGTGCACTATGTATGTGCATTGTGTAGTCATCGTATCGTGACATGTGTATTCATTTTGTTGTACTCTGTATAAGTATATGTATTGTGTTGTACAACGAATGTGGGTGTATGTGTTGTGTTGTGTGCCGGGTGTGGGTGTATGTGTATGTGTTGTGTGTTGTTGTACACCATGTGTGGATGTAAGTGTTGTGATGTACATTGTGTGTAAGTGTACGTGATTGAAGATAAGAAAAGGCACTGGGTGCTTGCTGGGTGTGGAAACCGATCCGGTGTGTGTACAGAAAGAACAAAGGCATAAGTAAGGACTGATGAAGGATAATTATCGGTATTTTATTTCAGATTTATTATGCATGTGATCTATGATTCTGAATTATGATGGTTACATGTGATTTATGATTAAGGTTTATGATGATTTCATGCGATTCATGATTTTAATTTATGATGGTTGTTTTGAGCTAACCGTATGTGACATGTTTATACATGATGATTTAATCAAACAACTAATTTGACGTGTTGTGACAGGAAGTGAACAAGAATTGTAGGTGTACCTTATTAACGGGCCACCAATAAGGTATGATTTGAAGTTATTTCAATTTATTTTGAATCTAATGGAAATTATGTGCTTGGTACAGGAAAGCATGCAATGCCCAGTTTGGGATGGTTGAAACCGACAACAAGAATTAGCAGTGTTAGTGAAAAGAATTGGAATAGGAAAAAAGTGGCGGTAAAGAACTTCAGGAGCAGGTCCATTATGGGACACTGGTACCCAATAGTTTCCATTGATTTCCGTGAGCATGCCATTGGTATGATGGTTTTGAAGAAGGGATATGCCTTATTTTTTGGACCTTCTGATGCAAGGAAACCTTGCCAAGGAAGGGGTCGCCTGAGGGACTGTATAATAGAGAAAGGGATGCCCACAGAACTTGGAAGGTGTGTGACTGCACGGAAGGTGGTGACCGGATTTCCAGAGGGACTTTGTAGCAGAAAAGGGAAGGTCGGGGTGGATTTTTTTGTCATTAGCGTTTCCAAATGGAATCAAATGAACATTGGGATTACGCCCTTGAACAATGAGCAAGTAAATGTTCACTGAGAGGAAAATCGATGCAAGATTGTGGCGCTGGACATTGGATGAAGATTTGAACTTGGTAGTGGATTATGGACTTCCTGGGAAGGAGGTGAATCTTGGAACTAATTTTGATGTGGAGGTGTGAGCCTTTAGATTCCCTTGTTGATTGATACAGGCATTGTATCCTTTTATTTGTTGGTTGAGCAAATGTGCAGGTGTATATTATTGTAAATATTGTATCAATTGTATTATAAAGCGCCATAAATAGTATGGTTATTTGCTCGTTGAATCAAATGTGTCTAAGTATATGTGGTTGTTATTGTAAATATCGTAATGAGTTGTGTTATAAAGCTCCAGTGATTGTCATTTTTTTAGCATTAATCATTTTAAATACTACAACGAGTTGTCTTATAAAGCTCCATGGGCACTATAATTTATTTTCACTTGTCTTGCTAGTTATAGGTGTCATTGAACATCGATGACGGTGTTCCCCCAAGGGGGAGGGTTATGTAACATCCCTGGTTAAAACTTCATGTAAAAAATATAAAACCAAGGTCATGGGAAACATATTCCAAGCTGAATGGTGGGCCAAACATCCTAGTGGGTGTTGATTTGGTTTATTATGGCTAAAGGAAATGGAAAAGGCTTTGGAAAGGTAAAGTGACATTTATTAGCATTTTATTTATGAAATAATGGAATATAGGAGAAAAGGAAGGTGAAAGGTCAGAGGTTTCATCTGAGGAGGAAAATGAAGGAAAATTGAAGAAAATAGAGACCTCATTAATAAAAAGGCTTATTAGGATCAGTTCAAGACTTTTGTCAATCTGCTTATGGATCTCATTGTATTCTCTCTCTCATACTCCTGGACACTTATGTTTTTCATGGAGCACTCTTGGAGGAGTGTGACATACATTGGATTTGGAGGAAGAAGGCAAAGGAAAGCATGAAAGCACAAGGGGACAACGGGATCAACAACTACAACATGATTTCTTTGCAAGTATCGAGTTGCATGTATGGTTTCCTTGCTAGTTTTGGCATGCATGGCACATTCATGTGGTTTCTTGGTTATGAGATTTCATTGGCATGGAGGATTGTGTAGACTGACAGAGGTTTTTCCTATCCTTTACCTTTCTTGAATATCCATGGTGTTGTGGTTTTCTTCCCTTTTGTTTCTGGTCGGTTATCCTGTTCCTTTGGATGCGGGTTGAGTTACTAGTTCCTGGAAGCCTTGGTTGGACAAACGCTCTAGAAGCCCTGTAATATATTGGGTTGAGTTACTAGTATTGGATGCCTTGGTTGGAAAAGTGCTCTGGAATCCCTTGGTGGGTTGAGTTACTAGTCCTCGAAGCCCTGGTTGGACAAACACTCTGGAAGACCGATGACAAATGTAGGTTGAGTTACTAATCCTAGAATCCCTAGTTGGAACAAACACTCTGGAGCCCTTGACAGCTTGGGTAGAGACCAATCTGGTGAATGTTAGTGATGTTTGACTGTGAGGCAGAATCACTGGTTGAGGGTTGAGGTGGTTCGGCCTTTGGAAGCCCTGACTTGGTTTTATTTGGATTGTTCCATGAGATCCCACATTCATGCTTAAAATATGGCATGGGGGTGACTGAATGAAAGATAAATTTGGTTTATCCTAGTCTATGGTCGGGTGGTACGTGGAATTCCCATACTGGGTTGCATTTTTCATAAATCAATAAGAGCTATTTTCCTCTTATATTTTATGGGTAAATGTACTTGTTACTAGGTGGTTCATATGGTTGTTATATCCTTGCTATTTATGTTGTTATATGCTGGCTATGAGTATGCTTATAACAGTGATAATAAATAGATCCCATCATGTTTTGATTTGTAAATGAATGGACAACGAATATATGACCTAATAGATGATAATGTAGCTAATGTGACAAGGAATCAATGCTTATTAGCAGTTATCATATAAGTATGAGATCCATATGCTTAGATCTATTGTTATGACCTGTAGAATGCATAATTGTTACATGTTTGACGAAATGCCTGTCATGACTAGTAGGGGTCCAGTCCAATCATGATAAAGTCTTTGCATTATTACGTTTGTTTCAGTGTTATTTTTCATTTATAGAAGTCTCATGGAGTTCCTGGTTGTGGCCTAAGTCTTAGCCCTGAAAATGTCCATAGTCGTTGGGATGGCCTTGTTGTGGGAGCGATTGGAGGGTTCTAATCGCATTGGTGCCTTGTAATGGGAGCGACTGGGGTGTTTGACTAGTGAAAGACAAGTCACTTTAGGGGTTAGGCACCTGGAAAGGTTGGTTGCCTCCTGGAGGTTCTGTAGTAGGTGTGGAAGGTTAGATTAGGCTTGTTTTTTTTGTTCCACTTAATTATACACGTGGAGTTGAATCACATCATAGTGGACTCTCGTCACATGTTTACCTCGATGGACCAGTTAGCTTCGGTAAATGTGGCAGGATGTGGTTACAATAACACTCTTTTATCCAATCTTGAAAACATGAATGTGACGTATGGAAGGAGGGGGGTAGTTATGCTTCAATTCATGTGACATAACGATTATTGTTATCTAGGAATTTGAGTTGCATGCCATTCTTAATGTTTAACTTTTGTAAATTCATGGGAGATAATAAATGGTAGGGACCCTCCCATTTTACAATAGTGCACCTTGGTTCAGTTGTGCTCCCTTATTTTCCATTGAGTTTTCTTAGATATTGAAAGTTAGAAGGATTTTACAGTACTCAATTGAGTCAAAACTCTTTGAAATTATTTATATTCTTAAGATTAGTTTAAGAAATCATGATGATTATGTCAAGACTCTCATTTGAAAAATGATAATTGAAGAGTCTTCAATGATTATGAGTTTTCATATTTGTATTGCTTTGTAAATTTTTATATGTTGGCATAGACCTAAGGCTTATGTATGATTATTGTTGGTTAGTCGAAAACCCTAATTGTAGGTTAATTCACATTGAATCTCAAGGTTTTAAATAGCTTCCCCCACACCTACCACCCTAGTATTTTAAAGCTTGATATCATTATTGTAAAGGTTAGTTTAGTTGAAGTTCTTTTTAATCTCATTTTTATTTAATAGATATATTTAGAAACATTGTTATAGTTTAACAAAATATTTAATTAAATAAATTTATGGAAATACGTAATCAAATTTGATTTATAATTGTTTTGATGATTTTTTTCTTCCTATTTTTTCTTTTTAACTGTAACCAAGAATTTTATTAATTGAAATCTACGTCTAGGTCATAACATTAGAAATTTACAAAAAAATTATCTTCTAGTTAAGTATTTCTATCATGGGACGAGGATTGATTTTAATATAGTAAATTAGCAAAATTACATCATGAGTTATTTCCTTAGTTGTAAAAACATAATAAAAAGTGCCCAATATTTGACCTGCTTATGCTTGCATGCAACTACTCAAGAGGGGAATTGTCCCTAATCACTGGAGGAACATTCTTAGTCTCCAAATTTAAATTTGGCAGTAGGAGAGGAGAATAACTAACATAATTAGCCGAGGAGGAAGTGAATTAAGTTGCTTAATAACCTGAAATATTCAATTTTCCTATTTGGCTTATAATGGTTTTGATTTCCTCCATGCTCTGTATTTGTTGCCTCTAGTTGCCTCTAGTTGATTAGAATATCAAAAATTGAAGTCCATTGTGATGCCAATTCATATTTTTGAAGCTAGAGATGACCATATCATTCCACAAGTTTGAATTTTTTTTAAGTGCGTGAATTGATTTGCTTTTTTCTTGTAATGGGGTTGATCTACCATGACCTCTAAAACATTTTTTTCTTTCCACCAATGGGAGTTAGTAGATTGCAACCATAATGAGGAGGACATAACAGAGTAATAGAGGGAAAGCAAGGACAACGTCTCAAATCCTACCCAAGAACTGATAAATAATACCAAGTTGAGTATAAAATAGAGGCATGGGTTGTGGAAGGGAAGGATGATCATGCACAATGGAGTGAAATAAAATCATTCCCCCGCTATCCAATAAATTTGTGAACTAAGTTGCATTCACATGAGGAGAAACCAATATCATTGGGGCAACCAACTTAGTGTATGATTTTAAAAACTCCATACTTGGGAGGGGATGATACAGATTGTACCAAAATTGATGTGAGGAGCCAAAATGGAATGTGAGGAGATAATTCTAAGTGTATATCGATTTACTACCACTTCTACGAGTTTTCCACAAGAACTTAAGTGTCACCAAGTGTCATGATAAGATCAACATAATGTGTTGACCATTTAAGGGATTGAGGATATGCCATTTAATTGATGTTGCGAGTGCATTCTCATATTAAATTTCCTTTTTTACCAAATCATCTACCTTTTTGTTGTTTTTCCTCAGAACTTGAGGAGCCTAGAATTCCTTAATAGGGACTAATGTTAGATGTATCTTCTTGAATATGGAATTGACTAAAGTTAAGGAAGAGAGAGTTGCAGTGGAGATGTTTGATTACTATGTCCAAGTCTTCCTTAATAGTGAGCTTTCTAATGTTCAAGAAGAATCTTAAATGATTCCTTGATAGATAGCATAAGCCTATGCTTATTATTAGAAGCTTTGGTCAGACTCCATGAAAGGGTTGTTTCCTCTTGTCTTTTGAGGCACAATAACACTCTTCTCACACCTACCAACCCTAGTCGTTTCATGATTTAATATTCATGATGATATTGCTATATAAAATTGAAGGAATAATTATTTTGTTAGATTTAACTATTATAATTTCCATCTTATCAAAATTAATGAAACATTTAGTGTAATTATTTATCAATGAATTAAAACTAGAATTAAATACAACAAATTGTTTTAGAATATTAATCAAATGGTGAAACAATTGATTGAATCATTTTATCAATATTGTAAACATGTTTAATCAACATTTAACCTTAATCCCTTAAAAATATCTTACCCTTGCCTACTGGGCAGAGGGTGTGGTGCTTTGTTACATGGAAAAAAAAATCAATTGACATATTGTATCTTTTTTCACAACAAAGAATTCATCTTCAAAAAGTGGTTAAACATTATATAACGACATTAAATGACAATTATATTTTATAGTCACAATCAAAATTAAATGATTTCATATAAGAAGAGTTAAACATTTCATAAGATCTTAATTTGAGCGACACCTCTCAAATTTAATTTAAAAATTGAGAAATCATTGATAATTTCTATTTTTTTTAATTGTAATTGAGTAAGATGCATTAGAAATGGTTATGGTCAATTTGGTCAACTATAATACAAAAATAGGAGAAGTTTTCCCAAGTTCAAAAAATAAAAACATATAATTTTCTATATTATCTTCTTGTTGAATTTTAATACCACCAAACCTTATATAATGTCTTGCAAATTGTCTTAGTAACAACAATTTTTGCAATGCACTAGATGAATTTGAAGCTCTAAAAAGTAGGACCATGGAGCACGTCGTCCTAAACCTCCTCATATTCCTTAGTGTTCTTCATGCTTGCTTTTTCTCCTACACTTTGAATCTTGTGCATGTCATGGGCCTATTCCTTAGTATTTTTTTATTCCTTGACCTCTCTCAAACCTAACTAAGTTGTTTAGCTCTTGGAAGGTGAATTACCTTATAATCAACAATTCTACACAATTTCCTTTCAATCCCATCTATCTTTTCCTTGAATGAATTCAATTTCCCTCCATCATCTATATTTTGAGATACTAGATTTCATAAACTCCACAAGATGAAAATCCAAGGCATGCATGGCTCAGATTATTCAACAATTCT
The DNA here is from genome assembly GCA_034641835.2 of Pinus albicaulis. Classification (NCBI taxonomy): domain Eukaryota; kingdom Viridiplantae; phylum Streptophyta; class Pinopsida; order Pinales; family Pinaceae; genus Pinus; species Pinus albicaulis. The sequence goes on along the minus strand of CM076569.1, from coordinate 680,742,459 downwards.
TTGTAAATGTCCAATTTTCTCCTGGGCCTTCCGTATCAAAGTTTATTCTCATGATTGAACTTATTTTATACATTGAATCGTTGGGTTTGTAGAAACATGACAAATTTCCCACAACTCCCTCTCAAACACCCACATTTGACTAAAAATACTAACGAAATCACATGGGCCACAACACCTATTTTGAAACTGCTCCATGGAGGAAAGGAATCTCACATAAAAATTGCAAACCAAAATGAAGGGAGTGAGAGAATATTAGAAACAAGGAGCTGAAGATGGATGATGAATCTAGAAGAAAGGAATCCTACATTTAGACTACAAACCTCGACTCAAATACTAGATAAATGTTGGCATGCATGGGATGTGATAGATCAAGGGTGGAAAAGTATGAACCATTATTACTCATATCCACCTCTAATGCTAAGTGTAGCATCCACCACTTGTCATTATTATCAAATTATTGGTTGATTGGGATTGCAATTCAAATGGATTGATATGGCCATGCAATGTGTAGAGATTGAAGATCATTTCGTTCTTAATATATAAACCTCCAACCCTCACCTTTTTTTTCATCAAATAAAATAAAAACTTAAAATAGATATGCAATATCCTTGTGGGAGAGTGAAGAATACATTATGCTCCCCATTGATGCTTAATGACCCTTCTCTCAATCAAGCTCTAATGTTAGAAAGCATGTCTACCCTTTGATTTAGTGATCTCAATATATCAAAGTAGGAGATTGAATGAAAGCACTATGTGTTATAGGTCAATTTGGGAGTCATCCCCCATGACTTGGTCAAAATGAAGATCATGCCCTGTACCAATGAAATAGGGTCTATCACCCCCTTACATTTCAGTTGTTATATGCCATAAAAGAAGAACAATTCATTCATTGCTTTTATTGTGAGATTTACAAGGTTTGAAGTATATGTTATATCACTTATTGACTCACCAACGTTGCCTCTAAAGGGACTAACTACGTTGCATATGCAACATCCTCCATTCAAGGGTGCATTGCAATGCACTTCCCGACATTCAAGGGTGCATTGCAATGCACTTCCCGACATTCAAGGGTGTGTTGGTCACCTAGAAGTGGAATTCTCATTGTTCCGGGAATCTCCGCATGGCCAGTGCCTTCTAGAAGAGTCCATATGTGTCAAACTTCGAATCCAAGTGTCCATGTAACACCTTTGAACTTGGGAACATGTCTTGCCTATTCTTAGAAAGTCATTCATTGAGAAAATACCATTAGTTTCCCTATAAATTGAGCACAGATCCTAGTGCTAGGGAAGGAAGAATTTTGGTAAATAAATGTTGTTGGATTCTCATTTGAGAGAGTGAAAATACTGATATGCCGCTGGTGTGATGTTGGATGTGATGAGGATGGGATGAAGCTAGAGCTGGTGGCAACAAATTGATCACTGGTTGTAACCTCCCTCTTCTACTCTTTAATAAATATTGATGTTCATTTTCCCATATATGTTTATATTTCTCATGCAATGGATTCTTGAATGATATATATAATTCACATCTAATCAATTTGTGTGATTAAGATAAGTAGATATATGTATATGCATGTTGTTTGTTGTTCTTTGTTTGTGTTTGCAGGAATTGATTCGACGATCTGAGTTGGATTGAGAGCGACAACAACAACGATAGAAGGAGAAGAAGAAGTGCTTGGATCACAAGTAGGTTCTTTCATCATTCTGTGTATCTGCTTATTTTAGAGAAAGTGATAGTAAAGTCTTTCATCTATTGTTCTAAGTGCCTAGCATCACACTTAGGGAATTTGATTTATCCGTAGATCACAATTCTGCATAACAAATTGGTGACTCCACTGGAGAGTATCCTATCATTCTTGGTGTTTTTTCCTCTGCTTATCCTCATCAGTAGCATCTACTTTCATTTATTAGGCTTTTGAATGAAATAATTTCATTAGAAGTGTGTTGCGTAGCTTGAATTTTCAATCCCTGTTCCGCCCAACGCACTGTTGGTCAAGACATAGTGCACTGTCTCCCACTCAAGGGTGCACTACAATGCATTGTCTCCCTTTAGAGACTACGTTGCCCCCTTTTTTTTCTAACAATATCGGTTGTATTATATTTCTAAAAAGAAGAGGGGAGGTGTTCTCCATTACAAAATTCCCCAAGTTTGATGTAGAGGGATGTCTGCTTGGGGGCTAATTCTTGAGATATGCTACTTGATTTCCATTTTTTTGTCCTTCTTTTATAGCTAGAGACAGTTACATTGGAGCTATATTATTTGACAAACTTGAATAAAATCAAAATACACTTGACTTTCATAATAAATTAAATTTACTACTAGAATTAAGAGCGAGACCCATGGGCGTCCAGAGATTTGATGAGCTATTTGTTGACAGTATTTTCACTTCCACGATATCTACTTCCCTGATCCATTGATGTAGATCCTTGCTCAGAATTTTTACTCATTACTTCTTTGATGACGTTCAGTGATTCCTGCATATGGATGCAAGTGTACGTTAATGTGCTTATTTCTTCACTGCATGTCTTCCACTGTGATTTCATTTGGGGGATCTCTGATTTTTTTTTTCTTTATCTTGTTGGATCTGATTCTTGAGATTTTCTATCACTATTCGGTGGGATTTGGAGAATGCACAAGGGTGCGATCTGTTCTCCAGAGGATCCATTTGTGTCTTCTTGTTGTTGATGTTGTTTTTTGTATTTGCTCCTTCTTCCGTTGATGATGTTTTCTTGTGCTCTGCTTCTTTGCTACCTGCTATTCTTTTAAGAGAGAATGTTGCTGCCAATGAAAGAGACTTTGCTGCCAACACTTAATGGGAAATCCAGCTCATGTAGAAGCAAGGTAGGGGGGCCTGTAATGCAAGTCTGTTAAGAGGTAACACTGCTGCCAACGGAATGGGCTTTGCTGCCAACGCTGAAGGATGACTCCAGCTCACGCAGGAGCAAAGCAGGGAGGCGATAGGAACATGGAGAAAATATAGGATGTGTTGGCCTGGAGAGATAAGGATGAGGTTGAGAGAGTGCGTGGGCTAGTAAAGGCTCAGAAAAGGCCGAGAATGATTAAGGAAAAATGCAGTAGAAGGAAGGTGCACTCGGGAAAATTTGAGAAGGATAGGTAAGGCGTTGGCTGGGTGATTCGAAATTTATTGAAACGCAGTAGGAGGGAGGGGGGCTGAAGGTTCACATGATGCTAGATTCCAAAAGATTGAGAAGTATTGATAGCAGAGATTTTAGGAATAATGTTGGAGTTGGGTATCATTGCAGGGTTGACAGATTGCTTGGTTGAAGTTTCAAGAGAGATATTGGTGTTGTCATTAGATTTTTGAAAAGAGATGATTTGAAAATTGCCCATCATGAGTGAAGAGAATAAGTCAGGGGATAGGGATTTGGATTGCGATTTCACCAATTTGTGCTTGTCCATCATTTTTTTGAACTCCTTTATTAGCTTTCTCATCTGCCAGTTTATTGCTTTTCCTCAAAATGTGAAAATACTCTATGTTGCCAATATCCTTTGATATTTTTTGGGCTCTGCTTAAAATTTGATTTAAGCCTACATTTTTTGGAAGAGAGTTGTTTATCATTGCTTTGATGATGGTAGCCGAATCCCCAAAGATTATAGCTTCTTTGATTATTTTTTCTTGAGAATTTTGAGTCCTAGCAGAAGCCCATAAGCCTCTGCTTTATTGTTCGTCATTTGGCCTAGTCCCCAATTATAAGATAGTTGTGTTGTTTGTTGTTGTAGAATTATTATTCCGCCAGTGCTTGCTTTACCTGGGTTCTTTTTTTATGCCCATAAAAAAAAAGACATGCTTTATTTAGAGTCTTTACCTAAGTTTTAAATTCTTCTTCGTGTTTCCTTATTTTCCAGTTTCGATGCCTCTTTGTATTTCCCATTTGAGGGGCCTATTTGATCTTACTTGCTGCAAAACTTAACCAGCTTCTTTCTTCTTCTTGTAGTTGGCTTAGATTGATTCCCTTAACACCTTTTGTTTTGAGGAATTCCACCATTAGTCCCAAAGATTTTGTAGTAATTGTGCTTACTGTAGGAATTTTATCTTTGAAAATTACTCCATTTCTTGCTAGCCATAGTTTCCAGCAAAGGAATGAGGGAAGGCAGTTCCAGAATCTTTGCACTGTTTGTTTATTTTTAAAGGAATATGGGTAGCTACTTTTCCATCTGCTGATGAAATGATTTATTGGGATGTTATAGTTTATGTTTGCTGTTATGGGTATTATCATTGTCTCCTAACATTTTCTTGAAAAGGAGCATTCCAGTAGTAAGCATTGGATTGTTTCCTCTTCCTTCCTGCATAATGGACATTGAGACGACCCACTTATTCCTCTTTTCTTTAGATTCTCTACAGTTAGAGTTTTGTTATGGAATACGTTGCCCCCTTGGCCAACCAAATTCCATTTAAATTTTTCATTGCTATCATTCTCAACCATTTGTTTGATGTATTCTCAACTGTCTGATACCTCTTAGAGACCAGTAAACTTTCCAGATTCTTCCTCCTTTGAAAAGTAAATTTGTTCAATGTTTCTTTAGTGTTTTTCTTTATCATTGGCAAATTAAATTCAAAGAATTTTATTTATGCATTAGATCCATTTGTTTTCGTAAAGGAAATTGTCGTTTCATTCTGCGTTTCCTATAGGAAAAATTGTAGTTCCATTCTTCGTTTTTCCTAAAAGATAAATTGGTGTTAAATTCCTCGTTTCTCAATGAAGAAAACACTTGTCTTTGTTGATTTGATGCATATAGTTTCCTTTCTTGCATTCACATTAATGGAGCTGAAAAGAAAAACATGCATGTGCATATAGTGAATTGTGTATGTTGCATAGGAACAAGTTAGGAAAGCTGCATTTTAGTTTGTGCTCTTTGTTGTTTGCTCTAAAACTGATTGCTCTTTCCCTTAGTAGTTAGGATTTTCATTGAAAAAAGATAAAATTGAAAAGTTTGCTTATCATTTTAGTTTTCATTTTTAGGAATTTCCATCATATCACATGGTGAATCTCAAAGACAAACTTTCTAAACAAGATCAAGTTAAAATTTACATCAATTTACCTAAGAAAGCATTGGAACCATGACGATAACATTTATAAGGTCTAGGCTAGAGACGTGTTCCGACGTCGTTAAACAAAGCAGCTGTCATTAACTTGTCTGCGATACATTCCGAGTGTGATACCTCAATCCACGTACGCAAGTATATTAGAGCTCATCCACATACCTTCGGGTATATAGGGCGGTGTTCTAGTACAAAAAGTATAAGGGGGTTCTCTCACTATGCGGTTTCGCATTAGACAACGCTAATGCAGACTTGGGCCTCCATGTACCTTAGGGTATATTTGGGAGGAAAAATTTAGGTTGATATCCATCCATAGTGAACCGAGCAGCCGCCTTGTAACTTGTAATACACCGAACACAAGAGTCGGGGAGATTGCCTGCTCGTACTTCTTGGTTCGCCAGGGGGTATTCTGCAGTTCACAATTACTTGGTAAACGTTTTGCTTAGAATTACCCTTTTATTTGGTTTATTTGTTTTTGGTCATAAAATAAATCAGTCATCGTGGAAGAAGAACATACCTTTCCCCGTCATTCGCATAGAATATCACTAAAACCACCTTTACCATTGGAAGCCATTTCTGGCTAGTGAAGGTGACATCGCTCTACCAAAACTAGTACTATTATTACATTTGGTGTGACATCATCCTCACATATACCAGAGTCCTCTAGAGTTGTTTCTACAAATTCTGGTTCATCTACTGTTGTCGAGATGGAGTCCTCACAACTACTTGTGGTCACGATCCATCCAAACAGTGAGACCATACCTCCCGAACCCGACGTTGTTCAACTGGAAGTTGATCCGGATCCTCTCACTTTTTTTCCATAACATCTGAATCTCGAAGTCGAACAACTAGAATTTTTTCCTCTATCAGTCTCCCCACGATCTATTATAGCCATTGAGTGTCCCATATCGTGCGGTCAACCTCCTGAAATATACTTCGTACTTGACGAAGAAATCCTTCCACCTAGTTTAATTTCGATTGAAGAAATACCACAAGGCGAAACACCTTTAACTCCAACTCATTTTGGGGAGGAGCTTTACCTGTACGAGTATTTTCCTCAATCACCTTCCTCTACTTTCGTTGATCCTGTTTCACTTCGAGTTCCTGTAGATCCTATAGGGTATACATTTTGTCGAATACCATGCCTAAGACAACATCTTCAGCTAGACCGTTTATTCTAGTTGCAACAAAACCTACTCTTGCTACTTTGTAGATGTTCACAACTTCACCAGAGTCACATATATATGGTGGCCCTTTCGTCCCACCTGGTTACCAATATTTATCTGGAACCTTCTCTGGTGCATCCTCAAACCCATGGACTTAACCAATGTCATCGTCTGGTATTCTAACTAGTAAATATATAGTGAGTACTAAACGACTTGATCCTTTATATACATCATCAGGGCAATATCAAGCTGGTCCATCTAGGTATATTCCATCCATTACAATTTCAACTGGACTCCCTGCATTTGAAGAACAATATTTTCCAGCTTATTATAGTCCTCATGCTGGGGGCCAACATATGTTCACCCATATTGACAATACTCCGTCATTATTTGGTCATCCTAATGTTGTAATTGATGTTTGTCAGTGGCAACCCACTCTACCCATCCAACCACAAACGGTTTTACACTCGGTTCAAACTATTGCACCCACATCTACTCCACTTGTTAATACATCCTTACCCCTGTTACAGACTCAAACTGTTGTACCTTAACCATCTCAGGCAAATCCTTCAACCCAATACCCCCAAGTATTGGGCCCTCAGAATCCAACTCCTTTCATTGGTTTACAACAACCATCTGTATCCATAATTATTTATTCACAAGCTAGATTACCATATTATGGGAGGTCGTAACCACAACCGGGTTTTACCTATCTGCAACTGAATCTAGGCTATTATAGTTTGGCTTATAATATTGGTGGACAAACCCCTTGGAATACACAATCGCAAATGCCACAACCTTCATTTCAACAAGTAGCGTACCCAGGTTTTGGTCAACAGAATCCTCAAGCATTTGCCTATCAAAACAATCCCTATATGGCTTACCAGCATCATATTCCTTATGGTAGTGCTCAAAGGTCTCTTTCCAAAGCAATTCCATCATACTCTGGCTATGATCAACCCGAATTAAATCTATAGTTTCCCTTTGTTACAACTTTAGAGTTATCGGATTTAAACTGGCTTACCAATGATCCAATCAACTATGCTCCTTGGTGGACAGTGATACCTCATAAATTACCCTAGGATATTCCTAAGTTCAATGGAAACCTTGGGGAAGACCCATTGACGCATTTTATGACTTATCATTTGTGGTGTTCATCTAACTCCCTAAATGATGACTCTATTCGACTATGTCTTTTCCAGCGTACGCTCATTGGTCTGGCTGCGAAATGGTACATTGAGTTACCAAAAAAATCTTTTGATAATTTCACTATCCTAGCTACTTTATTTTTGACCCACTTCTACTTACCCATACGATATGGAACTGGAACGAAAATCTTGACTAATTTTAAACAGATTAATGCTACTCACAATTTTTATCATATTCATGAGTGGCGTTGTCGTCATATAATGGTTAAGACATTTTTTCCTGATCAGCTCCTTGCTGAGTGGTTCATTAAGTCCCTGTCACCATCTATAACTGAGGATGTGGCTAAAGGTGGTGTCATCATTGAAGAGAAGGTCATTTCTCATGCCCAATACTTAGATTTAATTTATACTCAGTCTGGCACCCTCTACGAGAAAATTCCCAATGTGCCGTGATCTAATTTTATTGTTCCTCTTCCATCTAAGGACTCTCATGCCGGAGACAGTATGATCGGTACTGCAAGCACACATCACTCTACTGCATTTGATCCTGCGCCTTCTTCTGAAATTCATGTCGTGTCATCTGACAAGGGCAAAAGTGACAAGAAATCCAGAAGTAAGAAAAAGGGTAAATCAAAGAAAAAGAAAAATTCTACCCCGCAGGAACGATCATCTAATCAATCGACTGGAAATCAGAAACCTCGTTACCCTTGCATAATTTTTAATGAGGATAAATTTGTTCGAGACTATCCCCACCGTGCTGAAGTCTCAAAATTTATTAAGACCTTGCATGAATCCACAGTGTTGATAGATCCATTTCCAAATCCGGACACAAATTTGGTTGCTACGGATTCAGCTTCTAGTTCCCAAGTGCTTATGTTGTCTGTCACGAAGCCATCGATTGATGTTTTGGTGTCAACGCGTAATAAAGATTACGGTAGTCAGTCTACTGATCAACCTACTACCTCGACCACGAATCCATCTACGAAATCAATACTGCCAACTTCTATTCCTGAATAGACAATCAAGCCACCAAAGGGAGTCATTCATAAATCGACATTTAACCCTCGAGCCCGAGCTGCTCAAAATTATAATATAGTTGAAGATTTGGCTCAACCCCCTTCATCTATGTCAGGGCTTGAGGTGCTGCAAAATTGTCCCTCCCAGAAACAGTCTTTGTTGTCGGCAATTGGTGGAATTGATCCAACAGATTTCAATCTCGTAGTCTTTAATTATACGGGCTATGTGCCGCAATTACCAGTAGAATTGACATTCTCCATCCAATTAAATTTTCTTAATCACCTCGTTCATCGTACTATTATTGATGAGGGAGCATCTACGTGCATTGTATCTCTAAACTACTGGAAGTCACTTGGCTCACCGCGCCTATCTCAATTGCCTACGACATTGAAATCTTTCAACGGGCGTACATATAAGCCTTGTGGTATCATTAATAACTTTCATGTTGAACTAGGGGGAAAAACAGTGAATGTTGAAGTTGAGGTCATTGACGGACCCCTTAATTACAACATTTTACTTGGAAGGCCATCGATATATGCTATGACTACGATCGTTTCTACATATTTTATAATGATCACCTTTCCACATAAAGGTGTCATCACAGTCATCAATCAACTCTCCTTCTTTTCCTCCAGTTCCCAGGTAACTGGAAGCATTCCATTAGTTCACCCACCCCAACTCACACTTCAGAACATTGGTCTGGGGCTCTTAAAGGATTCTTCTCTCATGGGAACCTTTGCATTACCGCTGCCTGCGACGTCGGCAGAAATTGCAAATATATAGACCTGCTACATGACATCTACCATTCCATCTGGCTTAAGGAATATTACGGGTGATTTTGAAGTTTTTACGTTGGATGAATTCCTGTCACCCAACCCAATTGAGCTGGCATAGTAATCAATCTACATGGCTTGGGCGACTAATCCAAAATCATCGCTGCCAGTTGTTTGGGTTGATCGTTCGTTAGATTTTGGTACTCCATCTAATCCCTTTTCATCCACTTTATTGACAGATGAGTATTTTGGAATCCATGATGCCAAAAGGAGAACCATGGGAAGATCATCATCATCGCTCCCATCTTCAGGATTACGAAGAAGATAATCTTATTGAACTATATCACCCATTGATTAAAACATTATTTTCGAATTCTTTTACTATTAATGCAATCAAATCCGAGTGAAATTGATCAAATATTGAATAAACCATTTCTATCGATGTTTTGACCAAAACTGACGTTGTAGAAAACATTCATGTTGGTGTGTCTTGTTCTCCATCAGAACTTGAAACATATCGCTCTCTCTTTCGTGAATCTCATGATGTATTTGCTTGGTCTTACGAGGAAATGGTAGGCATAGATAGTTTTATTGAACACGCCATTAACATGTACCCTGATGTCAAACCGGTACATCAATGCCTTCGTCCTGTTCATCCGAAGAAGGTCGCTGCCATTAAAGCAGAAGTTGAAAAACTTTTGCGTGCTGGTTTCATTTACCCTGTTCCGCTAACTAAGTGGGTTTCCAAAATTGTTCATGTTATGAAGAAATAAGGAACCATCAGAGTGTGTGTCGATTATCGGGATGTCAATATTTCTTGTCTAAAATACAACTATCCTACTCCCTTTATCGACTAGATTATTGACAATTGTGCTGGATGCGAAATATTCTCGTTCATGGATGGATTTTCTGGCTACAATAAAATCAATATCCGCCCAGAGGACCAATAGAAGACAACATTCATCTGTCCCTGGGGCACATTCCCTTATCAGAAACTCTCGTTTGGTTTAAAGAACGTTGGGGAAACTTTTCAGAAAGCAATGGATTATGCTTTCAATGACATCAAGCACATTGTTCAACCCTATCTAGATTATTTACCTACACATTCACGAAAACAGACTTATCACCCGATGCATTTGAGAGCTACCTTTTTACGCTGCCGACACTACAAAATATGCTTCAATCCACATTAATGTGTGTTTTGTGTTGGTTCTGGTCGTTTTCTAGGATTCGTCGTCTAAAAATAAGGAATTCGAATAGACCCATTGAAGCTCCAGGCCATTATTGATTTGCCTACACCATCAAATTTGCTTCAGTTATAGAAACTTCAGGAAAATGATAACTTCCTAAGGAGGTTCATACCCAACTACGCTGAAATGGCTAAAGGATTTACCCATCTCTTGAAAAAGGTGATTCCCTTCCATTGGGATAAGGTTGCGCAATCTTATTTTGATGTTGTCAAGGATACACTTGTTTGGGCGTCATTAATGTATCCCCCCAATTATCAGAGTGATTATTTCTTATATATCGCCTGACCGATATGACCATTGCTATGGTATCGGTCCAAGTAGAAAATGGGATAGAACATCCGATCTATTGTTTGAGTCATAATCTCAATGATACGGAAGTGAAGTATTCATACGTAGAAAAACTTGCCTTGGCAGCTGTTCAAGTTATCCAAAGATTTCACCACTATATCCTGTTATGGAAGACCATTGTCATTTTCGATAGCAACCCCATGACTTACATATTATCATGTCAATTGCTGAAGGCCAAGTATTCAAAATGGATTTTCATTTTGTAGGAGTTTGATTTGTAATTCATCAAATCCAAGTAAAAGAAGTCTTTAGTTTTGGCTGAGCTTCTCTGCGACCTTCCCTCTGATAGTATTTCTACTACATCGGAACCATCTATTCCTGATGGGTCTCTATTTCTGATCAGATCATTTGATCCTTGGTAAGGGGATTTTATCATTTATCTCCAGACCCAGACTTTTCAACTTGATACCTCTCACTCTGAACATCGACGTATTCGATACCAAGCCAAAGATTATCTAATCGTCGGCGATACACTTTATCGTCATGGTGTCGATACGATTTTAAGGAGGTGCCTCACTCATGAAGAGGCCGAAAAGGTTTTAAATGGTTGTCATGCTGGGGCTTGTGGTGGACACTTGTCTCGATACGCTACCACGCAGAAGATAATCCGCGCCAATTACTTTTGGCCAACCATATTTCGCGATTTCATCCTCGTGGTCATAATTTTTCATGTACGCTAGATATTTGATCGTAAAATCCACAAACCACCAATGTCAATGCATCCTGTTATCTCTGTGGGACCATTTTCAAAATGGGGCATTGAATTCATGATCTGTATCCCTCGCTCGTACAGGGGGCATGGTTATATTATTTTTGCAGTAGAATACTTTACCATGGTTATGTCATTTCATGATTTGGTGTTCCACAGGCTATAGTCACAGATCATGGTTCGCATTTTCGCAATCATATGATGAATGAGTTAACTGATAAATTAGGACTGTCCCATGATAGTTCTACTCCTTATTATCCATAATAAAATGGACACGTTGAGGCTATTAACAACATTCTTAAACGAATGCTTCAACGAATGATAGGAGTTCATAAACGAAATTGGAATTTGATCCTGTACTCGAATTTGTGGGCGTACCAAACCTCGATGAGAAATGAAACCGAATTTACCCCCTTTCAATTGGTGTATGGTCTGGAAGCTATCTTGCTAATCCAATGTGAAATATTGTCATTAAAACTCGCAATTCACTTGTTATTTGACCCCTCATCTAAAGAAGCGCGTCTTTTTAACCTCATCCATCTTGATGAAACACATCATGAAGCTGCATTGGCCAACGAAGCGTATAAGAGACATATAAAGGCGCAATAAGACAAGCATGTCTAACCTTGCATCTTCTCAGAGGGTAACCTGGTCCTTCTTTATGATCAGGAAGCTGATGTAATAGGTGTAGGAAAATTTGAGTCGTTATGGCATGGCCCCTATATTGTCAAAAGAGTTCTTGCTAAGGGTGCCTACGAGTTGGTAGATTACGATGGAATTCAATTGGAACAACCTCGAAATGGGTTGTATCCAAAACGTTACTATTCTTAAACATGGGCGTAGTGAATTGTTGTATTATATTGTATATATGTTGTTGATTTGCATTTACTGTCATAGTTTATTATACTAGATTTTTATTGAAGTTAGTAATCTGCATTACATTTCATCGCAAAGTCTGAATATTTGGAACCATTCGTTGGGTATGTTGATGGTGCTAGTCGTAGTATGCAGAATCTATCCTTTGTAGCGTGGGCCATTTTTGCTCCAAACGATGAGTTAGTGATTTTTCAAGGGATTTGTATCGGTTGATCTACAAACAATATCATCGAGTATATTGCGTTGATCAAACTTCTCTCTGATGCCATTTAATTTGGTATTAACCGCATCATCATTAGGTTAGAATCACAACTTACAGTACTGCAACTTACTAGTGTTTATACTGTCAGAAATCCAACATTGCATCGTATGTTCCTAAGAGTTTGACTTTTGGAAAGGCATTTTCATTTCATTCAATATCAACACATTTCCATAAACTTGAACAAATTAACTAATTCCTTAGCGAAATATGTTATAAACAGACATTTGTGACACATGTAAAGACATATTTTCAATTCAAATCACATAATTGAATAGGATTGCGCAATAAACATAGGAAAACACTGAAAAAATAGATAGATAGTTATAGGTTTTTACAAAATTTGTACCCAAGACACATTGGTCATATGACCTCAAAATGTATGCAAAATGTCAAAAGTAAACTAGTGATGCTCATGGTAATATGCTACTGATCTAGCGATCCTATGCAATAACCACATCCAATGGTTAGGAATGCCAACAGTATGGGGTTGCAGTCACATGGGAAACTCTTCGAGGTGACAATCTGGAACCCCGAAGGTCAACCTATATATGTGTTGTTGTAGCTTAGCAAGAGTCTCAGCCCTATCAAAATCCTGAAGGACTGCTCTCCCGATATCCCTCTCTGTTGGCTCATCCGCTCCCTGCTCTGGCTATCCCACTGGTCGAACTCGACCTACATCTACATACATCAAAACTTTAGTTTAGTCTTGGGAAAACATAAAAATACAAAAAACATGTATAAACCTTAGAAAAATAAAAAAACATGGTCAAAACATTCTTACCAATTGCACCCCATTGAGCGCCTTATGGTAAAGCCAAATCTGGATCTCCTCGAAAGTCTACGCCTACATATGCATAATCATCGATGGCAATCATATGTCGCCTGATCCAAGCAAATAATGCAGTCGAGAACACGATGGTAAATTAACCAACATGTCTAGCCATCAGTTTTACCCATCTCTGTATCCTTGGATCTCTAGCATTAGATATACCCAGCGTCACATCTTGAGGCTGCATCAATGGAATCTACTTTAAGGAAAAATAAATGAGGATTGAACCATAGTTGAAAATTTTCTTCCTTCCTCCCTTTGCCTTGCTCAGCTGTTCTTTCATTTGGGAGAGTACAACTTCAGCCCAGTTGAAAATTGTTGGTTCCAAGCACTTTAGTGCACACTGCATGTAGGATATGTTTGCTACGTGTGGTGTAGCAATACCAGCAAGCTTTGAAATTGTGAATAAGATGGTTCTCAATTGAAAATCACAAACATCGCGGATGTTTATTTTCCCATCCTTCTAGGTTCTGCCCCTAGATTGCAATACTGCAATATATAATCTCTCACTGTCTCTCCTCCAAGATCATACCCTAAAAGAGAAATGGGAAAACCTCTCCTCGATAATCCTGTGAGAAAATAGATATCCTCCACTAATATTGGCTGTTTCTAGTGTGATGCCTCTCCTTTGGATCCCCGCAGGCAGGCAAAGCTAAATAGTTCCATTTGTTTCCTCATACAGGTAGTAAATAAATTGACAGCACGGTCTACAAAGACTCTTACGATTACTGGATCATTTAGGGAAATCATTTTTTTTTCCTCATGTTCCCTTTCCCTCCATGTAATAGTCATTTTGGTTCGATGAATCCCTGAAACACAATTATAAGACTCATAAGGATCCATTTCATGCAAAAACTAGGCAAAATTTGGGCACACTGCAAAGAACAAAAATGGGAATTGCACCCAACACACCCCTGGTCAAGGGACAGTACGTTGCAAGTGCACCTAGCCTTCATTTACAGTGCACTGCAACCCACCTTTTGACAATCAAGGGTGCGTTGCCCTCATTTTAAAATAAATTTACCCTAAGGTGCCCAAATTCCTAAAAAAATGCAATGAAATGAAACATAAATTCTATTGAAGGAAATAGGAGGTTCATAGCTCTAACCTGGATCGAAAGGTGATGAAAATCGTCCACAGAATCTCTCGCAATCAACTACTGAATTTTGGGGGCAAAAACTAGTTCAGAACTCCAAAATCCAAATGGTAACTTTCAAATGGTAAAAATGAATAGTAAAACTCTTTTAATTAGTCATTTGATTGTTTGCAAATCATATTTATTGCTGTGAATATGGTTTTTATTCATTTTTTATCATGAAACATGTATTTTTAATCCATTTGATGTTGTTCTAAACAGGTTTACAGCTGACATAGCAGATCTGTCTTGCACACTTATCCAAGAATGATTTGACCACAAAGAATACTTTTATCCTTATTTTTCGAGCTTTGATAAAAATGAAAAAGGACTTGAAGCGCACTTTTTTATCTCTTTTTTTTAGACTTCGATAACAATGAAAAAGAAACCCTTGGAGTCTTCTTTTAGCTCTTTTCCGACCTAATAGCATTGAAAATATTGCTTAACACTTATATTTTTGAGCTCATAAAAGTAAATGAATTGATATCTACTGAGTATAAGTTTAACCCTTTTCTGGACTGAGATAGATTATTTATGAAAAGTGAAAACCTTAGTTGAACATGGCTAGGAGGTTCTCTCAGATATCATCTTACACTTTTTCATATCTAAGCGAAAAAATTACGAAAAAGTAATTATGGAGTTTTATTTTGTCCTCTTTTTCAAACTCTCTAAATATGAAAAAGGATCGGGTTTTCATTGTCTTTAGGCTCATTAAAACATAAAATAATGATGTGCTTGTTGATCATCACAAGAACCAGGTTTCATTCATCGCTAATCTCATTAAATTATTAAATAGTGATACATTATTTTCCTGAAGGGTTGAATTATAGATCAATAATATGTTATCCTCCTCAAGCATGTTAAAAAATAAAGAGGTACTAGTCGAAAAATGACTGGGAAGATTTGGGAAAGTGCATAGAACCTTTACAGTAGAAGTCTCTATTGAACATGACACTTCACTCCATCATCATGACTATTTGGGTTGGGTAATGTTCTTGAAGGTTCATTCATACCTATGCTTCATCATACCTTCACTTTGGTTTTGGGTCAATGCTACCAACTCATCTCAGTGTCACTGATGTGTTCAAGAGAAAGTCATTCAATGAATACTCATCCTTCTGCAATACTCATAAACCTTCATTTTCATGACAGTCATCCCTAAACATTGCTATATCAAGTCACATTTTGTCTCTGAAATAAGTAACTCCCGTTTTGCGATAAAGTGGCTTCCTGTCGACATCAAATCATCATCCAAGAAGTTTACTTAGAAACATCATCTTCTAGTACCATGTGGCTTTTTAAAGCATCGACAAGTGTTACATAGTAGTTTTTCACCATCCCTGCAATCCCCATCCCGAATATTGGAGGACCATTTCAATGACTTCTGTGTATTGTCATACCTTGCAAAAAGTGTCATTGCATCCCTTGGCATGTGAAGAACATTTTCTCTATTGACTATTCCTGGAGCAGACCCTTAAAAACACATGATTTTGGGTTGGCGCTGGTAGGCAGTTATGGCCTCGCGCCCATAGAGAAATTAGCAATGGGCCTCGCGCCCATGGGCGCTCTATCTCAGTGGACTACCCATGGCAAGTTGTTTTTGGAATTTAAAAAAAAATAGAAACAAATTTTCCATGCCCAACCACTTCGTGAGGGAAGTCATCATGGTTTGTTCGACTTAATAACGTCAAAGACCTTCCTTTGGCTTCTTGTTTCCTGCATTTTAGAAACTTCCCAAAGGATAAGGTCTCCCTTACACCTTATGAGGGATCCCAAACCACCTCCTCCTCTTCTATAAATATATCCTTCTCACATAGTTTCAGCTAGCTGAATAGTCCTTACTATAGCTGGTGTGAGATAGAGCAGAGAGGAATCCATTGTCGAGAGAGAGTTTTAGGCCCATTGCCTCGCCAAGTCCAATTCCCGATGAATTCTTGAGACGCATTTGACTGCACCCATCGAAGTAGGCTACAACATCAAGGATCTTTTGGTTGTAAACTTCTTCTCTCTACTTATTAATACATGATTAATATTTTGGTTCTCATTTTGCGTTTGATATGTTTAATCCTATGCAATGCATTTGACTCCCCTTGACCAATTAAATAGTTATGAATGCAAGTATGTTTACGTATGTTGTCATCGTTCTCTGATCCTTGTGCAGGTACACGGATATAACCACTGCGTGTGAAGACGAAGATCAAGAGATCGCTGCCACAAGCCACAATGAAAGCATTGGAACAAAGGTAGGTCATCTATTCCAACTCAGTTTCATTCATAAACTAGGAATCTTTAGGATTAGCATGTTCCCTTGTTGCTAGACCCACCCTAGGGCTAAAGGGATTGTCTCTATCTGCAGAGGGGTTTTACCTGCACAACAACAAGATCCCAGCTTCCGGACATTTGACCGAAGTATTTTGTTTGGCGTTCGACATCAAATCATCTATTCACACCTTACAAACTGTATTGTAGTACCTTGAGAGCCATTAACATCAATGGTGGTTCTCTTGCGTTTGTTAACAACTCGCATCATTGTCTGGTAATCAAACGATGTCTTGCCATGTTTGACTACAAAACAAATATTCGCATGGCTAGACTTCTACCTGAATGTCTTATCCTTATAATGTTTATTATTTGTTTTTAATTTCATTTTTATTTATTTATATTTAAACAATTAATTAATTATCTATTTAAATTAAAAATTAAAAACAAATGAATTAATTAGTGTAGTTTCAAATAATACATTGAATTGCATTCAAGTAATTTAGAATTATTTATTTATTTATTTTTATTTTTTTGAATATATTTATTTTATTATTATTATTATTTTTATTTATTTTTATGTTTTTGTATTTATATTTATATTTTATATTATATTTTATTCTTGTTTTTATATTTTTATATTTTATTTATTTATTTATTTTATTCATTTATTTGTATTTTTTATATATTTTTTAGTCAAACTAGCCGTTATTCTACAATGGCTAATTGGACCTTCATTATCTATTTAAGCTGTGTCCTAGATCAGATTTCTCATCTTGTCCTGATGATGAACCACATTGGTTGGTTCGAAACGCGTCGACACAAATTTCTCCAATGTAATTTTCACCGAAAGATTTGATACATAATTTATGGATCACAGAAGTCAAATTCCTAATATTGAAACCCTGATCGGTAGGGCCTTGGCACTTAGAGATAAGAAGACCCCGGATCTATTTTCATCCATCCGGGCTGCGATTTCAGGATTGTTGTACACATCATCTATACAGTGACCTTACTTACAGATCGTCATCCGAACATGGGCATATATCTGTAGGCATGTCTGTTTTGGGCAACATTCCAATGTAGACGACTTTCTGAACTAGGTACATGTTATTTGATAGTTTATGTGTTGAGCATAAGAATGCCTCCCTCAGAAATTCGTGATCAAAATGAAAATATCATGATGTAATGTATTGTAACATTGATGCAGGTCGCCACTCCACTTCAGTTCTAGCTCATCACATCATAAATCATCTCATTCAAATATATTATTATTATTTTGACTTCATGCTTTAGCGGGCAGCTGTTATAGGTCAATTTGGGCATCATCCCCCATGACCTGTTCAAACTGGACATCATCCCCAGGACCAGTGAAATAGGGTCTATCATCCCCTTACATTTTAGTTGCTATATTCCCTAAGAGAAGAACAATTCATTCATGGCTTCTATTATGAGATTACCAAGGTTTGAAGTATATGTTATATCACTTATTGACTCACCAATGCTACCTCTAAAAGGAATAACTACATTTCATATGCAACATCCTCCATTCAAGGGTGCACTGCAATGCACTTCCCGACATTCAAGAGTGCGTTGGTCACCTGGGAGCGGAATTCTCATTGTTACGGGAATATCCACATGGTCAGTGCCTTCTAGAAGAGTCCATATGTGTCCATCTAACACCCATGAACTTGGGAACATGTCTTGCCTATTATTAGAAAGTCATTCATTGAGAAACTACCATCAGTTTCCCTATAAATTGAGCACAGATCCTAGTGCCAAGGAAGGAAGAATTTTGGTAAGGAAATGTTGTTGGATTCTCATTTGAGAGAGTGAAAGTAGTGATATGCTGCTGGTATGATGTTGGAAGTGATGAGGTTGGGATGAAGCTGGAGCCGGTGGCAACGAATTGATCATTGGTTGTAACCTCCCCCTTCTACTCTTTAATAAATATTGTTGTTCATTTTCCCATATATGTTTCTATTTCTCATGCAATGGATTCTTGAATGATATATATATATATATATATTTCACATGTAATCGATTTGAGAGATTAAGATAAGTAGATATTTGTATATGCATGTTGTTTGTTGTTCTTTGCTTGTGTTTGCAGGAATCAATCAAGCGATCTGAGTTGGATTGAGAGAAACAACAACAACGACAGAAGGAGAAGAAGAAGTGCTTAGATCACGAGTAGGTTCTTTCATCATTCTGTGTATCTTCTTACTTTAGAGAAAGTGATAGTAAAGTCTTTCCTATGTTCTTCTAAATGCCTAGCACCACACTTAGGGAATTTGATTTATCCGTAGATCACAATTCCGCATAACACTATGGTAGCCCATAGATTATGAATATTCTTCTTATTAAGCTTAGAGCTTGCAAAATGAATATTTCAATGAAGATTTAATAACTATGGAGGAATTGTTAGGAAAGGTGATTTCTCTACTTCCTTGATTCAAACTAGTGTGATATCCCTAATTCAGGGTTGCTGCTTCTACCTCGTTGTTTTTTTTCCCTAATATTCATGCAAAAGAACATTATATACTTCTTTTGGGATTAAATGAATCCCCACACACCTGCCCCTGAAATAAATTAATAATGATAGTCATTAACATACATGATACATTTGATAAGTCAAGCAACATCAACATTAATGTGGTATGAAAAAGACATAATATACAATAATGATAATATAAAAGCAATATATATGCTAAATATAGATGTCAAATATGACATCTAAAATTCAATTTAAAAACAAACAAATCATTAAAGACACATAATACATTTTATAATCAAACAATAATGATAACAACAAAGTATACAGATGCATAATATATATGATCAATAATATCAAAATCAATATGCATGTCAAATATATATCTCAAGTTGAATACAAAGGTCAAATATACATGTAAAATATAAAGTGTAAGAATCAAATATATAGATGTCAATTATTGCTAACTATGTCTACCATCAAAGCTTGAGGCATTAGTGCCTTCACTAGATAATAATGTAGGATAAAGCATCGAAGGAGGGAGTGGTGGTTGGTCTACTGCTAGCGGATATGGTGGTCAATATGTGTCTAGAGGAGGAGATGGTGGTTAGTTTGTTGTTAGATTAGAGGGTGGTTGGTCTATTGTTGGAGAAGATAGTGGAGGTGGAGGAGGGGGGGGTGGATGAGTATCATCCTCATAAGATGAATTTGAAGAAGAAAAATTGACTATATCAACCTCTCAACTAAGTTGAGAGCATATAAAAGATGACACATTAATAACATCATACAATATCATACCAATGAAAGCTTAGGGCCTTGTATGATCTCCAAATATCATACGAGGACCACTCCTTGGTGAACCATTTGTGCATATATCTGATTCACTCATCTCTTTATGAAATATTGGATGAATCCTATGTGGCATTCTAGGGCTCTACACTTAAAGTGCCTCATTAGCCTTAAAAATATCATCATTTTGGTGAGGCAACTCCCCATTATGGGTGAAATAATATGAAAAACAAAATACAATGATAATTGGATCATTTAAACAAAAACTTACAATCAATTATGTGGCATTAAATTAGACAAAAATAAATATGAAACTATATTAATCAGAAGATAATGATAATATTACCTCTCACATCTAGTGCCTCAACATGGCTAGATAATATGTTTAATCACCCTTGATATTCCATCCCTAGGACTGCATTAGATAAATGACACGATCATCCTCACTAGATTAAATCTAATGCGTTTCAGTTGACTACCATGCATATCTAGTTAGACTAGATTATCTTGAGCAATATATGCCACCATATGCCACCGATTAGTCATCAACTTAGGAGATAGTTGGTTGGAAGTTGATCAAGTCATCAAAAACCTCAAAAAAAATAAATTAAATAATTTTTAAGCAGAGGGGAAGGAAACCCTTCCATCAAATATAACATGACAACAATCTAGAAAAAAAAGAAAAAAAAAGAAAAAAAAAAAGAAAAAAAAAAAGAAAAAAAGAAAAAAAAAAGAAAGAAAAAAAATATTTGCATACCACTTAAATAGTCTTGGTCAATAAACTAAACTATCTAGATAGCGCATTAGAGGTCAATTAATGCACCGCCCATCGAAGGTCTAGTGTGCTAATATCTCAATGATAAGGACTATATAACCTGCTTTACTTCAAATAAATATAAACATAATTAGTTCCTCGTATTCTGGAAGCCACTGGGGTTAATGATAGTTGCATTGACATATCTCTATACATATTCCAATTGACTCTCTCCTACAATTGTGGAAAATAAACCAAGGAAATGGGAAACCATCCACCCTTCCTAGAGAATTTAATGATGAAATAAATATCATGTTTTATGGACTGGTACAATATATTAGGATTGACCTTGAATTCTTGCTTATTGCGATCTCAATAATGGATCAACTACATCAACAAGTGTGTGTTCCCCTTGAGGGGTGGAACCACCTCGTAAAAATTAAGGAGGTAACCATTCCTCAAAAGGATGTGATTTTTCATTATACTAAGAAAAGGGTACATATCCATTTTTTCCACTCTCATACAAAGATATATATGTTGACCTATTGTTGTTGCTATTATCATCACTATTGTCTCTAATTGACATACAAATTTCATTACGCATGTGTGAAAAAACACAACATAAACACTATAGAAAATTATCATTTGTAATATTATTGAATATTGAAACTTTATTTTTTTTGGCTAAAAAAGTGTAAAATTCCTTGTTGCACTTTATTAATATAGGAACATTGTCAATAAAATGACTCGATTATAAACATGCCATTAGTAGTGCTCTCAATGAAATATTAACACACTAGTAAAGTTGTTGGAAAATGTTGTGTCATATCTATAGGGGCATTAAGGCACCAACGCTACATAAAAGTGTCTTTTGTGCATAGGCACAATGCCAAGTATATGCTTGTACACTTTGAAGTACACCAACAAGTAAAAAAAAAAAACAATTTATCAAATTTGATTTCTTGTGCACATATAATGTAAGCAATCCCTAATTATAATATCTCCTTACATTTACAAGCACAACGATAAATGAAAAAACTATTATATTAATAATAATGCATTGAATTCAAGGGTGGCAGAAGCGGGAAGGGTGATTCTTTTCCCCAACAAAAAAATTGAGATTCTAAATGCCTGGGGTCTGGGTGTTGCAACTAATAATCAAGCAGAGTATCTAGCCCTTTGGAAAGGCTCAAAGTTAGCCATTGAAAATAAATTCCTGAAAATCATGGTATTTGGTGATTCATTGATTGTAATTTTCTGAGCATGGGAGGTAAAAGGTCTGCATAATAGCAGTCGCTCCCCTATTTTTCTTTGGATCCTTCTTCAACTCCAACAATTCGAACAAGTTGGTTTTTTTCATGTTCAAAGGAATTTGAACCTTGCAACAAATGCTTTAGCCAACAAAGGGACAATATTGGACCAAGGGTCATTAGAATTGAATAACAAACTTTTAATAAACTCCCCATTTCCATGACCCTTACATATGACAAATATGGAATAATTAAACGTGTTAAAAGTCGATCAAGAATGTTGAAATATGAGGATATCAATGTGCAAACAAATATATGTAATTTGAAGGCCCCAATTCGACCTTTAGCAATGCCCCCTATGGATTAGCAACATATATTAACCCCCCAACCTCAAACAACTCCTCTTTAGTACCCTTGTCTAAATCGCATCCACAAATGGAATGTGACTTATGTTAAGTTAGCATCTAGATGTCTAGTTTTCCCTCCACCTTACATTAGCAATTGGGTTTTTAAAGGGTTTAGAATAGTGTTTATGAATCAACATTAAATTTCCCTAATGTTAGCATTATTATTCTCCTTCTCCATATCAACTTGCACTCTCAACAAACAACTCAAAGCTAATTTGAAATGGATGATCCAGTCTCACAATTATTTCTGATAAAGAGGGGGATGAGAGGTTAAGATGGATATGATAGGTTTGGCACTAAGATTAGGATTATATAATGTAGGGAAGTATCATTTTTCTCTGCAGAGGACATAGATCAAGGAAGGGGACCGATACAATATACTTTTGGTGCTAAGAGCCTACATTTGTGGGAAATTTTCAACATTTTGTAGAATCTCCACAGGGAATATAGGCTCTTCATCCCACAACAACGAACATGTTTATATGAGCCAAATTATGGATAGGATCTTGGAAGTAATGGAAGGTTTTATATGTGTTTTTAATCAAAAAAATGATGCAGAGGAGAGAGCATGCAAATTTTTCTAACTGCTAATAAATACCAAGGTCGAGTTGATGCAAAGAAAGATCGACAAGTTACAAGGTGAAATTAGGATTGAACTGGAAATCATGCATTACAAACTGGCGAAGATGGAAGAAATGTATGTCATTGGAGTTCAACTTGTATCATCAAAGGTTGAAGTCAATGGAGAAGCAAAAAGGAAAAGGGGGAAGAAAATCCAAGGTCTAGAGCAACATGTTTGACCAATGAACTCTTTTCTAAAGAAGATCCTAGAGCGGCATGCCAATTACTTGTTTGTTTATCTTCCTTTTCTTAGTTTGTCTAATGTTATGTAGGTTCTAGTTGTATCTTAGACACTTTTTCAAAGAATACAATAACCATATTTTCAAAATTGTAGGAAAAAAGTGCTTCAAGCATAGTCTCCTTATCTTTTGGACACCTAGAAGTAGAATTATAGTGCAGTTTGATGAAATATGTAATGGTTCTGGAACGAAAACCAAACTTTCTTTTAATATAAAACTCCTAATGCAGCCCAAAGGGTTAGCTCAAGTGGTAGTGAGCCAATACGCGGTCCTTTCCGTTGTGGGAGGTCACAGGTTCGATCCTTGAGTCTTTGGGGTCAGGCGTCGCTTATTGTGCTGAACGGTTTACCGCACGTACCATCCAGAAATTCTGGGGAAGTACGCCCGGGTTTCTCGTGAACTTTGTTAATGAAAAAAAATAAAAAATAAAATAAAATAAAACTCCTAACGCACTAAATTGTGTTTTATATTTGAATATATGCATTGATTAGGGTACATGTGTACATTTCAAATAGAACTTACATGTTTGAAAAATACCTAATTTGATTACCAGTGCACTTTTAATGTACACGAGCACTAATTATGGTGCTAGCTATATTTCCAAGTGCATTGGTAAGTATGGGAAAATTCGTATTTAAAATTTAAAATTATGGTGCACCTATAATATATATGAATACCTCCAAGAATGCCTCCAAACATTATAAATATATTCAAAACAAGAGAGTTTTTTATTGATCAAGATTGGATCATTATATTATTTTTCATCCTTCTTGATGGTTTTAAAGTGGATGAATGGGAGGAATCAACCCACAAGCCTATTTTTACTGGTGTGGAAACTTGGGGATCTAAAACCTTCGAAAAGAACTTTGAGGCATAAAATAGAATTTATTAGGGATAATTTTTTTTTGGTTAAATGTGGCACCCTCTCTGACTATTATTTACATAGTTAGGTTTCCAAAAATGCAAGAATCACTTGAATAAGGGTCTGTAGGAAAAATTTATGCCACCCATAAGTTGACCTTCCTATTTTGACCACCATGATTCAAGAGGATGTTACGCTATCCCCATTATTCATGGAAAACGGGTTAGCCACGTGATCATGATTATGAGACTCTGTAAAAGTCGAAATTGTAAATCTAGTTAAGGGTTGGAGTTAAACTTAACCACTAGTAGGCCATATGATAAAGAGAGAGAGAGAGAGAGAGAGAGAGAGTAAACATAGAGGGTTTGTATATTGTATCAACCTTTTATTGTACCAAACCTATGTTAGGACCCTATAATACTAGTTTAGCCCTCATATTGTTATTTTTGTGCCCCATAGACGCGCATTATTGCTATTGCTGAGCACTTACAATATTATTGCTATGTAGACCCTAATTATATTTTCACCCTTTAGACTCCAATATATACCAAGGAGGTTTTTCCATTTGAATCATCCAATACTTGTTCATTTATGGGATGTAAGGGGAGGTTCCCCCCTCAAAATTGCTTATTATCTAGTTGTTTATATATATTTTCTTATTTTTATATGTTATTTTGATATAGATACACGACATTTTGTATCAGAGGTCCGGATATTTGGGTTTTGTTGCTTCAAACAAGTCACCATGGAATTTTTGCTATAATTTTTTTATTTTTTTATTTTTATTTTTTCATGGTCCATGAAATTGATATCATGTGAAGATGAAATCTTGATGAACATCTGGTTACAAATTCAGACCTTGGTTTGCTATATTTTCAAAGATATGGTCCAAGGAAGTTAGAGTTTCTGCATGGTCTAGAATTCAGTCTCAAACAAGTGTCTAGGGGAAAATCGTCATAACTTTCTCTTCGAGCATAAAAATTGAATTTCATAAAAAGTGGTTGAAAGGATTTTATTTTTCGTATCATTTTTAGGGCCCAAGGTTAAAACAATGACACGTGGAATATCATACAAGTTCACTCTACTGAACTAGTCCAAAATAAAGTCATCATGGGAGATTTGACATAACTTCATCTTAAAGAATCCAATCTCAATCTAACTAGCTTTGTTGGAAATAAGACATAGAAGGCTACTAAAAGACACAATTTCAGACCTTGGGAGACCTAAATCATAGAGATACAATAGTTTCAAGGCTAGCCTCATCAACAAGCTCAAAATCAAGCTCTTAAAAGGTGTGTATTTTTAAGTTTGCATAACTTTTGTTTGAAAAATAATTTTGAAGTGACTCAAAGGGCATATTGAAGCATACATATCATTAATTATTTCCAAAATGCCTCCCAAAAAAATATCCTACACCAATTAAGCCCTCATAAATCTCTATTATGATGCATGAAGAAAAATAAATGCAAGCTGATATATCAAAATTACAGGACCAAGTGAAACAATTTTCGCTCTCACAAAGAGAAACCAAAAATAAATTGGGAGTGATGAAAGTTAAGATGGTTAGAAGCAAAAATAAAAGCATACATGTAAGGTATGAAAGATTGTTTAAAAACAAAAATGCGAGATATGGAAAAGTTGCTACAACAGCCCCGGATGCAGGTGACATGCCCCAATCGTGCGAGGACAGATCCTCACATGCTCAGGCTGATGACGCCCTGAAATGCCAGCTCTAACTTGATGCAGACACTCAATTCATCAATCATTCATAATGATGCTTTGCTGCACCTAACCTCTTTCCATACTTTGTATCACATGCAACCACACTTGAACTGTCCCTCATCTCATCTGCGAGCATGCCACAACCCGTCACTGCATCTGAGCTTGTGCCACAGGTCTTCAAAAGGCACTAAATATCCCCATTTTTCCATCTCCTACTACTCCGGTCGAGACTCTGAATCCATTTAACATTATTCCCCTCACCATCTTGGCATTGTAAATGAATAAATAATGTAGATAAATGATAATTAGTTAATTAGTAATTAGGCTGAAAGGTCACGTCTGATAAGACATGACCTTTCGTGAAGAGGCACCTGCGTGGGTATATAAGCAGGCCTCATTTGTAACATTCAACCAATTCATATTCATCATCTTTCTAATATAATATTTGTATCCTCATGGATATTCGGATATTTTCAGTCTTCTGGAATATTTAGTTTGAGAAGGAACTTTGTTCGCTTCATTTGGTATCAGAGGTGTTCGATCGTCTGGCTACTCACTGCTGCACAGGGCCACGCTCTCTGATCCTGGTCCTTGACCGAAAATTCGTCAACCTTGTTGCCGTTGAAGCGTTTTGCTACACATTCGGAGTTTCTCCATTTGCTGATTCTGTCAGAGGCCCTTGGCCATTTTTAAAGAAGTAAAAAAAAAAAGAAAAAAAATCGAAGTATAATAAAAAAAAACACATAAACAGAAAGGAAAAAAAAAAAAAAAAAAAAAAAAATCAAAATTTAAAAAAAAAAATTATTAAAATTTTTTTTATTAAAAAATAAGCATTCGACTTACTGCCACCGTCTAAAGATACAATATCCGTCGAGCCCAACCCGCAAATACGGTTGGCCACCGCCATTACGGGTTCTATTCCCCCGATATTGAGCCGCTATCTGCCCTTCTTCGTTTATTGTTCACTTCATCCACGTTGCAAACTTGTGCTGCTACACCAACACCTCGTCCACACTGCAGTCTACTCCACGCTGTCCATTCTCAATAACAAAAACACAAACGTAACTCGACCACTGCCCTCATATCACTAATCACCCATCGCAGCAACCCAATCATCGTTGTTCCACCAAACGCCGAGCCGTCATTCCATTTTATTGTTGCAGACACCACCGTCGAAGGGTCTCACGCAATTCCATGGCGTTGCTCACAGCGTGGTGTTGCTGACAGAATTACAGCGTTGCCCGACTGTTTTCCGCATAGCAGAACAACCGTCGCTTGACTGTTTTCCCTGCAGCGTCCGTCGACTACCACCATTCGTTGCATCTCTGGTGCCCAGTTGCCTGTCGTGGGAAATTTTGCCACGCTTGTTGGCCCTGAGACGAACTTGGCTGAACTTTGCCTTCAACATAATTCCACTACCATCGGACGCCAATACAAAACTTGATTTATAACCTTGCAGGGCATTCGTATAGCCAACCATCGTGGATCATAATCCGCACCACAGTTGCCACACTTGACAGCGCCTCCGCCGCTAAATATTTTGCTGCATTCTACAATCGCTGTCTTGTCAACCACCGATAGACTGTAGCTGCAACCACGGTTCAGAGTCCGCACCGCCAATTTGTTACCCGTAAGCCACCGTTCGGGTATTTTCGTTGCAGTTGATTTCTCTTGCCATTGTTCGCTAACAAAAGATTGCAATTCGTGTGATAACAATTACCGAATTCCTGTGATAACAATTAAATTGAACCCTTATTCATACGAATGCCACAAAGTTTACGTGTTAAGGTAGCCAATGTTTTGGAAGAGACACGACTGTCCAAAATTTTTAAAGGTTAATTAAAATAAATGATCTGTGATTAGAATTAAAAGGTCGTTTTCTAAGAAAGTGAAGTAAAAAGTTGGTTTTTCAAGTGAAAGTTAATACCGGAAAAAAAAAATACTAAGCACTAAAGTTATTAACATAGTTAATAACACGTAAGACACGTAAGTGGAAAAGGGAAAAAGGCTAGTTCTTATTGTTTGAAATAATTAAAAAAGGGTTTTTTCAAAAGCAAGAAGTATATATATATATATATGAAAAGGAAGGTTATAAAACTAAAAAAATAAAAGGAAGGGATCTAAATCTAGTGAAAGGATTTGAAAGATTATTTTATATAAAAAAAAAAAAAAAGAAAAAAAAAGAAAAAAAAAAGTACCAATTTATAAAAGGGAATATTAATAATAATAAATAATAAATAAAAAGCTTTTAAAAGGAAAGGAAGCTTTAGAAAAAAAAAACTATTAAAGTAAAAGTAGAAGAAAAAAAAGGTATTTTGAAGTTATTAAAGATTTATAATCAAGAAAGATTATAAGGTAAAAAAGGTGAAGTTGGAGAATATTTATCTCAACAAGCAAAATGACATCTAATACAAAAATGAAGTCAGGACGATTTTTAGAATTAGAAACGCTACCTATCGACCCTAAAGCGCTACTTAAAATTAAAGGAAGTATCGCAGGGAAAGATGTCACTATTGCTATATCACCCGCTGAAGAAAAAAATTATATAAACCCTAAAATTGCCAACTAGTTGGTGATCCCTGAGTCAAATATAATCGAAAAATTAGACATTTTTGACAAGAAAAAATACGACATAAAAAATCTACAACTAAACATTGGGGATTATACTTTTATCTCTCAATTTACCATGAAAACCTTAGTTTTGGATAATAGTGATATTGTGTTGGGTTCACCATGGATGGAAACCTTAGGTTCAGTTATCCTAAATACGAAAAAGAAATTTTTGACATTCACCTACAGAAAGAAGAAGATAACGCTACAAGACGTTAACTTGAAGCCAAATTCCGTGACGCCTGAAGATGTACAAGAAATTTCGCAGGTAATTTCTCAAGAAGGTAAAAAGGTGATACAAAATATGCAAAAGGAAATCGACAAAATCACCACTAATAAGAATGAAGAAGTTGCTCGCCTCAAGGACCACAACGACAAATTACTAACGCAAATTAAGAAGTTGAAGAGAGACAAGAAGTCCTTAGAAAACAAGGTGCAACAACTTGTCGAAAATAAAGCGTCGAATGTAGAAATCCGAGTTGAAGAGAAGGAAACCGGTACTAATGCAGTAAATGTCATAACTCAAGAAGAAGACAAGCAAGTTGCAAAAGATGCAAACTTAGAAGTTGTAGTTCCGGCGATGAACATTTCAAGCGAAAGTTATGTAACCAGCTCAATAACATCATCGCCAAAAGAAAATCAAAACATCACCACACAACTAAGAATGGAAAGTCAAACCAAAAAAGTTCCCTATCGACATCCAAATCACGGGAGCAGACAACTCGATCAAGCTATGTCTTCAGAACAGAAACAAGTTGATATTCCAAAGAATACTAATATCAGTGCAATGCGCTCAAGTGATAATTCAGCACAAGTTTCAAGTCGCCGCGAGATTCCACAGAAAATTGATTTAGGATGGTCTGATCCATTCTCAGTGCGACAATTTTGTTTGTCACTTAGAGGATCATATCAACTTGTGTCGACAAGGATGACTGCCCCGAGACGAGAAGATGTTCGTAACAGGAAAAGAAATCGAGGCCTTTCATCAACAAGCTTTGAGGACAAAGCTTTTTGAGGGGAAGGCAATGTAATGAATAAATAATGTAGATAAATGATAAATTAGTTAATTAGTAATTAGGCTGAAAGGTCACGTCTGATAAGACATGACCTTTCGTGAAGAGGCACCTGCGTAGGTATATAAGCAGGCCTCATTTGTAACATTCAAGCAATTCATATTCATCATCTTTCTAATATAATATTTGTATCCTCATGGATATTCGGATATTTTCAGTCTTCTGGAATATTTAGTTTGAGAAGGAACTTTGTTCGCTTCA